>CM039680.1:54857807-55242807 GCA_022537955.1 Schmidtea mediterranea | reverse complement strand
TAGGCACTGAGTTATCCATTCTTTTATTTTTAATTCATGCAAGACTATACACCCTGGTTCGTATGAATTCATATATTGATGAAGATCCTGGGTGGTGTAGGTGACGGATTGCTGAAAAAGCTTGTTTCCCAGAACGTACTGCGAGTATGGGTATCATGCAGCCTACGATTGAAGTATCACAGTCGATATCGTCAAGATTGAGGTGCCAAGATGAGAAAACGGATATGTCTTCCTATATTGGCGTGCGTTTCTTGAGCTCATCAACTGAAAGTAGTGGGATTTCTAGAAAGACAATCTGCTGCAATGTTATCTAATCCAGCTATATATGTAATAGTGCAACTAAATTCAGGAATGTACCAGATTTGTCTTCATTGTCTAAGAAATGGGTTATTATCGTTAAAGTCGGTGATTCCCTTGACTCATCGTGTCATTTAGAAATAAATAAGCAAACCGAACACAGAAAGACTTTATTCACAATTTATCACAAATAAAATTTGTCAACTGATTTGCACTTTTCTTTCAATAATAAAGAGGTAATCGCCTTTCTGGAACGATAATTTTTATTCGGCTTCTTTAATTCAACTTAATTCGATACTTCGTTAATAATACTCGCCCACACTTTACACAATATTTGCTTCGACCAACTAGCGATTTGGTTTATAACAGCTCTCTTTTTATACTCTCATTGTAATGGCAACTAACCCCGATTGAGCAATTATTTTGGAATCTTTGAAGATAACTTAATAAATAACAAATTAAAAAAAATCATTTCCTCCATAGCACCCGTTAGTTTATTTCAATTACTTTAATAATGACGCGAAATTTCATCTCTTGGGCTTCAGCTAGCTCCGGTGTTTCTTCACCGCTCGGGTTTTCCTTTAACTCGGGGTCTCCATTAGTCGAATTATTAATTTTAATTAGTTTCTATTTTCGTTAGAACTTTTTCTAGGGATATTTCACTAAATCTTTATTATTATTACTGGAATCGTCTTATGATTTGGCGTACAACCATACTCATTTCCCTCGACCAATATTAATTTTCAAATATTATAAATTTTTATTAAAATTGTGCACTTTTGTTTTATTAATTTTCCCATTTTTCCATGTCCTAATGTTGATTGTTATTTAACCGTAATAGTACATATGGTGAAGTTTCTTCCCTCCAAGATATGTGAAAAATGTTTGATGATGAGTTAAACTGCTAAAAGTTTGTGGTCGAAAGTCGAATATTTCTGTTGTGCCGAATTAAGCTTTTGTGAATGAAATTCCAATGGTTCTAGTGTTCTTGATTGACTAGATGCAGAACAGCTCGAACTGCTATGTTCAATTGTAAGCTTCATTGGTCCATTTAAATACTTCATTCTTTTTCCAATTTGAAAAGTTTCTCATCGGTCCTAAAATGTTTGATATCTTAAATATGAATTTGTGGCAGTAGTTTATTATGCCTAGGAAGCTTCTGAGCTGAGTCACTGTTTTCGAAAGGTCGAGGTTTTTGATACAATTTAACTTTTCTTGAAAAGGTCGAATTCCATGGTTTGCGATGACATGTCTTAGAAAACGTGCTTCGTCTTGAAAGAACGAACATCTTTTGTAGTCCAGTTGTAGGTTGTTTATAATGTAATGCCTGAAAGGCTAAAGTAAGATGTTTTTCATGTTCAGTGACATTTTAGGAACCAATTAAGATATCATCTGATAGGCCACAACAAAATTGAATTTTCCAAGTATGTTGTCAATATGCCTCTGGAAAGTTTATTCTGCCTTCTTAAGTCCAAAAGGAACGTAAAGATATTCATATAACCATATTGGTGTGATTACTGCAGTTTTGCAGACATCCATGGAATACATTGTGGAATAAGCCTTCTATAGGCCATCGTTGAGAATATTTTGGTGTTGGGTAAACGGCATAAAATTTCATTTATTAATGGCATTTGGTATGAGTCATGAATTGTTATATTATTGAGTCATATATAATCTCCACAAGATCTGTAGGTTCCGTCTTTCCTGAGTACCAGGTGTATTGGTGATGCCCATGGTGTCTGAGACTTATAACAATGTAATTCTCATTGAGTTTTGAAAATTCTTTCCGAACGAATTTTAGTTTCTAAATTGTGAGAGGACGTACCTTTTCGTGGAGTGGCAACGTTAAAGTTGTGAAAATTGAATGCCGATAAACTCCAGTGATGATACGATGGATAGAAACCAACACCTATTTTATTTGATGTTGCAATTGTTTCCACGTTGTTAATTAGCTCTGCTTTCGTCATACCAATGCCGGGGTCGGTCATAGTTAATGTATGCATCGCTAAAACTTAAAACTAATTCTCGAAGGAAATTTTGTTTTCAATTAAATTCGAATATAAAATAATTTCCACAAAGAATAACTATATTTAAATACACAAATACCAAAATTTCACAAAGAAGAAATATATAAACAAGTAGTGGGATCGTGACCCTCTAGATTAGTGACCCGCAATCTCACATACCCCCTCCCCCCGGCAAATTTTTTTCTCTAAGTTTAAAAGTACAAATTTTTTGTACAACAAAGACAATAACTCATCAAAAAATTTCCAAGGTCATTTAAACAAAGACCATGACTCATCAACATTTTCTCAATGTAATTTAAACAAAAACCACGACTCATCAAATTTTCTCAATGTCATTTAAACAAAAACCACGACTCATCAAATTTTCTCAATGTCATTTAAACCAAGACCATGACTCATTCAAGGTCATTCGATGATCTATAATAATTTATCAAGGTCATTCAAAATTTTTCAAGGTCATTGGATGAGTCATCATCATTTTCAAGGTAATTCAAACAAAGGCCATGGCACATGAAAATTTCTCAAGGTCATTTGAAGAAGACCATGACTCATTCAAGGTCATTGGATGAGTCATCGTATTTTTCAAGGTCATTCAAAAGTAGGTCAAAGTCGTTGGATGAGTCATAATAATTTCTCAAAGTCATTTAAACAAAGCCAATGACTCCTTTTTAATCATTTTTAAAATATAATCTATCTACTTACTTTTATAAGTAAGTATTATTATTATTTTTTTTATTATTATTTTTATTAATATTATTATTACTTATTATTATTAATATTACTTCTTATTCTTATTATTATTACTTATTATTATTATTATTATTTTTATTAATATTATTATTACTTATTATTAATATATTATAAAAACTTTTATTATTATTATTATTATTATTATTATTATTACTTTTTATTAATAATATTAATAATATATATATATATATATATATATATATATATATATATATATATATATATATATATATTTATAATAAAAACAACTACATAAAAACAACTACATAAAAAACAACTACATAAAACAACGAATTATTAATAATAAATACATTTAAAATATATTTACAAATACACATAAAAACAAATATAAAAAATTTGATAAGTTATATTTCGCGTTTCTTCACGCTGGGACTTTGGCATGAAAATATAATATAATAATAATAATAATAACAATATTATAAAAATGAAAATTATAACAAATTTCATATAAAATTTTCATAAAAATGAAAAAAAGAAAACTATCACAAGATTTCCAAATAAATAAATTAACAAAAAACTGATTTTTAAAAAATATTTATTAATTTAATCGGATAACCGCACGTCATCAATATTAATGTTATCTTCGTTAAAACTATGAATTAAACCACCGAAAAGCTGCCCATAATCTTCATTATCGTTGATTTCTGTAGAGTCATCAAAACTGGGACTTAAACCACCGAAAAGCGGCTCATCCAAGAAATTAACTATTACTTGATCACTATCTATGGCATCAACCCCAAAATAATGCCCAAATGCGATACTGGTATTTTTCCCTACCCATAATCGCTTATCATCGTTATTACTCAAAGCGATTTTACTGTTTCTAAATGTATACAGCTGGTGGTTCCGCGTCCCTATCCTACTTTGAGGTACTGTGAATACTAAGTTCTTATTGTAGCAATCCAAATACGACTGATGTTTGATGTCAGTCCCCAACAACTTCACTCCCTTAGGCCTCATTGTGTCTGATTTACCTAATAAACTATAGCACTTGGGTCTTAAGAAAACCCACTCCTTATACTCGAGACCTTTACTTTCATCTTTAAATTTTCCTATAACTGAATCTAGTTTCCTCGAGTATAAGGGATGTGCCGGGTCGTAATTTGAGGTATCTAAAAGGTTGTCTCTTATCATTGCCGGCAAAAGAATGTCAAGCTTACAGTGCTAAACCTCAAGGAAAAACGAATCAGTGTCGCCGGCAACGATATTAATATCACAGTCAAATTCGGTTCTGTATTTTGCCAATTCATTATATTGTAATTGGTACATCCGCAGCTTAGACAGATCTAGCACTGATTGGCCGATGTAGCTAGGCCTGTCTAAACATATAGAGTCTTTGTTCAGATGAGCAGCAATCTAATCATCCACTATTTTAATGGACTTTTTGAAAGTCAGTTTTGAAGCATATACAATCATATTTTCAGCTAAATTGCATAACCTCAAATTCATCCGTTTTTTCAAATTCTCAACGGATTTCCCATATCGACTTTTATTAAATAATTTATATAAATCTCTATGAAGCTCGCACTTTGAGTTTGAGCGTAAATCTGTGTTTCTCTGTATATAATCTTTAAAATTAGGTGCTTGTTTAAATTTATTTGCTCTATGAACACACTCAACTTCCGCACCCAATTCTATATACAGCTTGAGAAGTCTCCAGTAAAGAACGTGGTTCTTCTTACTGTAATGCGTGAGCATTAACTTCTCAACTTTTGAATTGGGCAGACACATTTTTCGGGAGCAAGCGGAAAGTCATTCAAATACTGATGCATACGCTCAGGGATATTGATGTCAACTTCCATTGTATAGCCATACGAAAGGAATTCAATATTTGCATTCACACATTCACTCAGCACATCATTCAGATTATCATGCACAAAAACAAAATCACCATACGGAAGGCTTTGGCTAAGTGCCCAACCATATAAATTATTAATGTCTATATACAAGAGTTCTGTATCTTCAGAACTTGCAACATAATGTTTGTTAACAAATGTTAACCTACCCCGTATTTCACCCTCATATAAATTAAACATTTCCATGGTTCTATGGGTTCCTTTAATGTCATGAGAGTGGACGCCCTTGACATACCAGGAATTCCATAAAAATGCAGATGTTCTAAACCATTGTATGCAATAGCCTTTGCGCGAAATTGCTGCGAATTTTTCGATTTTCTCATTAATTCGACTCACCCCATCAACAAGAAAACTATCGGAGAAGACACTCGCGCTATTAGAAAAGAAATTATCTTTTATTTCCACATCTTTTTCGAATTGAATAAGAGCTGTAAACTGGACTTTTACAGATCCCATTTTCTTGATTTCATTTTTAAATTTATTTATAAGTTTATCTGTTAGGGCGATTTGAACAAGGTTTTGATTTTCTAAATCAAATCGAATATTTTTACGGGAACCCCTTAAGTCAACCTCTATTTCATGTTCATTGTTTACATTTATTTCATTATTTACCAAACCTCCTATTTGATTATTTTCAGTTTCGTCATCACTAATGATGATTTCTATTTTTTTAATTTTAGCAGGGATACACGGTACGATTTTATCAGCAGGTCTTTTTGATTTTTTATTATTTTTAGTAACAATTGTAATATTATTGTTTATGTTTTTAGTAACATTTGTATTATTTGTGTTATTTGTGATATTATTATTATTATTATTATTATTATTATTATTATTATTATTATTATTATTATTATTATTATTATTATTATTATTATTATTATTATTATTAACATTTTTCGCATTAATCATTTGAAATAATGTCTTTTTATTAATTTTAAATTGATTTAATATTTTATCAGCAGGTCTTTTTGATTTTTTATTATTTTTAGTAACAATTGTAATATTATTGTTTATGTTTTTAGTAACATTTGTATTATTTGCGTTATTTGGGATATTATTGTTATTGTTATTATTATTATTATTATTATTATTTATTATTATTATTATTTATTATTATTATTATTATTATTATTATATTATTATTATTATTATTATTATTATTATTATTATTATTATTATTATTATTATTATTATTATTATTATTATTATTATTATTATTATTATTATTATTAACATTTTTCGCATTAATCATTTGAAATAATGTCTTTTTATTAATTTTAAATTGATTTAAATGGTTAGAGTGTTTCTTATAAAACTCTAGATATTCGATGTCATAGGCGGTATCACATTTAGGGCAAATAAAAAGTCGATGCCATAGAATCTATGACCATATTAACGTTTCATAGTCGTATGGCATTTCAAGTTATACCCAATTGCAGATTGGCAATAGATTTTATACAATCGACCAGAGAAATATGCAATTATTATCAAATGTTTATTATTATTTAAATCATATATGAATCAAATAATAATATATAAATGATGATAATTATTAACTATGTAAATATTTTAATAAAAATTAATATTTCAATTTATAAAGCATATCATAAAAATAAGCAAAAGTCTTTGCGCGAAATTGCTGAAAATAGTCTGCAAGGAGGAATACGTCTAATTTTAGGTAAGTTAACATATAGTCTAACATTGTAGTGCAATTCTGCTGTGTCCAAATTAGTTGGGCGGTAACGTATTCATCATCAGATACAGAATCACATTTTGGAGGTAGTTCATAAGTCGATTCAAGGAACTCTAGTGATATTGCAAAATGATAAGGAAAGATACCCTTTGCCTTAACTATAAGACTATCAAAAGCAGAACAAGTTAGAGGTAGATCAGTTAGAGTTTTCACAGCCTTAGCTAAAGAGCAATTTACAAATTGCATACTATCTATAAATCTAACAGCCAATTTCTTTATATTTACAATTAACGATATGAATTTCTCAGTTGTTGTAGGAATGATATTTAATTTCCAAGATGGAAATTCATTCAAACCATACTTTAAAATGTGATGAAGGTCATACCCTCTCAAATTATGAAAGACAATAGGTAACTGTTTACTTATTTTCCTATTAATATTACAATTACGACAGGCAGCACCAAGATACTGTCCTGTAAAATGATCATGGTCCTTAACCTTATTTCTAATAAGTTTTTTACAAAGATAGCAAGTTCTACATGCGATGAACTGCTGTTCCTCATTAGAAGTAAGATTATTCATAGGTTTTTTTACCATGATTTGCATAATACGGTAGAACAATTGTGACAGCAATTTCCTCTACTTTCTTTAAAAATTCCAAAACACATTCCAAACTTATAAAATTGAAATATTGTGATGTGTTTGTATAATTATTTATTAATAATAAGCCTGCTGATATCGGCATGTGTATTTGGTGATGTTTTATATCTTTAGGCAAAACAGCCTCCAAATCTGCATAA
Organism: Schmidtea mediterranea; assembly: GCA_022537955.1. Classification (NCBI taxonomy): domain Eukaryota; kingdom Metazoa; phylum Platyhelminthes; order Tricladida; family Dugesiidae; genus Schmidtea; species Schmidtea mediterranea. The sequence continues at coordinate 55,235,360 of CM039680.1, read as the reverse complement.
ACTACGAATGGCGGGGTAATCATTTTTGAATAGTTTTTAAATATCAAGTTTTTATTTTCAAGGAGCGTGTTAAGGGTTGTTCCTATTTGATTTTTAGCGCACAAATCAACATGTGCCTTAAAGGTTTTATCAGAACAAAAACCGTTTAAACAATGGGGACACCATTTTACGCGAATTCTGGTGTTACATTCACTACTAGAATGGCAATTCATCAGTTTATTCAAATTAAAAATGGCGGTATAATGATAATTATCACCGTCTTATAATAATAAAAGATTAATTGAGTTACTGCCACTAAACCTTTGTTCGATGAATTAAGACAAGGTGAGGATGGTGAGGTACGTAATCAATATCATTGATTTGTTTAGAAGGTGTAGTGTTATATTCAAAGACATTGATTGCCAAATTTAAATCGCTATTGTTTCTCTCAAATTTTGGGATGCTACAGAGTCTCATTGGATAATCAGTAATTGGATCGTAATTCAATTCATCCATAAAAGTAGTGTAAGAAGAAACACGCTCCCTATTCTTTAAAACAATATCACGCTTTAAAATCTCTAAAACACTATATATAAAACACGAATGATCTGTGTTTTTAACATTTCAATAGCCTTTTTACCTACTAGAGATTCAGATGTAGGGATTAAACTATGTCCAGCTAATCGACTTATAGGATAATACGTGGTTAAAATAAAATCGATTTGACAAATCTTAACTACGCGCAACCCACTTACTAAATATGTGAATATTTCGATTTTCTCATTTAATCGACTCACCCCATCAACAAGAAAACTATCGGAGAAGACACTCGCGCTATTAGAAAAGAAATTATCTTTTATTTCCCCATCTTTTTCGAATTGAATAAGAGCTGTAAACTGGACTTTTACAGATCCCATTTTCTTGATTTCATTTTTTAATTTATTTATAAGTTTATCTGTTAGGGCGATTTGAACAAGGTTTTGATTTTCTAAATCAAATCGAATATTTTTACGGGAACCCCTTAAGTCAACCTCTATTTCATGTTCATTGTTTACATTTATTTCATTATTTACCAAACCTCCTATTTGATTATTTTCAGTTTCGTCATCACTAATGATGATTTCTATTTTTTTAATTTTAGCAGGGATACACGGTACGATTTTATCAGCAGGTCTTTTTGATTTTTTATTATTTTTAGTAACAATTGTAATATTATTGTTTATGTTTTTAGTAACATTTGTATTATTTGTGTTATTTGTGATATTATTGTTATTGTTATTATTATTTATAATTATTATTATTATTATTATTATTTATAATTATTATTATTATTATTATTATTATTATTATTATTATTATTATTATTATTATTATTATTATTAACATTTTTCGCATTAATGGGCGGTATCACATTTAGGGCAAATAAAAAGTCGATGCCATAGAATCTATGACCATATTAACGTTTCACAGTCGTATGGCATTTCAATTTATACCCAATTGCAGATTGGCAAAAGATTTTATACAATCGACCAGAGAAATATGCAATTATTATCAAATGTTTATTATTATTTAAATCATATAAGAATCAAATAATAATATATAAATGATGATAATTATTAACTATGTAAATATTTTAATAAAAATTAATATTTCAATTTATAAAAGCATATCATAAAAATAAATTATTAAAATCCGATATTTCAATTTAATAAACATTTCGTAAAATGATTTATAAATAAATCAATAATCACATATTTAAATAATAATCAACATTTCGTAAAATAATTTATAAAATAAATCAATAATCACATATTTCAATTCAATAAACATATCGTAAAATAATTTATAAAAATAATTCGTAAAATAATTCGATAGATTTCTTCAAATAATTCAATAATCACATATTTAAATAATAATAAACAATTCGTAAAATAATTTATAAATAAATCAATAAATCAGATATTTCAATTCAATAAACATATCGTAAAATAATTTATAAATTACTCAATAATCACATATTTCATAATCCCATGTACTTACCGATATCAACATCATGTATAAACAATATAGAAATAAATATTCGTGATGATAGCGGTAAATTTATTGAATTTAGTAAAGATACAAAAACTCATTTGACATTACATTTTCGTAAATTAGATGGCCAATAACGATATTATTAGCATGTATAGTGGTAGTTAAAGTGTTGGCGAATTACCATATTTTATTGGTAAACAGTATGGATCAGGATGGTTGAGAACAATTGGTAGATTTGCATTTTCTATTCTTAAACGCCTTGGTAGTTTTGGTATGAAAACTGCTAATGATGTGATAATGAATGAGCAGAAAATATTACAATCTTTGAAATTAAATGCATTATCCGAGTTAAGGAAAGTTCTACATAGTGTTGCAGGTATGTTTCAAAAACAGGAACCAGCACCGGCACCTGCTTAAAAACGTAAAAGACATCATAAACATATAAACAAACGAATGAAAGGACATGGAACTATATTTCAAAAATGATTTGTGGTAAATCTGAATTGTGTTTATTTGATAGACCATCTCCGCAGGCGGTAATTGAAATGGGGGCCTTTGAAGACGTATTCCCGATGAATTCTATTATGGATAGTAGAACTGATATTGAATTTTACATTAATAGTTCCCAAACTGAATATCTAGATTTGAACGATACATTGTTAACTGTTCAGATCAAAGTTGTAGATAAAGATAGAAAACCGTTGGGTGAACCTAGTGATGTAATACCAAATAATTTCTTGTTTCATACACTTTTTAAAGATGCAGTTCTCGGATTTAATAATATCAAGATTGAGGGTGGTAATAGTACATATATTCACAAAGCTCTAATAGAAACTATTATAAATTACAATAGCGATACTAAAAATACATGTTTAACTCCTATGGGTTATGGTAGTGATGACGATAGGAAAAGGTGGATTAAAGGTTCGAAATTATTTACCATGTGATCATCATTACAACTCGATTTTATGGATCAACCGATATATTTACTCCCAGGTGTTAATGTACACATTAGATTGAAAAGATCTGATTCTGTAATATCATTAACAAGTGCCACCACAGCACCAATTCTTCAATTAGTTGATGCAAAATTATTGGTGAGAAGAATTTGTGTTGAACCCTCTGTATTAGCAGGTCATCAACTGGGGCTTAATTCTAAGCATGCAATATATCCATTGAAAACAAAGGAAATTATTCAATTTGCTATTGCTAAAGGTTCAGCTTCTTTCTATAAGGAACAAATATTTGGATATAGAAGAATGCCCAACTTTATATTGGTAACATTTCAAAGTGAATCCCAATATAATGGATCATACTTAACATCGAGCTCAATTTTCAAAAATTTTGGAGTAACATCGCTAACTTTATCGAAAAATAGTGATTATAGAGAAACATATACTCAAGATTTCGATAATGATAATTATTGTGCTACATATATGCCGAGTATAGTGAGAAATATGGGTTATTTGGATAAAAACCTTAGTTGTGGTATAACGCTTGAAGATTTTAAAAGCAAATATCCATTCTTTACATTTGTTTTGACACCCGATTTTGATTTAAATCAGAGTCAATTACCTCAAAATGGAAATTTACGATTAGATATAAAGTTTGCTAAAGCTACAACTGAACCGGTACATGTTGTGATATATGGAGTATTTGAAAATGAGGTTCAAATAACTGCAAACAGAATTGTGTTGGTTTGAAAATGTTGGTATAAATGTATAGATAATTTATGATAATTTGTCATGGAGTAAGTTTTTAAATGTATTATTATTATTATTGATGTAGTTCTGTTCAGGTCTATCAAATTGGAAAACAAATACTAGGACATGAATTTTTAGGTGTTTTTCCTCTTGATAAAATTCCATATTTACGAAATAATCAAGCTATAATCGTCAATACTCAATCGTCTCATCTCGGTGGAGAACATTGGTTAGCAATATATATGAAACCTAGCAAGATATTTGTATTTGATCCTATGTGTTTTTATTATCCGGTTTTAATGGTTTCGAAACTGCAAACAATGGGTAAATCTATTGTATATAATAAAACTATGTTTCAAAAACCATGGACCTTAACATGTGGTCAACATTGTTTAGCTTGGTTATTATCCAAGCGATTTGATGTTTAATAAATGTTTTATTATTATTGTTATGTTTTATTGTTATGTTTTATTATTATTACTATTAATATTATTATTAATATTAATGTTATTATTATTATTATTATTACTTATTATTAATATTATTATTATTATTATTATTATTATGTGTTTAATAAATTAATGTTAATAAAGCTAATGCGTGATCACAAAGACAGTGCATGATAAGTGCGTGATCATCACATGATAAGTGCGTGATTAGTAACAAGGAACACATGCATATAGAAGACTGTATGTGATTTACAAAGAAAACACATACACACTTTTGTTTATATGTGATTTACAAAGAACACATGCCTACACAGTGTAGACTGCATGTGTTTTACAAAGAAAACATGCCTAAAATCTCTCACCAATATGTGTGTATTGTTTAATGTGATTGGCTAAATCCTGAAAATATTATTCTCTTTATAAACATTGACAATTTCCAAATTTGTCACAATTATTTCAAAAATTTACTTGCGCGATATTCGAAAATGGAAAATAAAATTTAATATTTTAAGAGCTCTTTTGATGAATGAGATGGGTAAATTATTTTTTAATTTTATTTTTTTTTATTATTATTATTTTAGATTGGTTTACAATAACTGGATTGCAAGATCAGTTAGATGCTGCAAATGAAGTTATCATTATCGATGATGATACAGGTAAATTTTAAATTAATTTTGATTTATTTATCAATTATTTTATAAAATGTAATTATTATTGATGATGATGTAATTATTATTGATGATGACGAAACAATTCAAAATGAAGTTATTGATATCGGTAAATTTTAATTCTATTTTTAAATACAATAAAAAAAACGTTTAGATAATGCAGTAGATTTGGATGAGACCTTCATTTCTATGGATGCCCCCGTTTCTGGGGAAGATATAGATACCCATATTTCTGACACCGATGCCCACATTTCTGTGGATACCCCCGTTTTTTGGGAAGATATGCTAATGGATGATGAGATTTCTTATTGTTGGGGTCTCGATTTTTGTGAGTCTCAACTTGCACTGGTTTCTTATATAAATCAAAAGACAAAGTCAGATATAAATAAAAGTTATATTAATAAAATTTACCAAATATAATCAATTTCTTTTTCAATCAATTCCGACAAATTTATTTAAATAATTAACAGATAAAAATTGATGCTTGCTATATAATGTTAGAATGCATGTAGGTGCGTCTTGTGTAAATGTATGCAAAAAGATTTATGTAGAACTTTTTCTGTTCGAGTTTAAAGTCTTAAAAAGATTTCCTTTTTGAGACCACTTCTTTTTCGGTTAAAAGTTTAAGGGCAATTTGACTGACGAATACTTCGGTATTTATACCAAAATATTTTTATTATTTTAAATTTATTTATTTTCTTAATGTATATTTATTTATTTAACTCTGAAATTCAGATATTTATTTTGTATTAAATTATTTTTTATTTATTCAAGAAATCTATTTAAAATATTTTTTCATTTATTTAGGAAAAGTTCATTTATTTAGGAAAAGTTAAATATTTGTTTTGTATTCACCAATTTACTTCGTGTAAAATAAACCAAAAAATTTTTATGAATAAAATAATACACGTTTACAAAATAATACCCAATAATAATAATAATAAAATAAATTAATAAACGTTTACAAAATAATGCTCAATAATAATTTTTATGTACATTAATAATAAAATAAATTATCAATGTTCAAATCCGAATTATTTGTTCAAAACGTGATAATTGTTCAAAATAATAAAATTAAATATTCACATCAAATTGTTATAATTATCCACACCAATTAATAATTGTCATAATAATTGTTTGACACACAGGGAATAGATTTGCAGGGAATAGATTTGGTTGTTCGAATATTGATTTGTTCTGCTGGGATTCTGTATATTGGGGATTGACATTGATTTGGGATTCTGCATCTTGAGGATTTATTTTATGCCCGTTCTTCAGCATATATGTTTACTCTGAACTTGCCAGGCCCACTTTGTAGTATCTGTTCAGGATAAATGTGGTGATGGGTCTACCCTCATCATCCAAAATTCCTCCCTAGGCCGTTAAGATAATGTCCGCATTATCTTTCTCTGTCCGTACCATCTCCACTTCTACGTCTTGAATCATCATCTTCGTTCTCTTGAACCCTTTTTCCAACGCCAGGTTCAGAACGTCTCCTTCGTTAATTCTCCTTCCGAAGTGGTGGCATAAATCTCTTTCTGTAACTTTTTCTTTTCCTCTGTCTATGATGAAGTATGGCTCTTCTATTTCGATATCGGGTTCTGAGCCTAATTCTGCTTCTGAATCCTCTGTGTCCATTGTATCTGTCTCGTTTGTTTCTTCCTCACATGACAGATACTCATCGTCTGAATCTATATCGCAGTCCATTTGTTGGGATGTTGTTGGCTCTTGCGGTTCCAGTTTGACTGTTTCCGTAAGTTTTTGTTTCTTGTCCTCTTTTATAAAAATGACTTCATCATCGCTTTCCCGTAATTCGTCCTCGAATGTTCTCCGGGTGCCATTTCTATTGAATTTTAATTCAATTTGGGAAGGTTCGATATATATATCTTCCTCCTTGTCCTCTTGGGCTTGTGATAATATTTGTTCCTTGCCATCGTTGAACGCATCTGAGTCCTATTTGATGAATTCTTCCCATTGTTTTTCTACAATCCCGTATATGGCTTTTAGTATTATTGTTGTTGATGCTGTGGAGAAAGGTTCGAGTTTTTTAAGAAGATCATTGATTATTTTATCTTTGTACCACTTCTTGTAATGACTTATAATGTGGTACGCCAGGTTTGATAGTTTGATTTTATGTGGGGCGACATTCTTCACAAATGAGCACATAAAGTTGTCTTCTGACATTTCTCGCACCCCCATTATGTTGTATAGATATAGGGTGAGTGCTTTCAACTTGCTCATAATATCGAATCCAATTATTATTTTTCCACATAATATTTTTTGAACGTCGATTAGGGCCTTATATTCGTCTTCATTTCCAACAATATTTTCTCTGTTGGCCATTGTTTTTTCGGGATAATAATGCATGATTTTAGTTCTGGGTGTGATTTTTTTATCGTATATGGCCACTCCTTTAAAATTTCTGATATTCACATCCACTGGCCCCATGTTATCATTTGAGTCGCATACCAGCTTTATGTCCACAAACATAATCAGATCTTGCTTCTCGGTGCTCGATAATTCCTTGTGAGTGAACGATTTTTTCCTTCTGATAAATTCACCGTGCATGTGCAATTTCGAAGGTATTGTTGGTAATAATCGGAATGGATTTGGGATTGTTGGAACGTATAGTACTTCTATTGCGATGACACAAGGTAGATTGTTCATCTGTACTGTTAGTTCATTGAAATCATTTGGGACACTTCTGTCGGTTTTTATTGTTTTGATAACCGCTGTGCACATGCTTGTCGTAATGAGGGGTATCTTTTTCTGACATATTGAAACTTCTGTTTTCGTCATATGGAACAATATCCGATGTGGAACCTTTTTTCCTCGTTTTGCTGCTTCATCTGCATTCGGGAATCTGTCGTATGCACCAATGAGCTCATGTAGTTTAACTCTTCGAGCCTCATTAAACTTTATTAGGTGTAATTCCCTTTCTTCTAATTCCACCTTCATTTCGTTGGGGATACATACTTGATTTGGGAAGCTGCGGACTGTAATAGGGGTTCCATCTGAACATATCTTATTTTGCAGATTCTTATAAAAGCTGCCATAATGTTTGTTTAGCAGGCAATAGTATTGCACTTTTTGGGATCTGGATTGCATTGTCAACTGGAATTGATTGGATTGATTGTTTGTTTGAATTGCTTTGCTTGGTGATATTGGTTGAGTTTAGATTGTATGTTTGGATTGGTTCTCTTTCTAAAAATTAAATATAAATATACATATTTGGTGCGCATTTGAGGTTTTTCCTTATACGCTTTTTTATATAAATATATAAATTTTATTAATATTATTGACCATATTATTTTACATTGATAATTTTTGATTTTACTAGACGAGAGTAGACATTGTATATTGACCTGGTACATATTTATCCAAGTGAAAATGCCTTGGTACACTTCTGACCAGTCGGTGCCGATACCGCTGCCTTTTCCACTTGTACTTTTTGTAAATTTGTACACTACTAACTATTGCTAATACTGCTATTGCTAAAATACTGGCTAATATTACATAAAAAGGCCATAGTAGTTTTAATGTTTGTTTTTGAAATGGTTGTAGTTCATTCCAACTTTTTATTACAATGGGTTTTCCCGTAGGTAATTTAATTAGCTTTTCTTTAAGTTGGATTGGTATTCTATAGGTTTTCGTTATTACTTCATCTATTATGGTTTGAGTTATTGCTTTCGGGGTTGTTATATTCATGTTTGGGCTTGAATTAATTTGTTGTATTATTATCGGTGTTGTATTTATGATTACTTTCTTTGTCATTTTGCGTTTTTTTGTCTGTATGGTTTTTACCCTTTTACATTGTATTTGTGATGTATCGTAGTCTGTATTCCATTGGGCGCATAGAACGTATTGAGTGTTGGGTTCTAAGTTAATAAATTTAGCGTTGTCTCCCCTTTCGAACTCATTAGTGGTTTTTTTCTCTCTTTTTTCCATAAGTTTTGGTTTGATATTTGTTGATTTTAAGTATAAGTCTCTTATCGGCTTTTTATTTAGATTGAATACGTTAGGTGAAATATTTATTAAAATGTCTCTATCTCCCATAAATTCGGTTTTGTACTTTTCTTTAATATTAGTTGTATTAATTATTCTTATGATTGTTAAGAAGATTGCTGACATCATTAATCCTTAAATTATATCTATGTGCTGGTCCCTCTACTATTTCTGATTCCGCTAATTTGCATCTATTTACATGCACTACTATGGGATCCTCATTTTTATGTTTTTGTATATGTAAGTTTTCGTTGATTACTTTAACTACTTCATATGGGCCTTTAAATGGTCTTGCTAGTTTTGTTGTTTTTTCTTTTCCCACTTGTGGAGACATAAGTCTACCCTTATCTCCCACCTTAAAGGTATGGGGTTTACTTGTTTTATCGTAGTCATCTTTATATTGCTCTTGTCTAAACTTAACTTTTAAATTAGCTACCTTATATACCTCTTGCATTCGCTCTTGCATTAAGGTTACATAGTCTGGTGCGTCTAAATATTGTGATACTCGTGGTTCAAAAACTGTATCAATGGGTGTTGCAGGTTCTCTTAAAAACATTAAAAAATATGGTGAATATCCTGTTATCTCGTTGGGTGTGATATTATGGATGTATGTACATTGACTTACGTATTCATCCCAATCATTTTGATTTTTTCCCACAAAAACCGCTAATCTACTGAGGAGTGTACCATTAAATCTTTCTACTAATCCATCAGTTTGAGGGTGATAAGCTGTTGTATTAATTTTGTGCATATTAAACATATTAGCTATCCTTTTGATTGTTTCACTCATAAAATTTTTTCCTTTATCCGTTAATAGTTTTCTAGGTGTACCGATTTTAAAAATAATTTTCTCTACAAGTAGTTTGGCTACTGTTTCTGCTGTTTCATCTTTGGTTGGGAATGCCTCTGCCCATTTAGTAAAATAGTCACTAAAAACTAATATATGTTTATTCTCATTAATAGTGGTAGGTAGTTTGCATAAAAAATCCATAGCACATAACTCCATTGGCGATGTTGTAGCTGGGATTGGGTGTAAAGGTGCTTTAGTCTTTGTCCCCGTATTTTTTCTAGTTGCGCATATTGTACATGCATTGCACCATCTTTTAACATCTTTTTTTAAATTATCCCAATAATATTTTTGCAATAATCTGCTTGCTGTTTTTCTACTCGATAAATGACCCCCTAGAGCACCATCATGATATTGTAACAAAAGAATTTGCCTTAATTTTTGTGGTACTACTATTAACTGTCTTCCACTAAAATCCTCAATAACAACTAATTTCTTTGCAATTTTATATTTTTGATTTGTCCCTTTTCTAATTTCCTCTCTAATCTTAGAAATTTCTAGATCTTTATTTTGTTCCTCTTGTATGTCTATGGGCTTTTCTGTTACTAAAGCAAAAACTTCTAATGCTCCTAGCTCAGGAATGCGTGATAGTGCATCTGCATTTTTGTTTATCCTGCCTGGTTTATAAATAATCTTGATATGCATGTCTTGTATTTTCATTGCCCATTTTAAAAGTCTACTTGATGTATCTTTATGTTTCCAAAGGCCTTCTAGTGGTTTATGATCCGTTCTTCAGCATATATGTTTACTCTGAACTTGCCAGGATATCTGTTCAGGATAAATGTGGTGATGGGTCTACCCTCATCATCCAACATTATGAAAAATGTAAGATTTTCATAATTTTATAATATTGTTAATGAGTAAGATATAAGTTAATAATATGTAAAGTATTATAATATAATTAATATATCCTTAATTTATAATAAGAATATAAATATTTTTAATGAGTAAGATATAAGTTAATAATATGTAAAGTATTATAATATAATACTTTAAATATCATTAATTTATAATAAGAATAGAAATATTAATAATATCTGATTTATTGAATAATAATAATAATAATAATAATAATAATAATAATAATAATAATAATAATAATAATATCAGATTTTATTTAATTATTTTATAAATTATTTTACGAAATGTTTAATATTATTTAAATATGTGATTATTGAATTATTTGAAGAAATGTTTTATGATTTGAAATATCTGATTTATTGATTTATTTATAAATTATTTTACGAATTGTTTATTATTATTTAAATATGTGATTATTGAATTATTTGAAGAAATCTATCGAATTATTTTACGAATTATTTTTATAAATTATTTTACGATATGTTTATTGAATTGAAATATGTGATTATTGATTTATTTTATAAATTATTTTACGAAATGTTGATTATTATTTAAATATGTGATTATTGATTTATTTATAAATCATTTTACGAAATGTTTATTAAATTGAAATATCGGATTTTAATAATTTATTTTTATGATATGCTTTTATAAATTGAAATATTAATTTTTATTAAAATATTTACATAGTTAATAATTATCATCATTTATATATTATTATTTGATTCTTATATGATTTAAATAATAATAAACATTTGATAATAATTGCATATTTCTCTGGTCGATTGTATAAAATCTTTTGCCAATCTGCAATTGGGTATAAATTGAAATGCCATACGACTGTGAAACGTTAATATGGTCATAGATTCTATGGCATCGACTTTTTATTTGCCCTAAATGTGATACCGCCCATTAATGCGAAAAATGTTAATAATAATAATAATAATAATAATAATAATAATAATAATAATAATAATAATAATAATAATAATAATTATAAATAATAATAATAATAATAATAATTATAAATAATAATAACAATAACAATAATATCACAAATAACACAAATAATACAAATGTTACTAAAAACATAAACAATAATATTACAATTGTTACTAAAAATAATAAAAAATCAAAAAGACCTGCTGATAAAATCGTACCGTGTATCCCTGCTAAAATTAAAAAAATAGAAATCATCATTAGTGATGACGAAACTGAAAATAATCAAATAGGAGGTTTGGTAAATAATGAAATAAATGTAAACAATGAACATGAAATAGAGGTTGACTTAAGGGGTTCCCGTAAAAATATTCGATTTGATTTAGAAAATCAAAACCTTGTTCAAATCGCCCTAACAGATAAACTTATAAATAAATTTAAAAATGAAATCAAGAAAATGGGATCTGTAAAAGTCCAGTTTACAGCTCTTATTCAATTCGAAAAAGATGGGGAAATAAAAGATAATTTCTTTTCTAATAGCGCGAGTGTCTTCTCCGATAGTTTTCTTGTTGATGGGGTGAGTCGATTAAATGAGAAAATCGAAATATTCACATATTTAGTAAGTGGGTTGCGCGTAGTTAAGATTTGTCAAATCGATTTTATTTTAACCACGTATTATCCTATAAGTCGATTAGCTGGACATAGTTTAATCCCTACATCTGAATCTCTAGTAGGTAAAAAGGCTATTGAAATGTTAAAAACACAGATCATTCGTGTTTTATATATAGTGTTTTAGAGATTTTAAAGCGTGATATTGTTTTAAAGAATAGGGAGCGTGTTTCTTCTTACACTACTTTTATGGATGAATTGAATTACGATCCAATTACTGATTATCCAATGAGACTCTGTAGCATCCCAAAATTTGAGAGAAACAATAGCGATTTAAATTTGGCAATCAATGTCTTTGAATATAACACTACACCTTCTAAACAAATCAATGATATTGATTACGTACCTCACCATCCTCACCTTGTCTTAATTCATCGAACAAAGGTTTAGTGGCAGTAACTCAATTAATCTTTTATTATTATAAGACGGTGATAATTATCATTATACCGCCATTTTTAATTTGAATAAACTGATGAATTGCCATTCTAGTAGTGAATGTAACACCAGAATTCGCGTAAAATGGTGTCCCCATTGTTTAAACGGTTTTTGTTCTGATAAAACCTTTAAGGCACATGTTGATTTGTGCGCTAAAAATCAAATAGGAACAACCCTTAACACGCTCCTTGAAAATAAAAACTTGATATTTAAAAACTATTCAAAAATGATTACCCCGCCATTCGTAGTTTATGCAGATTTGGAGGCTGTTTTGCCTAAAGATATAAAACATCACCAAATACACATGCCGATATCAGCAGGCTTATTATTAATAAATAATTATACAAACACATCACAATATTTCAATTTTATAAGTTTGGAATGTGTTTTGGAATTTTTAAAGAAAGTAGAGGAAATTGCTGTCACAATTGTTCTACCGTATTATGCAAATCATGGTAAAAAAACCTATGAATAATCTTACTTCTAATGAGGAACAGCAGTTCATCGCATGTAGAACTTGCTATCTTTGTAAAAAACTTATTAGAAATAAGGTTAAGGACCATGATCATTTTACAGGACAGTATCTTGGTGCTGCCTGTCGTAATTGTAATATTAATAGGAAAATAAGTAAACAGTTACCTATTGTCTTTCATAATTTGAGAGGGTATGACCTTCATCACATTTTAAAGTATGGTTTGAATGAATTTCCATCTTGGAAATTAAATATCATTCCTACAACAACTGAGAAATTCATATCGTTAATTGTAAATATAAAGAAATTGGCTGTTAGATTTATAGATAGTATGCAATTTGTAAATTGCTCTTTAGCTAAGGCTGTGAAAACTCTAACTGATCTACCTCTAACTTGTTCTGCTTTTGATAGTCTTATAGTTAAGGCAAAGGGTATCTTTCCTTATCATTTTGCAATATCACTAGAGTTCCTTGAATCGACTTATGAACTACCTCCAAAATGTGATTCTGTATCTGATGATGAATACGTTACCGCCCAACTAATTTGGACACAGCAGAATTGCACTACAATGTTAGACTATATGTTAACTTACCTAAAATTAGACGTATTCCTCCTTGCAGACTATTTTCAGCAATTTCGCGCAAAGACTTTTGCTTATTTTTATGATATGCTTTATAAATTGAAATATTAATTTTTATTAAAATATTTACATAGTTAATAATTATCATCATTTATATATTATTATTTGATTCATATATGATTTAAATAATAATAAACATTTGATAATAATTGCATATTTCTCTGGTCGATTGTATAAAATCTATTGCCAATCTGCAATTGGGTATAACTTGAAATGCCATACGACTATGAAACGTTAATATGGTCATAGATTCTATGGCATCGACTTTTTATTTGCCCTAAATGTGATACCGCCTATGACATCGAATATCTAGAGTTTTATAAGAAACACTCTAACCATTTAAATCAATTTAAAATTAATAAAAAGACATTATTTCAAATGATTAATGCGAAAAATGTTAATAATAATAATAATAATAATAATAATAATAATAATAATAATAATAATAATAATAATAATAATAATAATAATAAATAATAATAATAATAATAATAATAATAATAATAATAATAATAAATAATAATAATAATAATAATAATAACAATAACAATAATATCCCAAATAACGCAAATAATACAAATGTTACTAAAAACATAAACAATAATATTACAATTGTTACTAAAAATAATAAAAAATCAAAAAGACCTGCTGATAAAATATTAAATCAATTTAAAATTAATAAAAAGACATTATTTCAAATGATTAATGCGAAAAATGTTAATAATAATAATAATAATAATAATAATAATAATAATAATAATAATAATAATAATAATAATAATAATAATAATAATAATAATAATAATAATAATAATAAATAATAATAATAATAATAATAATAATAATAATAATAATATCACAAATAACACAAATAATACAAATGTTACTAAAAACATAAACAATAATATTACAATTGTTACTAAAAATAATAAAAAATCAAAAAGACCTGCTGATAAAATCGTACCGTGTATCCCTGCTAAAATTAAAAAAATAGAAATCATCATTAGTGATGACGAAACTGAAAATAATCAAATAGGAGGTTTGGTAAATAATGAAATAAATGTAAACAATGAACATGAAATAGAGGTTGACTTAAGGGGTTCCCGTAAAAATATTCGATTTGATTTAGAAAATCAAAACCTTGTTCAAATCGCCCTAACAGATAAACTTATAAATAAATTTAAAAATGAAATCAAGAAAATGGGATCTGTAAAAGTCCAGTTTACAGCTCTCATTCAATTCGAAAAAGATGTGGAAATAAAAGATAATTTCTTTTCTAATAGCGCGAGTGTCTTCTCCGATAGTTTTCTTGTTGATGGGGTGAGTCGAATTAATGAGAAAATCGAAAAATTCGCAGCAATTTCGCGCAAAGGCTATTGCATACAATGGTTTAGAACATCTGCATTTTTATGGAATTCCTGGTATGTCAAGGGCGTCCACTCTCATGACATTAAAGGAACCCATAGAACCATGGAAATGTTTAATTTATATGAGGGTGAAATACGGGGTAGGTTAACATTTGTTAACAAACATTATGTTGCAAGTTCTGAAGATACAGAACTCTTGTATATAGACATTAATAATTTATATGGTTGGGCACTTAGCCAAAGCCTTCCGTATGGTGATTTTGTTTTTGTGCATGATAATCTGAATGATGTGCTGAGTGAATGTGTGAATGCAAATATTGAATTCCTTTCGTATGGCTATACAATGGAAGTTGACATCAATATCCCTGAGCGTATGCATCAGTATTTGAATGACTTTCCGCTTGCTCCCGAAAAATGTGTCTGCCCAATTCAAAAGTTGAGAAGTTAATGCTCACGCATTACAGTAAGAAGAACCACGTTCTTTACTGGAGACTTCTCAAGCTGTATATAGAATTGGGTGCGGAAGTTGAGTGTGTTCATAGAGCAAATAAATTTAAACAAGCACCTAATTTTAAAGATTATATACAGAGAAACACAGATTTACGCTCAAACTCAAAGTGCGAGCTTCATAGAGATTTATATAAATTATTTAATAAAAGTCGATATGGGAAATCCGTTGAGAATTTGAAAAAACGGATGAATTTGAGGTTATGCAATTTAGCTGAAAATATGATTGTATATGCTTCAAAACTGACTTTCAAAAAGTCCATTAAAATAGTGGATGATTAGATTGCTGCTCATCTGAACAAAGACTCTATATGTTTAGACAGGCCTAGCTACATCGGCCAATCAGTGCTAGATCTGTCTAAGCTGCGGATGTACCAATTACAATATAATGAATTGGCAAAATACAGAACCGAATTTGACTGTGATATTAATATCGTTGCCGGCGACACTGATTCGTTTTTCCTTGAGGTTTAGCACTGTAAGCTTGACATTCTTTTGCCGGCAATGATAAGAGACAACCTTTTAGATACCTCAAATTACGACCCGGCACATCCCTTATACTCGAGGAAACTAGATTCAGTTATAGGAAAATTTAAAGATGAAAGTAAAGGTCTCGAGTATAAGGAGTGGGTTTTCTTAAGACCCAAGTGCTATAGTTTATTAGGTAAATCAGACACAATGAGGCCTAAGGGAGTGAAGTTGTTGGGGACTGACATCAAACATCAGTCGTATTTGGATTGCTACAATAAGAACTTAGTATTCACAGTACCTCAAAGTAGGATAGGGACGCGGAACCACCAGCTGTATACATTTAGAAACAGTAAAATCGCTTTGAGTAATAACGATGATAAGCTATTATGGGTAGGGAAAAATACCAGTATCGCATTTGGGCATTATTTTGGGGTTGATGCCATAGATAGTGATCAAGTAATAGTTAATTTCTTGGATGAGCCGCTTTTCGGTGGTTTAAGTCCCAGTTTTGATGACTCTACAGAAATCAACGATAATGAAGATTATGGGCAGCTTTTCGGTGGTTTAATTCATAGTTTTAACGAAGATAACATTAATATTGATGACGTGCGATTATCCGATTAAATTAATAAATATTTTTTAAAAATCAGTTTTTTGTTAATTTATTTATTTGGAAATCTTGTGATAGTTTTCTTTTTTTCATTTTTATGAAAATTTTATATG
This sequence comes from Schmidtea mediterranea, assembly GCA_022537955.1. Taxonomy (NCBI): domain Eukaryota; kingdom Metazoa; phylum Platyhelminthes; order Tricladida; family Dugesiidae; genus Schmidtea; species Schmidtea mediterranea. Next base: position 55,218,591 of record CM039680.1, on the reverse strand, counting down.
AAATTTGTTATAATTTTCATTTTTATAATATTGTTATTATTATTATTATTATATTATATTTTCATGCCAAAGTCCCAGCGTGAAGAAACGCGAAATATAACTTATCAAATTTTTTATATTTGTTTTTATGTGTATTTGTAAATATATTTTAAATGTATTTATTATTAATAATTCGTTGTTTTATGTAGTTGTTTTTTATGTAGTTGTTTTTATGTAGTTGTTTTTATTATAAATATATATATATATATATATATATATATATATATATATATATTATTAATATTATTAATAAAAAGTAATAATAATAATAATAATAATAATAATAATAATAAAAGTTTTTATAATATATTAATAATAAGTAATAATAATATTAATAAAAATAATAATAATAATAATAATAATAATAAGTAATAATAATAAAATTTTTCATAATATAATAATAAGTAATAATAATATAATAATAATAATATTAATAATAATAAGTAATAATAATATTAATAAAAATAATAATAAAAAAATAATAATAATACTTACTTATAAAAGTAAGTAGATAGATTATATTTTAAAAATGATTAAAAAGGAGTCATTGGCTTTGATTAAGTGACCTTGAGAAATTATTATGACTCATCCAACGACTTTGACCTACTTTTGAATGACCTTGAAAAATACGATGACTCATCCAATGACCTTGAAAATTTTTGAATGACCTTGAGAAAAATTGTTTTGACTCATCCAATGACCTTTACATACTTTTGAACGACCTTGAGAAACTATTACGACTCATCCAATGACCTTGAATGAGTCATGGTCTTTTTTCAAATTACCTCGAGAAATTTTTGATGAGTCATGATCTTTGTTTAAATTACCTTGAAAGATATGATGAATCATCAAGTGACCTTGAGAAAATTTTGAATGAACTGGAGAAATTATTATGACTTATCCAAATGACCTTGAATAAGTCACGTTCTTTGTTTAAATGACCTTGAGGAATATGATGAGTCATCCAATGACCTTGAATGAGCTAAGGTTTTTGTTTAAATGACCTTGAATTTTTTTGATGAGTCATTGTCTTTGTTCTACAAAAAATTTGTACTTTTAAACTTAGAAAAAAAATTTTTGCCGGGGGGGTATGTAAGCCAGCGGGCCACTGAGCTTGAGGCCACGATTTAACTACTTAAACACAAACACTAAATTCTAAAATTAATCCCGATATGCAACGATTATTTCATGAGAATTGGAACAAAAAAAATCAATATTGATTGCATAAAAAAACTTGCACACAGACGCTAGGATCACAACAAAATTAACACAAAAACGCACACTGACGCGGCTAAAATTTTAGCAGGCCGAAACATCCCCCCCACCTTTTTTGATCCATTTTATAGATCAACACTGTCTAATTCCAGTGGAAAACTCTGGTAACCGACCATAACATCACTCTTCACTTCCACATAATCCTTACAACCCTCACGTGTCTATCTTTTCCTGGAATAGCCTCTAATGCTCTACCAAGTTTCCACCGTTTCACTCACAACCCATCTTCATATAACCATACTAAATCTCCCACTTTCAAATCTTTTCCTTCTTTAATCCACCTTTTTCTTTTTCTCCATTCGAGCATAATTTCCTTTCTCTATCGTTGGCAACATTTTTCACTCACATCTTTTATTATCCTCCATCGTCTTTTTATCATCGTGGTGTTCAGACTAGTTTCCTCTAAATCGATCACCTGGTTTAATAAAGTGATTTGAGGTTAAAACCTCTTCTTCCTCTGGATAATCCCAGATCGTAGTTAACAGTCAACTATTAAGTATATTTTTTGTTTGCACAATTACAGTTTGAAGTTCTTTATCTGTCAACTCGGCATCACCTGCATTGCCAATAATTCAGTCTTGGCTTCCTTTATCATTATTTCATAGACTCCTCCAAAGTGAGGTGCACTTGGAGGATGGAAAACCCACTTTATTGAACCTTCCTGTAGCCCTTCTCTTATCGCATAGGTGTCTATTATTGCTCCCTCACTTTCCTTGGAAGCTGCCCAAAACATCCAGTATTATTTACGGAGTTGTTAGTCTTTATATTGATATTCATAAAATGTTCTTGAAGGGTTTTCACATATGGATGAAAGATTGTGTTTGACAATGTCATTTTGGTTTAATTTGAATAATATTCTGTTATTGTTTTTACAGTTTCAGTTCTGGTTGTTTGACAATATGATTTTAAAATTTTGCGGTTTTCGCAATCAACTAATAGATTGTTTTTAGCTAAAATATCAGAACCTAGAATTGAACAGGTGACATTTTCAATATGGAATGTCCATTCGAACGTGTCAGGTATTTCGTTTATACAAAATGTGATGGATTTTGTTCCTGCAGTATGCACTGGTGAACCGCTTGCTACACTTAGCTGAATTTTAGTATATTTCTGTAGAGTGAAACTTGTGGGTAGTAAAGAAACACTTGAGCCAGTATCAATGAGAAATTTCAAGCAGTTTAGAATAAAAAAGAATTAACAAAAGAAGGAATTTGAAAGTAAAAATGAAGAAAATAGAGAGGAAATTTGATTGCCATCAACGTCTGTCGCCAAAAGAGAAGACACTAAAAGATTTTGGTTGTTCCTTTTCAAGCAACCTATTATTGTTATTTGTTTACTAATAACCTTCAAGCCATTGCCTGATTTTTGTAGCAATCATAGTAAATGCACATGTCAATTATTTTGCAGGTAGCTAGTTTATTTCACCATTCGAAACCAATATTGCAAACTCTGGAGTCGCTTTTGTACTTTTTGTGAAAAGGGCAAATACGTTTACCTCGAACGAAATAGTTAATGCTACTAGAACGTTTGAAGTTGTTTCGCGAATGGTTCTTACTGTATCTATTTAATTGTTAATTGCATAATTTCTGATGTGGTTTCTCGATGGCGTTCGCGATCAGGTTTTCGGTGGTACTCTCTTATCCTCTAGAAATCGCGTTTTCTCTTGAGTTACTAGTTTGGGTAATGACCGCAATTCTATCTGCTACCCCTGCGAGTTCTTTAACTTTTGCAGATTTTAGTGATGTCAGAACGGTTTGCGTAGTGGCTAAGATAGCAAACAAAAAGAAACGTTTTGAAATGTTTTCGTTCACAGTAATTCCTTTCTGTAACGTTTCAAAATCGGAAATCGCTTTATTGAGAAAGGTAGACGATTTTAAATCACCTATGTTCAAACACTTAAAATAAGGATGAAAAACGTTTTATTGAGATTCAGAATCGTATTGCAGTACTGAGTCCTTTACGATGGTGTATGAGGTTAGATGTGATGCTACCAATAATATTGCATCGCTTATAGGTGAAAGAATTTCGTGGAGTAAGTTTTGTAGTAAGTAATTATATTGTTGTTTCTGTCTAGTAAAGTTTGAAGTTTGAAAATAATTTGGCATGATGTGTTAGGGTTAATTTTGTCGCCATTTCTCGTCATTATTGTCAGCGCTTCCTTTCATAAATAAATAAATATTGAGATAAGAATTGTTGGCGATTTTTAAAATATCAGGATATCATTAGGTAATATATTTGGACCATTAAAAGTGAGGGCGTAATCATGTGTTTTGAGGTCGTATATTTTATTTATTTTTTTAAATATGATTGAAAAATTAGTTTTTATGTTCAGATGATATATTAATATTCGTTCAGCAGTGGCCCCCAAAAATCCCGCATCTACCCATAGAATTATACAATTACTTTTATTATTATTTTATTCATTCGTTACAGGTGAACTCTGATCCGTCGCCGATGTATGCTTACTGGTATAATTTGCACAATAATTTGTATAATCTGTTTGAGGTGTAAGGAGAAAATGCGTTTGAGGTTTGATTTTTGAAGGTACAGATTTGTTGAATAGTCTTCTGGTGACATTTGTTATGGGAAATAACGTTTCACCTAACATCTTAATGTGGCGGTAATTGCGTGTTGGTTATAATTATCAACTGCTTTATTAATATTTAGATCATAATCAGTGGCAATAATTTGCAATAATGCTTTACGTTTTAAAAAGTTGTTTATACTATTAAATGCGCATGTAATCATTCGAGTCGAATAAGATGATAAGTTTGACTCTTCAAAAGTTAAATTTAAAGATTTTATGTAGAATTTGTTATCAATGATGAGTCTGTTATGTGAATAACCGCAAAGTTCATATAGAAAACTAACAATTGATACATCAGAGAAAAATTTGTCTATTCAAATTTTGCGTATATCCTCTGCCTCACCAGTACTGTTGATTTGATAGCATTAACGCCTTTTTTATAAATTCATATTCATTATCATTAGAAGGGTTTCATCCAATATTTAAAGAATGATGGGTTTTAATTCTATATAAAGTGAGTTAAATATTTTTTGAAGTAATAAGAACAAATTATTCTCCATAAATATTTCAAACATCTTGTAAAATATCTCCGAACATGTACAAAATAGTTAATTAAATTCCTGTAATAATCTTTCCTCAGCTCATTATCAAGTGCTTCCTTCAGAACATCGAACCTGATTATTTTAAATTTATAAATAAAATTTACATTTAATACTTTTTTGTTCGGGTATCAGGTATTTTTGAGGGTCGAACAATATTTGAAACTTTATGAAAATAATAAATTGATTATAACTTCTGAATAAATTTTACAATATTCTTTCTTCATCTTCACGAAATGGAATTGTTTCGACAGAAATGTCTAAAATAATATAAAATATTAATTTAAAATTTTAAATAAATTTTATGACAAAATTTAAAATTTTTTTAGCCATTTTTTCCTTAAAAATGTTTATTTCAATGCAGCATGACTACATAACGAAAGTTTGCATGCATTTTTATCATGAGTTGTGGTTGTGTGCATAAATTAATTTTGATACCACTTTTTAATTTCTATTATGTAAAGTTTATCTCAGTGCACTTCCAAATGTTGGGCTAAAGGCCAAAATTAAAACAAAATAAGTTTTTATAGTTAATTTAAACAAATGGAAAAATTATCAAGATGGCTAGTGTCCACATACATACGCACCGCAGACGGATACTTAACTTAAAAATAAAACACCAAATTAAACAAAAATAAATAAAAAAATATTAATCAAATCAAAAATAAAGCCTACAGCTGCAGCCAGAAACATATTAGATACATAAAACCACCAAAACCTTGCAAAAGAAGGTTTAGAAAAAACTTTGGCGGAAGCGGCGACCAAAAAGTAATAAATTTTAGTGGTCAAAAAGAAAGATGACATAAAAATAATAATAGTATAAAATTTTGAAAAATATAAATAATATATCAAAAATTACAGAAAAATGAGAAAAAATATAAGAAATTAAATAAAATTAATAAAAAAGCCCTCACATGGCCAAAAAGGCCTATTGGTTACAAACACACAAATCAACTATAAATACAATAGTTAAATTCATAATTTTTAACTTAACTTGTACCAATACAAAGAACAACATCAAGGTGATCTTTTATGTAATTTTATTAAAAGATTATTGATTTTTATTTTACATAATAGAGAATTTATATCATTGCAGTTTGGTGTAAAGATAGCATGAACTCAGATAATATTTCTAAGACATTTAAGCTTAAAGTAGAGCAAACCATTTTTAAAAACCAGTTTTATTGCTTTTATTTTATTTTAAATATTTTATGTTTCTCCTTATTTTTCTCTATTTTTCGATATTATCTTCTCAATTTTTCGTAAATTTTTATTTTTTTATTATTTAACCATTCTCTTTGATCGTTTCTCTTTTTACCCTTTGATATTTAAATTTTTGGTTGCCGCTTCCACCTATGTATTTTCTAAACCTTCTTTTGCAAGGTTTTAGCGGTTTTATGTTTTGGTTTTGTGTTTCTTTCTGAGTCTGTTGGCTTTTCAATGATTTTAATTAATATTTGTTTTATTTAATTTTGTTATGTTTTTATTTTGTTTTATTTAATATGTTTTATTTTATTTTTGATTTCTGTTTTCGGTGCGTGCTTATGTTACAGCAGCCATATTGATAATTTCCAAACATCATTAATTATTTTGTTTTAATTTACACAATTTTCTAATTTTTGTTTAAATTATGGCTTATAGCCCAACAGGGGCATGTTTCATGTCCCCTATTTTTCTCATTTGATCATTTTAATTAGGCATACATGCTTTTCTCTATTTTCCAACCAATATTGTGTACTACTACATATAATGTTGAAATAAAATTTAGCCAATATGCTTATAAATTATTTAAATTTCTTCTATAAATAAAGGATATATATTTTTGTAGGGATGTCCCCCGGGTGCTCATGAAAAGGGTCAAGGGTGAACCGGAATCAAAGATTGCTTATTTTTGGGGGACGTCGTCCTTAATGGATGCTTCCTCACCTGATTAAGAAACTATTTTGCTATTTGTCTATACAATTATTTTCTTAATTTACGAAGATATTATTTATATAATTTTTTAGGTCTTAATTTGATGATTCATTATAATCCACCGGCGCCAGTTCAAATTTTGATTTTATTTATTAACATTGAGTAGCTCTAACTGGACGATTTGAATCTGGATTTGGTATACATTAACGGGTATTCAAACGGGGTCGGTGCTGTCAAGACGTCAGAGGCGTTAAACATTTCGTTTTCACATATTAAATTTACGGTTCGTATTGTTGGGCCAGCACACCAATAGCCTTGAGAATTGTTTAAATGCATCAGTAATACAGCACGAAAACCCAGCACCAAGATAACTTAAAATACAAGATACAACACCAATTAAACACTTTAAAATCTGAGAGAATATAAATAAATATAAAATCAAAAACATAAAAATAAAATAAAATAAATACAAAATGCATCAAGAACCGCACGAAATTTACATAAAAAATAACATAATAACAAGAAAATTCGACCGTAAAATGACCATTTATATAAAATTAAAAAATTAATGAATTAAATGAATAAAAATAAAATATTTTTGGATGAATAAATTTAATTAAAAATGTTAAAAATAAATTACCAATTTAAATTATGAAATAAATAAAAATTTAATTTAGATAACATAAATAATTTCAAAGTCGAATTTTGTTTAATCGCAATAAAACTAACACGCAAGGTTAAGGCCAAATTATAGGTATAAATACTGATGTGTTTTCACAAATTTCCAGTCTTATTTTGCGGAGAAAAATTTCATTATAGAATTGTATAACCGGTTGTATAACTGGTTGAGAGCCGTGCATTCAGGTAATTAACACGGGTAAGTGTTTTGCCTGAACACGAGCACTCTCAACTGGTGCAATATTATTAATTGATTTTTTCGAAGAGAATTGATGGGCAATTTTTCAATTGAATTTATGTATGACTTTTCAGATCGAATTGATGGATGATTTTTGTTTTTCCAATTGAATTTATGGATGATTTTTTGAATCAAATTTGTGGGTAATTTTTCAATTGAATTTATGGATGATTTTTCAGATTAAATTTATGGATAATTTTGTTTTTCCAATTGAATTTATAGATAATTTATCGAATTAAATTTATGGGATTTTCGAAGTAAATTTTATGGAATGGATACAATGAATTTCAAATGTATGTAGCCGATGTAATATGCTGAATAAATATTTTATATCTACAGCCTTGTGCATCGAAACTTTTATTCCAAATGCTATGGTAAAATATTATTTGTTATTTTCCGGCCCACAGCCAACACATAACGCAAGAAAGCAAAATCTACATAGTACAGATGCATGTAAGTGCGTGGAAAATCGCCAATGATATGTACCCGTGAAGGCTCAGCGTGCGGAACGCAGGAGTTGGAACGTCAATATTATCCGTACATAGGGAAAATTGGAGGGTAAATGAGTAGTTTATTGGCTGCTCCTTCACCATCCGTTTTCTGTAAAATTGACATAAATTTTTAACAACAATCGGCTCAAAATCTCTAACACCGAGTAGTCCAGTGGGCACTCATTAACTATGAAATGAACATAAATAGATCTTAAGGACAAAAAGAGGGAATGGGTAGCGGGGAAAATTGCGAAATCGTTGCAACAGTTAAAATGAATAGCCATCGGAAAAAGATTAATCCGAACGACCAAAATCATGAAAAATAATGTTTTTAAATAAGAATTAAATAAATTAATTTGAGTTGAGGCGGAAAATATGGGCGGGACGCTGCTCAAATTTTCCGAACTAATTCAAATACTTAACAAAAATAGTAACGTAAAAATGGAATGCGTAAAATAAGGGCGGAACGCTGCTCAAATTTTCCGAGTCAATGAAAATACTTTGTCGAAAACGGTAGAATAGGGATGAACCATAAAATAAGGGCGGAACGCTGCTAAAATTTTCGAATTTACAAAAATACTTTATCAAAAACCAAAAAATATAGATGGACTACGGCTAATGTTGTATATCAATAAAAAATTTTAACGCTGAGGAATAAGGAAGGATCCCTACAAAATCTTAATAATAATAACGATAATGATAAGAGTAATTTTAATTATAATAATAATAATAATTATGATAATAATAATGATAATAATGATAATAGTGATAATCATGGTATTTGTAGTAATGATGATAATAATTATGATAATAATAATAATAATAGTAATAATCATAGTAACAATAACAATGAATATAATGGTGGTTATGGTAATGGGAATAATAATAAAGGTAATAGTGGTGACAATTAATAAAGGTAATACATATTATGGCAACAATAATAATGCTGGTAATAATAATGGGAAACATTGTAGTGATAATAGGGATAAGGGTGAAAGATATAATGTGGGTGTATTTAACATAACAAAGGGTGTACAGGCGAAAGAATAATCATCAGCATGGACAATAATAAGAAGGACTAAGCAAATGGACATAACAATGAATGATATGAGAGTATAGGTTAACATTCGAAAGAGATAGGAGAATAATGGGACCTAAGAATCAAAAGCAAGCACAGGTCTTCTATCGACAGCTCGTGAACCCGAGGGTTGTCCGAGCAATTACAGTACTAGCGATAATACTCAATTTTTGCGGACAATCCACCACTTGAACACATTACCAACGTTGCTTAGCAACGGGTGCCAAGTGGATCAGAATCATTTTGTATGGCGTTACGAGGGCAACTAGAAGGATAAGCAAGATTTGAAACCCTGTAACCCACCAGTATGATATAATAGTAATTTTTTCTAATTTACCTTTAGTACCTTCGCCCACATTTGTTGGCTAAAATTTTTCCACGTAATGAAATACAAAGTAAAACGCAACTAATAAGCCTAGTCCTCGTTTGTGGGCTCCCATAATTTGTATTTTTATGGTTCAGTCTCTATAAGAATTATCCATAATTAACCTGATAAAATTTTGAACTTCCTCATATTCCATTTTATGTTCATATTGCAGACGACATTCATTTGACCAATCATTCAAGATAATAATTAATGCATTCGTGAACCTTAAGGTCGTTCACTCATCAAATCTCACTCATTCAATATTCAATCTACCTCATACCTCACACATTTCTATTTCCATTTCACTAATCGAATTCTTTCATAAATAACCATTAAATCTAAATTCTACTTGATAATGAATAGACTAATTTAAAGTTAGAATTGGACGCCAAACCGAGACCTATGATTGTTGGTATCTTAAAACAAATTATTTTTTTCATAAAACAATATTTTGTTATATATTTTAGCAAAGAATCGCCATCATTAAAATTGTAAACTCTTCATTAAAAAATGATGCTAAATATCTTTGAAAACCTGTTTTAGTATAATTGATGTGACAAAAAATTAAAGATATTTATTATGAAAATTTCTTTATCATATTTTCATAAAAATGATAATTTATTTCTTTCCTTTTTTCGGAGATTTTGGTGATTTTGGGGATTTAGGCGATTTTGATTTTGGTGATTTAGATTTTTCATTAGACTTTTTGTCCCCTGCACTTTTCTCAGTGGGTACAGGCTGATGATGTTTGAGATATTGAATCTTTTCATTGACTTCTCTATCATATTTGTCGACATCCAGATCATATTTATAAATCCACATTTTCATTCGCCAAGCATCCCAACCATTTCTATAGTAATATTTTAAGTGTCTTTCTTTAATAAATCCCATTTTTAAATAAAATAATAAAAGTCCGGAATGATTTTCTGTGTCAACTTCAGTTATGACCTGAACATATTGCCAGATATAAAAGTCACTGCAATAGAACAAATAAACCTCTCGGATTCCGACTTTATGCATTCTATTTATTAAAATTTTCAACAAATATGATCCTAAATTATAAATCATTATAATAACTCAAATAAATTGATATAAATTAGTAAATACAGTAGGATCTCGATTATTCGACATTTTTTAAATTTAAAAGCATGGAATATTATAAAGCCATAAACCAGTCTTTCTCAAATTGGGCGATAACGCCCCCCTTGTGGGCGTTTGAGACCTAGAGGGGGGGCGTTAAAGGGCCCAGAAAAAAATGGGGGACGTTGACGTGGGTTAAGAGGGCGATGGTAGATTTGTAATTTCATTTACTTTATATTTTAAATTTCACTAAAATTAAAACCTACCTACTACACAATAACGAATAATTAGTTTATATTTCTCCCTATATGATGGTATAAAACTTAAAATACTTAACATAGATTTAGTAGGATAGCCCGCACGCCGTACGCAATCAAGTTGTAACAAGTTGTAACAAGAAAAATCTGTTAAATAAAGCTATTGGAGCAATCCGGTAGCAATTGTTCTGTACCATTAACATTTATTTACATGCAATACATTTTGTATATTATGCAATTAATTAATCTTTAGGGGGTGATGGAAAATCAAATTGTGTCTTAAGGGGGCGATGGTTAAAAAAGCTTGAGAAACACTGCCTTAAATGCTTTATAAATCATGGAATAAATTATTGGGTAGTGACTATGAGGAAATATATGAAAATATTATGGAAGAGGGGGGACTTATTAGAAAAAATCCTATCTAAGGAAAAAATAATAATGACATAAATGAGTGGATAAATAATAAATCCGAAATCTTCGATCATGACATTATAAATTTGGTGGTTATGGATTCATTTCGGAGAACCAGAATAATTCACATAATAATATTAGTAAAAATGTAAGTAGTGAGAAGAAAATAAAAAAATCACAGTGAAAAATTTCAATTTTTAGAAAATGCACTGAAATAAATTGAAAAATAAGAATAATCTTTTTACAAAATATTTCTAGTTTCTTTACAAATTATAATTGACTTTGAAAACAGCTAGTAAAGTTTCGACACTCAAGTTCCCAAAACCACCTTGTAATGTACGCATGAATAAATTTTGCTATAATGTCTCTGGCCAACTACATGCGACCATACAACGAACAAATTAAAGGCATTGTTCGAGCTATATAGCGTTTGATTTATCATAGACATAAGTTTGGACTCAAAATGGACGAAAATTCTAGATTGTATACAAGTTTGGTTGTAAAAATTTTGCCATTGATGTTTCATTACTCCAGTAATCATTTTCTGATGTAAACACAAAGCAAATATGATAATTTCTTAAAACTTCCACCACTTTACACACACACTTAATTTTTAATTTGGTACTTGTTTTTATCCGACCAACAAATATTTTCATATGTAAATCGTAAATCATTTACTGCAACATACAAAGTTTTTGCAAAAACATTTAGCAAATTCACATTTAATTAACAACGAATATAGTTAGCTAAAATTAATGTTACATTGTTTAAATTAAATGTTAATTCATAATATTTTTAGTTGGTTCGAAAAGTTTTTTATTGGCGTTATCTTTTAATATAAAATATAAATATGAATGCTAATAGCAACACATGGAGAAATTTAAAAGCTATTACTTGCCTGGTTGATTAATTTTATATGTAATTGCTATCATAGTATAGATGATATTAATAAAAACGTGGCTGCCGCATTCAGAACGATATAAACCAACAAAGAACAAATTTTTGGTAAAAACTAAACACTTACCCACTTTTTTTCTTCTGTAAGGTTCTTTAACATATGTATATGCAATGTATCCATGCGTAAATCCGTTTTTCTGACCGATAATAACTCCTACTGGTTCCTGGCAATCAGTAAATGCCTGAAAATAAAGTACTTAGTGGTGAAGATTAATTTCCAAATAAATCATAAATTGGGATAGTAATATATATTACTATAATGCATAAGTCGGGCCAATTTTGAAGAAAATAACGAAATGTCTCGGTCGGATACTGTTCAAAAGCAAATTCTTCAATCATATCAAATACCAATCTGTAATCTGATTTTAACTGATATGGCCGATAATAGATTCTATGCTTTTTATCAAAAAAGCTGATGTATCCAACTAAAGTTTCCATAAAGTTGCTAGGGATTTTTGCTGCCGGTAATTCATCAACGGCATTATCAAGTCTTTTTTGAATGGGATTCAATGTGTAAGACGGTACAAACTCACCTTCTCTTGGTAAAATCATACATGGAACCATATTTTTAGCTTCCAGGCGCGTTTGATAAATACTATTAATCAGGCGCATTCTATAAGGATTGAAATGAAAAAATCTGTTCTTTTCTTCTTTATAAGCAGTATCCAACATTTCTATAATGATCTGAATAATAAATGGCTAATAATCACGTTTCACTTACTGAGGTGAAAACTTATTGTTGAATCGAATTTCCGAAATATTTATTTATGTTAAACAAAACCAATTTAATTATTTTAACTTTACGATCTGCAGCATGGATACTAATTTGCATGAAATCATTGTGGAAATTTTATCTTATTAACATTTTAAAATTAAATTGTAATGATCAGAATTTAAAAATTAGATAATTAAATTAATGATTTATCATAAACAGTTTCGTTGTATTTTGATAGAAAATGTCATATGGAAATAGCTTGTTGGGTAATAATTAAAATATTCAGAAATAATTTTTGTTGATCTGGCACGATATTACGTAAAAATTAACAGCGGTAAAAACAAATTGATGAGAAAGAGGGATTAATAACAATTAAATATCAAAGAAATAAAAATTTATTAGGAAACATTAAAAATTAATAAAAACATTAACAAATAAATAAAAAAGATAACAAAACAATAAAAACTGATAAAATAACGAAAATTATCAAATTAGATCCAAATTTGTAGAAAAAGATGAAATTTTAGAAAATAAGTTTCACGCATTGACCGCTAGTATATTTTTATATCTACGCCATAGGAAATTGTAAATCTTGCATAGGCCATATATTATGCTTATGACATCATGTTTTTCGACTACATTTTCAATGAAAACTATTAATTTTATTCACCAGATGTTGTTACTATTGTAGTTATTACAAATACGCCAATAAAATTATAAACAACACTCCATGGTTTATATTACACCTGATTCAATTCATTAAAAACTTCTATAATAGAAGTTTTAATGAACAACCAATTACAATTACGGTTGTTTATGAATTAGCCATTTTTAAAATGGCTGGCAGGTAATTTTTTAATAAAGTATATTTTAGGGCTTGGATTGTGATCTCGTATATTTATGAGATCATTATTCAAACTCTTAAATAATACTTTTCATCATCATTTATTATAAATTTAGTTTTAATTAGTTTTTTTAGGATTTTTAGGAATTTATGCCAATTTATGTAAATTAATGGAATTATTTTCTAATAAATGTAAGTCCGATTAATTGAAAACTAAAATTTATTATTAAAAAGTTTCTATATTCGAATAAACTATTCTTCTGTTCCCTGGAAATTTGTTTTGGCTGCCATCTTTTTTACCTTTTGACAAATCCAAATTTTTGATAATTATTGATTTTATGAGGCTTTGGAAATTTCTGTTAATTTCCAAATTTATAAAAATCTTCGTCATTTTCAATGGTATTATTGATTTGGATTTTTTATACTTTATAAAAATTTTTTTTTAACTTAAGTTATCGAAAAACTTATGTTTTCCGTATTTTTTAAACTCCTCGTTTGAAGGTTCTGGTTTCACTGCTCCTGGTAAATTGCAAAAGAGGTAAAAACTCAAAAACCTAGAGTTTCGATGGATATTTTTGAAATATCTGAAAGTTGTAAAAATATTAAATTGATTGAATTTCATGAAAAATATTACGAAATTATTTCTTAATTTTCTCTACAACTCAAAGTAGAGTTTTTGGTATTTTTTTCAAAAATTTTCGGCTTTAATTTAAAAAAAATTGCCTAAAAAGTTACTAAAAATAGTTTTATATAGAGGTTTTAATGAATTGAAAATTTCTACATTTTGAAAGTTTGCATGCATTATTTACTATGTATTAGGTTCTTATGTAAAAGAAAATTTCTTCTTATTCCTTCCTTCCTATAATATAAGTTTTTATTCAATTGAACAAATTACATGCAGACACGGATAAGTATGTATGTCCCTATATTATAACTTTATTGATTTTTCATTTTATTATAGGAGTTTTTAATGAATTGAATCAGGTGTATAACGATGAGCTGAGGTACGAGTTATCTCGTACCTGGTGCCTGGAAAATCTCATTAAGGTACGAGTTATCTCATATCTGGCGGTGAATGTGTTAAGAGTCAAAAGCCAAAACTTTAACAAAAAGAAAAGATCGAAATTAGATAAGTAGGAGCAGATTAACCAAATTTGGAAAAAATCGTGTTTGTTTTTTTGCATCAAAAAATGTACGTAACAAACAGCTAACAGAAAGCACACCTTAAACCAACAGAAGATTTTGAAGAATTTTTTCGCAGATATTTTATTGCCAAAATTCGTTACAGTTCTCAGACGTAGCGTAATTTTAATTTAATTTAAATTTATCTTTATTGTGTCAAAATTCATATTTGATTATTATTTTATGTATTTGTATGATATATATATATATATATATATATATATATATATATCAATAGTTTTTTATTAAAATGAATAAAGATTTTCAACCCAATGGAGCGAGCCAACTTTTTTTTATTGTTATGAAATTTTCCAAGTTTAAAAAATTTATGAAGATGGCCTAAAAAACAGTCGAAAAATCTTTAGAACCAAACTTCATGATATTATTGTGTCAGCCATTTTATGCATTTAAGTTTTCTTTATGATATGATCGAGAGCGCTAGGTAAACTTTAATTAAAAAGAAAATGAAAAAAATTGTGTTATTATTATTTTTATTATTATCAACTTATTTTGTTCTTCTATAACCTCACAAGAATACAAGTTATACAAATAAATGATTACCATCTGGATTCATTCTAGTGGATAGAAGTGCGATTGAAGTCCACTGGCTCAGATCCTTTCCATATCAACCCCGACGCTTGAGCACATGTTGGTTGCTGTCTGACTATAGGGAAGGTATAAATAAAGTATACATATATATTAAAGAATAATACAATGATAAGAAGCCAGCAAGAAAATACAATCAAAAAAATCAGAACACTTTGAAATTAAAAAAATTTAAACTAACGTGTAAATTAAAAGAAAATCCATATTAACCAAAGGGAAAAAGGAAAGAAAAGAAATTTAAGTAGTTTGTTATAGTATCTTGTAAAATAATGCAGCGTTTCCGAAACTTTTGGTACTGCGTTGATCATTTTCGTTATATAATGTACCCCTTTGCTTTAAAATTTTATATATAATTAAATTTTTTTATATTTTTTTAAAAATATACGACTTTTAAATTAATAGCATTAATGAAAAATCAATAGGACTTAAAAATCTACAAACAAATTTTTTGTGGTTAATATCTAAAATTAAAGTTGAAATAGAATTATTATTATGAAACAGTGGAATAAATTTATAAAATCATTTTAAAAATAAATTTAAAACGAAGCGATTTACATTTTAATTACATTTACATAAAAGATTTACTTTATACTTTGATTTTTAAACTTATTTTATTTCTAAAATTATGTTATTGATTAAAAATATAAACAATAAATAAAAAACAAGGTTATATTTATATTTTTCCATATTAATAAAATTTTAATAAGACATTTTAATCTAATTAAATTTTTTTAATTATCTTTTATTATTTAGATAATAGAAAATTGAAAAGAGCTGCGTACCCACAAGGGTACGCATACAACGGTTTGGAAAACACTGAAATAATGGAACCTCCACAAGTAAATAGCACCTCAACAACCGTCCCAGGTCCGATGGCTTGATCAATGAAAGGGATTGTAACAAATCTCGTACAGAGATAGCTGAACGGACCAGAAGAAGTAAATTAAAAGAGGTCAGGCTTTGGGCTAAGTCCGAAATTATCTTCAGCTTTTGGAAGGAACTAAAATACTAAA
Source organism: Schmidtea mediterranea (assembly GCA_022537955.1). Taxonomy (NCBI): domain Eukaryota; kingdom Metazoa; phylum Platyhelminthes; order Tricladida; family Dugesiidae; genus Schmidtea; species Schmidtea mediterranea. The sequence goes on along the minus strand of CM039680.1, from coordinate 55,202,320 downwards.
TTCAAATTTGGTAACAATGCATGTGCTGGGCACCTGATGGGTAATAGATATAAGATTTTCCGGCCACTTTCAAAGGATTCCCACCAGATGCATGCACAAGAGATATAATCATTGGATACCCGTCAAAAATGACGTTGGAAATGTATTCCAATGGGTGGTTTCTAGTAAAAGGTGAGCTATTCTACCATGACTACTAATACCCTAGAAAACCTTTGGGTTCACAAGCTACCATAGAAGGTATTCACGCTCATTTTAATTATGCGTCCCTCTGTCACTAATTTAATTGAAACAATATCGATCCTTTGATCACATTATTTTATTTCAAAGATACTATGTATTGAATACTTTAAATGATTACGAAACGATCATCGACTCAAAACCCAGAACATTTTATTAAATATTACTACAAAAGTTATTGTTGATTGTCGGAAGATGAGGGTCCGAATTTCTTTATCTAACCCAGTAAACGAGCGGTCTTCAATCTGCGTCTTCTTTCTCGTTCCGCTTTACTGGGGTGACAATTTTTTATGGTTTGGTTTTGGTTAGGAATTACTGAGTTGGGGAGAAGCTTGAGATGGTCCAGGTGATGTTTGGATCCATATTCGAAACTGTGCTGGGGGGATGCCCGATATCTGCTCTGATCGTTTCCTTTAACTTAAGTTGGTAGTTCTCCCTATTTAATTGGTCTAATTCGGCCATCATCTCAGTGTATTGATTCTTTAACAATTTGTTTTGTTGCATTAATTTGTTCACCTGCTCTGGCTGAGACCAGGTCTCTTCCATCCGACTACATCTTTGGATCATTGACTCAGCTCGCTGGCTCCGTTTCAAGGCCTCGTTGTGGTAATGAGCCACGTCTTGCCAGAACCTTTCTACGTCTATAGTTTTAATTTGATTGGGTTGCACTAAAATAGTTTTTAAAAAATTTTAGATTGAATCGAGGATCGCTTTGGGTATAATAAATAATAGACTCATTGATTTTGACTTCTATTCGTTTACTTTTAATTAAAGGCTACATTAAAGTTGAGAGTTGGATGACATCTATGGGAGGTCTTCGGTAACTAATTTGAACCCTCCAAAAGAAATATGGTAAAAACCCTTTTAACCTCGGAATCCAACCCCTTTTATCATCTTAAAATACAGTAAAATTCCTATTGGTCAAAATCGAGGAATTTATTATTTTCTATTTTTAGATCTCGGAGAGAAAAATTGTTTAATTTTAACACCATTACTCGGTGAGAGGTAAAATTGTGGGATATCTATTTTATGTAGGTCACTGTCCAGAATTTTTTCCCATTCTTGAAATTCATCGGCTGATTCTATCTAATTCCGATCAAAGGAATAATCGAATTTTTACTTTATTATGGGTAAGTATGATATTATTTATTAGGCTCCTCGTGGCGTATCTACCATTCATTATGCACACTGGAATTAACTTTTCAATCTAATTCTAATTTTGGATTTTGTCAATTCACAATTTTTCAAATCAAAATTTAACAGTAGAGTTTATGGAATTTCTTGCAAACTATTCCCTCGCCTTGGATGTTTATTATTGCCTTTCTGATATCGTTATTCAACACTTTTAGTGAGTGATTTGGTTGCGGATTTTCTTTGATTAAGATCTATTAAAGTTCTCATCTGGATTGTTTTATATTTTATTTGTCTATTTTAAGTAAGTGAATGATATATAAAACTTTTTGGTTGAATTCTTTCCTTTTATTCTATTTATTTTTACAGATGAAGGAAATAAGTAATGAAAATTTATTTAATGTAAGTCAAACACAAAAAAAATCTTGATCCACGATGGTGACTTGTTGTCTTATTGCTGATCTTCCTTAACTTGTTCCTCAATGATTGGAGGCATAAAAATAAGTAAATTAATTAATTAAGGCTAATAATAACGATGACAATTAACACAAAATCAAATTTATTAAATTAATAATAATGATTATAAATAACTAAAAATAAATAAATAAAAGTAATCAAAATTAATATTAATGACAATAAATATAATTAGTAGACGAGATTTAAATTAAATTTCTCAAGGTTGAGAATAGTACTGCCACTTTCGGTATCCTTTACACAGCGATTTCTGGTGACCATATGCCTCAAAATTCGAAACAACTCAATACAATCATCGTGAGCCTGAATAGGATGTATATAAAAAATAAAAAATTTTGTTTTATTTTTTCCTTCCCTTTTTCTTAAAAACAAAAATAAAAGAAAACAAATAGTATTTTTAAATTTAATTTTCAAATACAAATTTACTTTGTGCGAACCCGTGTATTTATCCTTGATTTATTATCATTCAATATGAATAAACTTGATAATAAAATAGTTTCATTGATTGACTTTCTGTTCTTTCCAAATTTTCACAATTCTTATCCACTTTCAAATTTCTGTTTACATTATTAATCTGTACTATTTTTTCACTTCCTTTTTGCTTCACTACTCTTTTTATTCTTCTTTCTTTTTATGTTAATATTTACTCCTTCCTCATGATCCTTCGCTCTCTACAGGGGGTCTGACGTTGAGGTTCTTGGAGAGAAGATCTGACCCGGAAAACTACCATTCACTACGGTTACCTCCCACACCGAAGTACTAGCTTTAAACTAGTTAGTGAGAATTTAATTTTTCTGACCTGTACGCATGTGGTCGTATGATAATAATGGTCAATAAAATTAATAATAATAGTGGATAAAATAACTTTCAAATTTGCATCGTCTGGCTTTTCAAAAAGTTTTTAGATAAGAGGTAATTTTATGAAATTAAAGACAATAGTTAAGCGTAACAATAATAATAATATTAAATGTAATAAATGATTATTATCAATACTTCATTATTAACTTTTCTCGAGTGATGGAAAAATTGGTCACGAGGCATCTCGTATAGACCAAGAACCACGGAAACGAAGTTTTCATGGGACTTGGTCGATACGAGGAAATAATTTTTGAATAGAGTAAAATTTTGACTAAAATAATTTAACAAATCAAATATATGTTATTTCAAGAAAATCATTTGACCCTCAAAGGTCTACATAGATGTGATATCGAAATTTCATAGATTCATTTCTCAAAATACCCTACAGCGTATTAAAATCTTTCACATAATAAAATCAACATATGATGAAAAAATAAAACTTTCAAATATAATAACATTAAAAATTTAAATATAATAAAGTGTCCTTACTCCCCAGGTTCTCCGGAAATTCGTAAAGACTTTGAAATAAATTTGAATTCTTGTTTGAAATAGCATTAAATTGTGTCGATCTGGCCTCGACTTATATAGGGGGTTTTACACGCATATTTTTTGATGCGGTAAAACAACACGCCTACACGTTTTTACCATATTTCATCACTTTTCCCCTAGTTGTCAGATTTTCATGATTCTTTTTTGTTAAAGTTTCTAATTATATTTTAAGCTTAATTCTCATAGTTATTCTCTAGAGTATAAGCGTTTTCGATGAATTTGGAGCCAATTTGATGAAATAGGTTAATTTTGCTAAAATTTAATGTTTTTTGATTCTTTTTAAATGTTTTTATTTATTTTTTATATATTTTTTGTATTTTTCTACTCTTTTTTCTACTTCTTGTATTATTTAATGCTAAGTAGACTATATTTGATGATTTTTCGTCCATTTACATGATTTATCATTCTTTTTCTTAAATAAAAGAACGCACCAATCCAACATATATATCAGAGGTGGGCAAACTGATTAATGGTAAAATCGACTTTATTTTTTCTTATGCGCGATCGACTTCTAAAAATGATTTAAATTAAAAACTAGTAAAAATCTAACTTTATTAACAATAATATATTAAATAGATACTAAGTGTTTATTATTTTGTGGAATATGGACATACTTTATTGAAAAATATTTTGTGCAACATACTTTATTGATAAAAAATTTGCATTCATTTTTTGAAGTAGATGTGTGATATTCCATTTTATCAATGAGTCTTGTAAAATTAGGTTTGTGATTACTAATGCACAATTGAATATATGTTACTAAGTGGTCATCAGTCCGAGAACTCCTAAATTGCTATTTGATGTTTTTCATTTGAGAAATCGCTGCTTCACATAGATAAGTGTAACCAAAAATGCAAATATACTCATTGCGACAGATATCAATAATGGATATTTTTCTTCTTGTAATAAATTACAAAAATTATTTTCATTTGCACGTGATTTCCAGCTTTCTAACTCTAGATTCGATGAATTCAATTGAAAGGTATAAGCTAGATTTGATGAAATATTCATGTCATCGATTTTCCAAAAAAGAAATGAAATAAATTCAAAAATTGGTTGAAAAATTTTGAAATTTGCAAATCTTTTCTCAAATTTTTCATTAAAATTTTCCAGTTCAGAACAAAATATTTCAATTTTACATTCACCAACAAGTTTAATATGTTTTTCGAAATATGGAAAAGGTTTAAAATTTTGCCTTTTTAATTGTGAAGCAAAAAGTTTAAATTTTGCTCTAAAAGAAATTATTGAATTGACCAACTCAATAATATTTTTTCCTTTTCCTTGTAATTGTAAATATATCAAATTGTAATGGCCCATAAAATCTGTAAGAAACGCTAGTTTTTTTACCCATACTGGATCTTCCAATTGTGTCCAAAAAAGTAATAATTTCAGTCAAAAAATTTAGAAATCTTTCTAAAAGGCTTCCTCGGTTGAGCCACCAAACGTGAAAAAAAAGAAGTAAATCTTCATATTCCGAGTCATATATCCGAAAAGAAAGTATCTTTGCTCTGATTAGTGGCACGATCTAAATACACCTTAGCACTGATAACTTTCTCGAAAGACGTAAAAATTTGATACAATGATAAATCTGCAAAAATCTTCTCTGTGAATTTGAAATTGATATTCGGATTTGGATGTAATCATTTAAAACTGAAAGATCGTCTTGAATGATGTAGAAATCGAATAAGCAGGTAATACAGATTGCTAGAACATCATGATATTTGATCAGATGATTCAATATTTCCAAAATCTTGTCTTTTAGTATAATATTTATACAGATTTGGATAAGAAGGTTGAGCAGTTCACCACAAGATGCATTCAGGGAATTAGTCACGTCAGTTGTACTATAGATACATGTTTATTTTCAATATTATGTTTCATTGTTTGCTAAATTTTTAATACATATTTTAAATTAAAAAATTTGAAATTAACCTAGTAAATTATTTTAAATGTTTACTGCTGAACTGTTTGCGATCGACCGGTCGATCGCGATTGACTGTTTGCCCATCTCTGATATTATACTACAATATATTTCGACAGACTCCTTGTAATTGTCAGGTAGATTTGAACTTGTAACTACATAGAACAAATTGCTTTTATTTAAATAAATTTCTTCTTCAATAAATTATTTAAAAATTTTTTAAACAAAACTATTTTATTTTTATCGTGCAGCACAAAATTGCGTTAAATAATCAATCATTTCACTAAGTCGACTATGATAGAAAACTTGAGAGTGAAAATGACGGGCAGTCATTCCAATGTATGTGGCATTGCACCCATGACATATATATTGATAACTAATATCCGAACACAATCTAAGTAGGACTTGAAATACACTAATAAACACCAAATTCAAACAAAAATTGCGTTCACTGATATTATTCAATTCTTTTAGTCGACAATTATCAAGAACTTGAGAATGGAGATGACTGGCAGTCATTCCAATGTATGTGGCATTGCACCCATGACATAAATATTCATAATCAAGATCTGAATACCATTTAAGCAAGACTTAACATCTATCAATAAGCACGATGACGATCCTATAATGCAAAATACAAACCCAAGAACAAACATCACTATTTATATCAAACAAAGCTAATTCAATAATTGATAGTTTTCATTCATTGAATTTCTTCATTTTTTCGTTTATTTATTATTATTATTGTTAATTTTATTAAAAAGTTACACATAATTAGTTCGTTCTTCGATGTTGATTCAATCAAAAATTTGATAGAGGGACACTAATATAAAATGAGAACAATTACCTACTATGGTAGCTCTTGAACCAAGAGGGTTACCAGAGTATAAGCAACCACGACAAAATGACTCACTTTTTAGTGGTAACTACCATTTGAAATACATTTCCAATGTCATTTATGACGGGTATCCAATAGTAATATTTTTATGCGCGTATCTGATGGGAAGTCCGGAAAATGGCTGAAATTTTTATTTCTTTTTACCTATCAGATACTCAGCACTAACATACATTTATAAATTTATTTCTAAAATCAGGAAACAAACTTACTGTGTAGGGTTAAAGGGAAAATGATGACAACTTAATTATTTTATAATTTTCGGCGATTGATACGACAATACCAGAATCTACAATCATCATGTAATTCAGTAGTGGTACTATCGATGAAACCTCAAATATTTGTACTCACTACTCTTCTATCAAATCGCAATAATACCATTTTATAGAACAAGAATTGATGATACTAATAACATCAAACTGAAGGTAAAATGAATTCTATAAAGACAGAAATTTATCGCAAGCTTTATGATAACAATGAAAATCAAAACCAAAATAATACTTATATGACGATTACATTATTAAAAAAACTAATTTTATACTAAAGGCAATAATAATGAATTATAAAAACGACAATAATCATTTCATTTACAATAAGAGTTAGAACATAGACTAATAATAATGATATATCAAACCCCATTCCCCAAAAAAATATTAATCTAAAATTTTTTAAAGGTCAAAGTCATTAAACGTGAGATCTACCACCGGACTTATTCCAACATTAGAGAAGAGTTGTTATTGAAAATTATACAGATTTACATTGTTAATGGCATGCAATCTTGTGAATACTAAATGTTGTTAACGATCATGACGTTTTAGAATAAAAGTTAATGTTGATTTGTCCTATTTATTTGATAAGGACATTGTCAAGTCATTAACTAGTACTGACTTGTAATAAATATACGGCAATTAGTACAAAACATTTAAAACATCCTAATATCCAGTAGATAATAAATTAAAATTTTAATTATTTTTTATTTGATAAAAATATTTATTTAAATTCTATTAAACGAGTGGGAAGTTTTATTGTTATTGAATTTATCATTTGACCGTGGTACAATTAGCGTTAAAAGTGCACATTTTATATAATCTACTTTTCAGAAAAAAAACTCACATAGCTCAATATTTCACAATTTCAAAACAAATTAAATGCCATTTCGCCTGTCCAAGATTCTGAAGAATCCCCAGCTCTCGGATTCATAATGTCATTGTATTGAGCCAAATATTTCCATTAGTTTTACAACAAAATATGTAAATTTTGAAATTTAGAATTTGATTTACCTGTTGTGAAATTTATCAAAATCAATAAATGAAGAAATCAAATAAAGCGAATAAACAAAAACAAAGATGGATTATCATATTATCTACAATATAATCACAAAGAATATGCCCGTAAACAATATCGTGAGTATACAAAACGCGCACTAAAATTTATATCAGTACTATAATACACCAGAAACAAATGAAATATTCCATCTAAAACGAATCAATAAATATCAATTTTTCTCCAATTAAAACAAATAAATATAATTATCATCTTTCAATCAATTATGCCGATGAGAGACTAATCACAGAATTTAACCAGGTCAAATGCGATTCCTAAATCTTTTATTCTCAGATGATTCCTTTTGCAAATTTAGCTTGATTGTTGACTAGTGATGGAATAGAAACATTTTGCACAAACTCTGACCGGTTTGAATAAACGAAGTCGATGGATTTCTGTTTCATGTTTACTGCACCTGGAATAGAATTTCGGGGTTGTGAATAAAATCCATAAAACATCGTATTTTTACCAATAAACCGAAATATCGGTGTTCCGGTAAACAATCAATTCTTTTTAGCAAGACAAATATTACGTCATTTTATAATATTCAGTTTGCAGAATGTAACTAATATTACTATCAAAGTGTTTTTATTTTAATTATATTTCAAAGGATTAAAAATAATCAAACATAATATCATGTAAGCTCGAGAATAGTCCTCTAACGCTTAGAGTCGAACCTATGAGCTATAAAAGCGTCCAATATTGGCATTAGCATCACGTATGTAACAAGGAGACAATTATTGTCATAATTGAGTCTTAAATATTAAAATTCACACCTACACAGAGTTCTAATGGACAACATTTGCCATTAATTGAAAATAAATAGATTTTATACACTTGTTTGCGTGGAATAGACGCATATAAAATACAAGTTACTGTAAAAACCAACAGATGATTATTTATTTTTTTTCAAATTATGAATTTCCACAAATTGTTATTCATTAGAATTTTTTTCAATTTAAACTAATTTTTTTGTTAATTTCGAACATCAAATTAATTCATATTCCAGGTATGTTTGTTGTAAAAACGCTATATATTTATTATTGATTTCATAGTATGGATTTTTTTAATAAAAAATATAATAAATAATACGTTACGAACAAACATACATACATATTAATAACTAGATGGAATTGTCATCAGCCTTAAATAAAAAAGATCAATTCTAAAAAATGTAAATTTAATAAAAAATATAACCTACCCATATTATTTGTCTTTGTCACATACAATTTACAGTAGTGTGAATATTCAACACGATAAAAAATTAAATAAAAAACAAAACTGGTTCTATAGGATTTTTGTTAGTGTTTTTAAATGTTTCAAAAATTGTAATTACATGAAAAAATGAATTTACTAAGTAAATAATAAATTTTTTGGAAATTAATGATAACAAATACTTTCAAAATTCATTATATTAAAAAGATATTTTCAAAAAAACTTACATGGATACTGCTAGAACGTAACGACTACTTTTTATCGCAACTTTGGTAGCGATTTTTTATTAAAGGAATCTTGTGGTCAGTGAAAATTTATGAATTGTATAATACCATAATCTATAGAAAGGCCTCATAAATCATTATTTCTTAGGGGCCGTCCATAAAAGACGTCACGTTCCAGGGGAGTGTGTAAGAAAATGTGATGGTTTGTCAAAGGGGGAGGGGGTTCAGGTGATGTGTGACGTAACACATTGATTTCTTTTTATTGTATTTCTAATAATAAATTTCAAAAATTATGTGAAACATTAGGTTTATTTTTTAAAACTGAATTGTGTTTTAGATCAGAGCTTCTTAAACTTTTGTAATTCACGACCCCATTTATGATTGCGAGTTTCTTGACGACTCCATACAAATATAAAAGAAAAATAAATTTATATTTTTTTAAAATTCCTATAACATCTTCTAATTCTAATTCATAGTAAATGTTATTCAAGTTATTACAATACTCTTAATAGAAATGCAGGTACAAACAATCTTTCCGAACTAGAAGATTTTATGATATATTTATCTACGATAATTGTTATTTTATCTTTATAATAATAATTTTACAAGTTAAAAAACATTTTCTGTTAAATTGTATTTTTATCTCTCGCGACCCTAGAATTTTGCTACGCGACCCCAAATGGGGTCGCGACCCATGGTTTAAGAAGCCCTGTTTTAGATTAAATTTTAATAAGTTCTTTATTAAAAAAAAATTTTCTCTGAAAATCTGACCTACTTTAGGGGAGAGGGTCCGAGATTTGTGACAGGGGAGAATGTGGTTCAAAATGGTAAAAAAATAGCTTGAAGTACTTTATGGACGGTCCCTTATATGGTTACATAATAAATTTTCAATCTTAAATTTAATCTTAGATAATTCAATAGAATTTTTGATATCAAAATTACTGCAGTTATTATTATACTAATTAACATTTAAAACTTTCACTTTTAATCGTTTACATGCTATTCTTATTTCGATTCGGTGATAAATGCCCACAGACAGTATTGCTCACACGAAAAATCCTCACATAGAAAAAAGCACTACAATAAAATAAATAGAGAAAAAATCTAGAATAATATTCAATCTAAGAGTTAATCAATGTACGATAATAATAATAATAATAATAATAATAATAATAATAATAATAATAATAATAATAATAATAATAATAATAATAGTAAAACAAATAATAATAATAAGACGAAAGAACAATAATAGTAGTAACACTAAAGTAGTAAATAGCTTCTTAAAGGCATTTTTAATTATTTCAATTGTTTATTATTGGGTTGTTCGATAAGTTCCCGCGTTTTTTACTTATTAAAAATTTAATTTTTCAACTATAAATAACAACAATTTAATCAATAATGTACTCTCCGTTGTTGTTATTATTATTACTATTACTATTATTATTATTAATAATAATAATAAATGCATCAAACAGTACAATTATAAATTACTCTGTAAGTCGTTCAATAAATTATGTGTGCATTTGTCTATGTGGGCAATAATCCGATCACGTCTTATTTCAATGGTATTTAAAATCGAATTTTCCCAATTGAATGAAGCATAATTTATCAATTTCACCAATTGTAAAACTTGATACTATTTACAAATTTCACATATAGAAATTATTCAAGTTTATAATTTGTATTTTATCAAAATATTCCTCATTTTACCGCGGAATTTAGTACCTTAATTAAATTCAATAAATTATATAATTAACATTATTTAAACAAAATACAACACAAAATGTTACTTATTGCAAAAAACGAGTCCGCAATTTCTACAATGATGCCTCCTTTCTGTCAAAGAGAACCTGATTTTGCAACCGATACAAACTTCAGCGTTCTCATCACGAATCCAATGATCTGCCATTGATCGACCCGGCTCTTGTGGTACTGACCAAAAAAATACTCGTCCCCTTTGATCACCAACATAAATACTTCGATGATCTCGTGAAATTGCCAGTGAACTGATTGGAGAAGGATTAGCATTATCTGATCTTTCATACGCAGTATGCATTGTTAGTTTACTCCGGAATATCAATTGTCTTTGCCAATGAAATCCTGAAGAGTGAAGAATTGAATAAAAATTAAATAACTAATCGACCAATATCCATTCAAACACACATCATTATTTGAATATTCAAATAATTTCTTTCTCCTAATAGCTGAGTTTTACAAGGTTTTGAATAAGTCACATATATAACAATTTCGGTAACTAAAATATAATGATAAAAAATACTCTAGTAGTCACAAGAAAAACTCTCACGTATAAAATTACTTCATTAATTTATTTTTGATTTAATTCAATATTTTGTAATGTTGTTATACTTTATAATAATTATAATTTAATGACTGAATGGTTTCATGAAATTTCATAGTTCATAAAACGGTTGAAGAACCGGCTACATAAACTTGGCTTGACGTGTAGAAAGACAGTGTGGAGAATGACGGTAAGTCATAATTGAAGGTTCTGATGATGATGAAGATAAAGAATAATCCTTAATAATTGAAAAATATATTATGAAAATATAATCATTTCTTAGGCTTTGAAATATGATTTCTAATGCGAGTTTTCAAGGATTTAAGTTCATTTTGAAATTTTGAAGAAAACTTGAAAGATGTTACAAGGAATAATAATTTTTAGGAAAATATAATAGATAATTTACAAAATTAACTTTAAAATTCTAGAAAAATAAAATGTTATTACAATTTTCATAAAAAATCAATAGTTAATAACAAGAACAATTAATGGAAATTTATTAAACAATAACTCATTAGATGTATTTTAGTGAAAACAATAATAATAATAATAATAATAATAATAATAATAATAATAATAATAATAATAATAATAATAATAATAATAATAATAATAATAATAATAATAATAATAATAATAATAATAATAATAATAATAATAATAATAATAATAATAACAACAACAACAACAACAAACTTACCTTTCCTCAATTTTCTCATATTTGGGCGCATTTGAGGCTGTGATAATGATTTCAATAATGTGCTTTGCACCTTCGAATTATTTGCCCTTTCAACAATATTAATACCTGAGAATTTAAAAAAACAATTTCATTACAAGCAATTAATAACAAATAATGTTAAATAATCAAACAAATTATCTAAAAAGGATTTTTATATTAAAAATTGACTAATTTGAGGAAAGCATTTGGATTTCTAAATTTAGCGCGGAGGATGCTATGATAAATTTTAGTAATAAATTTTAGTTTTGACTGAGGAAGAGGAGAGTATGTTGGAATTTAGTACAAGTCATTGATGAAACGAAATTATGTACAAAAATTGAACGATTGTATTTTAATAGATCCAAATCGATGTGTGAAAAGTTCTCGTTGAGCGGAAGTACAACGAAGTATGTTGATAAAAATAAAAAGCAGAATATTAGAGACTTTATATAAAAAACTTATCCAAGAACATTAATGTTTCTAAGATTGATGAAGGAAATGGATTAGTTATTCTTAACAATGAAATGTATGTCAATAACTTGTTAAGTGCTCCTCAATTTTTGAAATTAAAAACAGGTCGAAAATTGAAAATAACCTCTTAACGGTTTAATTGAGAAAAAACGTATTGATAATGATGTGGTAAATCTATTCGCCCAATAGGGTGGCAACCAGAAAAAAATGTATGTGCTTCTAAAAACCCATAAAGATGGTGACGCATGAGACCAGTTTTGTCGATGGTTGCAGCCTTTTTTCTTATTTTATAAAATTAATAATCACTTAAAAAGGCTGTGCCGAAAATTCATGAATATTAAATAACATCGATATCTTTACTGATTCATAGTCAAAAATTTTTTTTTAAATATAAAATATATTAATGAATTCATATGTATCGTAACACTAGTATTTGAATGGAATTTTCTTTTAATAAAGTCGTTGCGATTCTTATTTAATTATCTATTTATAAATAACTATAAAACGTTATTTAAATTATTTGTATTTAAGTTTTGAAAATTGTGAATTATAAATAATAATAATAATAATAATAATAATAATAATAATAATAATAATAATAATAATAATAATAATAATAATAATAATAATAATAATAATAATAATAATAATAATAATAATAATAATAATAATAATAATAATAATAATAATAATAATAATAATAATAATAATAATACATCACAACAGTCCGTATGGAGAGAAGTGGCTCATTGATATTTAGAAGTTCAGTAAACCAACTGGTCAATTGGATTCATATGAATAGAATTATTAGGTGGATGAAGGAGAATCAGCTGACATTGACAGCATTATAAATGCAACGGTTAATAACCGTTGAATTCCCTCAATTTAACTAAAATTAAAATCTGCAATAATTTGAAGCCCCATCCCAACTTTAGTTAATTCCTAACTACAATTTTTTATTTAAAAAATGAAAATTAAAAAATAATTTTGGAACTAGAATCTTATCACTCTTGATGAGACACCTTTAAATACTCAAGTCGGCAATAACCTGAAGAAGGTAAATGTCCGTTCTGCAACCACACACGCGTGTGTGTGGGTTCACTTATGCGGATAACGATTCACAGAACAAAAAGCATAGGAACATTAATACATCATCTAATTCATATTACTTAAATTATTTTGTGGCCTTAAACAACTATTCTATAAATAAAAATCTGTTTATTTTGTAATTTTCAATATGTTACAAATACAAATGAACAGATAGGTATGGTTTTTTGGCGAAAGTTTCAAAAGCTAATTTGCTTAAATAATGTCTAAATTCGCTTTGAAAAGGTCAGCATTTCATTTCGTGACTCAACAGAGCTATGTTATGTAATATATTTTTTTCCAATGTACGAGGAAATCGTTGGTTCTGTTTACGAAATGTTTACTAAATCTACCAAATGAGTATTTTGCAATTCCATTGTGTAATTTAAGTCATAGCTTATGTCAGTAAGTTTATAAACAATGTTTTTCGAAAATCAAAAACACCAGGTAAAAATTCAGCAAAGGGAATTACAATGAAAGACATCTGACGTTGGGAATTTTGAAAGTTTTGTTTTCAAAGATAAAGAAGCGTTTTCAGAAATATTTCCGATTTATCATTGGTTTCAATGTCCGCAAATTTGTGTTTTTTAAAATTGAAATTTGATTAAAACTTTTTTTGAAATTCTCAAATATGCAAGATGACTGTTCAAAACATGCTTATAAAGCATTGAAATCAGAAATTTATACAATCAATTCGTCCTACGTTTCTTGACAGCAGAGATAGGAAAGATGCTCTTGGACAGATTATTTTGAAGAATATTATAACGGAAGACGAAACGCTATTGAGTCTTTATGCTCCATACAGTAAGCGCGAATTTCGTAAAATGGTATTGTCATAGGAAAAGTCGGGGAAATCTTAGTGAAAATGTCTCATGTTCAGGATGTTTAGTAATGAAAAAGGTGTGATCAAGACCCACTTTACTCCGGGAATTGTCGACTTTCTTTATTCCTGTGTATTAGTTAGGTTTGGGACAGAAGCCCAGGAATAAAGACCTCTAACTTTTGCATCAGAATACACAGCTCGTCTATTTTATTCCTAGTAATTCTTCATTGTTCAATCCCGTGAAGGAATATTTGCGAGGGTAGAAATTCCACGAGACTAGTGCAAGATTTCCTTATTGTAAAGGGTGTCAATTGAATCGAAAATGGACTGCTTTCATTGGTAAATTGCTTGGCCAAGTGCTCGGAAGCAGAAAAGTGATTATATGGAAAAAAAGTTCACTTGCTGAAAATACAAAGTTTCATAGCATTACCATTTATGAATGAGTCTAAGGTATTTTCATCCAAACTACGTAAATATCCATAAAAACTCCTATAGTAACTTTGCAAAATTATGAATATTCAAAAAGTATTATACTTCGACTTGTTCGAATTTAAGAATAATCATACGAAAATATTTTTCCTCAAATCAATGGGAAAAACTGAGTATTTATGCAATATTAATCCAAATATTTACCATCTTCGGACAATACGGATTTATTGACTAGATCGGAATTGATCTCATTTGAACCAATAACTACATATTCTTCATCAAGCTCATCTGAAGACTTATCTTTATTATCAATGCTAATTGCCATGTTTGACCTAGTCAAGGTAGCAGTTTGTGATTTATTTTCAATGGATTTTGAGGACTGCCATATCTATGAATTTATGAATATACGCTTTAAGATCTATTGATAATTTACTTCTTCCTGATCATATTCATCTTCTTCCAAATTTGAACTTTCACAAACTGAAGACACGGATTCAAAACCAGGCTGTGAACTTACCGCCTGGGGTTCACTGAGATCAGCTGAACAAAATGAAGTAGAAATCGGAACTTGAACATATTCGAGACTCCACATTCGTACTACACCATCAGTTCCGCCGGTTATAACGACATTTCCAGGATCCCAATCCATCATCTTAAGTAAGCGTCAAAAGTAATTCAAATATATATATATATATTTCTCTTCAAACTATCAAAGTATCAATTATATTAATAATGGTTCATTTTTTGAAGAAATCATAAAATATCAATTAATTACTTTCTTGTAATCCTTTTTTAAATATTAAAAATTAAAAATGGGTAAAATCAATAAAATAATATTTATAGCAAAACATTTTGCAAAGTAATATTCAAGATTGACACAGAAAGAGATAAATGAATGTTTTAAGGATAAACGATGAAGTAAATAGTCGTGCATTTCAGTGTCTTGGTTTGGCATCACCTTTAGGGCCCATTGAATTACATTTTAAACATTTACTAGATGCACTATATAATTTCACAGAAAGATTTGTAGATAAATTTTATCCTAAACTTATAAGATTTGTGAATTTATTGGAGAGCAATTCAAAAATAATTATAAATATGAATTAATAAAATAATGATCAACTTACAGTGCTCATTGTAACAGTAAGAATTTGTTTGCTTCGACCTGTAGCTGTATTAACTGATGCAAGTTCTTCACCATCAATACTCCACAAATGCAAATACGTTCCAGCACAACTAGCTACCATCCCAGTCACTTCACTAATACATATCGCTGCCACTGGCGCTGCGTGTCCACTCAATTGTCTCAAATAACACATCCTACCCAGGTCCCACATTATGCAGGTACGATCGCGACTCCCGGAAACGAGGAGATTATAAGATGCAGCAACAGCTAAGCATGTAACAGCTTCAATGTGGCCATATAAATTTGCTTGCAAACTCAATGCTGGTGCTAAACCACCTGTCAAACGCGACCCAGCACTACCAGATGCTGTTGGTTTACTGGCATTAACCGACATATTCCAAACGCGAACGACCTGAACAATTAAATTTAAATAATAAAACATATTATTTTACATTTCATCAAATTCATAGGAAACAGGAGGAGACTAAATACAAGCGAAAAAATTGTATCAAAATAAGAGATAAGCATGGTTCAGAATATGAAATAGTTATATGGCTTGTCAATTAGTATCTTTGTTTTGGAACGAGGCTATTTGGCTATTTTTTGAAAATGCCAAGACTCGAAGCAAGGAATAATTTATTTGTAAATGAATCATTTAAAAAAATTTGATGTGAAATAACTTGTTTGAAGTGTTACACATGAGAACATATTTCAAAGTTTTACAAGCGGGGAAAAAGAAAGGAATTTTGAAAATTAAGAAGTCAGTCAGAATCCTTATGAACTATAAACATTAAGACTCATGTGCATTTATGGGGCGATGAAGAGATGTCATTTTACTAAGACTTTGAATGACTTAGCAAAAGTAACCAAAAAGAAAAAGCTATTGCTAGCGACGGTATTACAACTTCTTCAGTTAACGATAAAAGTTTGAATATAAAATGTTCTTATTTGATGAATACTGGGAACTATAAAGGACCTAGAGTGTTTTGTACCCTGTAAAAATTCACAAAAATCTAATATAAAATGACAGAGGATGGGGCATAGGAAACAATTCGAGATCGGTATCAAAATTCAGTATCATTTATGAAAATAAAGAGAAATCTCGTTTGATATTTGACTTCAGAAAATTGAACAGATATATAAGAGATGTATTTTATAAAATTTTTGAATAAATCCACAAAATTTGCAATGTTCGACCTTTAAACCATATTTAAACCATGCTAATTTACTTGAATTCCAACACACGGAAATATCAATTGACTCTATTGAAAAGAAAATGGTATACTTTAAAAAAAGAGACTTGGATTAAATATTGTTCCTTCTGTGATGAACTAGATAGAATTCCCTGAACCTGAAAATTTGATAGTTACGACACTTGCGCTCCAAAATCTTGTTGATACCAGTCGAAATTGGTTTTACTGAAAAGAAAGTATTCGAATATTTTGTGAAATTTTAATTCCATATTCAAAATATTGCATATTCTAATAACAATTATTTAACAATCAGATAGTTATAATCTTTAAAAGGGTATCAAATTATGACAAATATGCATTGAACAGCACTGAGTTAGGAAAAATAAAAAATCATATCATATACAATATTAATAAAAAAATCAGCAATCCATACCGTACTAAAGCCACCGGTTATCAAAATGCGCTCATTCAGACAAAGGACACACATTATATCCCCATAAGGATCTGGCATTTCATAAACTTTGATTAATTTATCTGAGTCGTAATTGCCGACCCTCAAGCTACCATCAGAAAATCCCCACGCCACATAGCGAGTGTATAATGGAGGAATAAGACACTTGTTTTGTTCAACAGCAAGAACTGAACTCGGTACAGAACCAACCGCATTTGAATTAGTCCCATTTAGATCAGCTTGAATTATTTGACCGACAGCATTTTTCAGTTCTTTCACCGGTTGCAACGAAGGTTCCATATTATCCAAATTGTGATAAAATAACCGTTCCGCCGGTGCACTGCTGGCTAGCGGGGCCATTGGGTCAATCTGTTTATTAATAATTGATATTGGTATAAGCAGCCGCTTAGTTGGATGGGGTTTTTTGAATAGTTGTTTGGGTATTTGACCGAAATTGTTGATGAAACCAATAACAGCAGATCTTTTCAACGGATCATCGATTGAATAAATGTCTACATTACCTTCGTAGAATAAATGATGGAATACATTCACAGCTTCAACTGCAGCATCACCAAGCTGCTTATACCCGAATATCAAATCAATCCATTCATTTAAATGAGCAGAAACGTAATCACATTCCAATGCCTAATCAGCAAAAGTAAATGTAGCAATTTCTTTCTAATAATTAACTTCTCTGTGAGCTCGAATAAATTCTCTCGAATCTCCTTTAGCCCAAGGAGGCAACAAGATATCACCGAGCACAACTCCGTTTTGCTTATTTCCCAAATCAAATTTGTTGGTATTGTTTAAGAAATTTGGAAGATAGAAAAATTCAGGAATCAATTCTTTAATATCGGCCATGTTATGTTGACTGGCGCTTTCCCATGTATCTTTAATAGAATGGAACATACGATCGGCTAAATCAAAATGACCACCCTATTTTATGTAAAAATAGAAAACTATAAAACTCTAAGGTAAAACTTGTAATTTCAGAAAATGTTGTGTAAAGGGTTCCATCCGAACGAGATAAAATGCGACAATCATTGCTGATGAATAATGAGTGCCATAATGATATGGAGGGGTCTCTCCACTCGGGTCATCCCATTCTCGATACCTTTTTTCAAATTGATGTAATCTATTTTCACTCTGAGCTCCCATTGGTTTGTCTAATTGCCGGAAAGTAGAAGGAGAAGTCAAATCTAGGGTTTCACTTTCATAATCAGCTAAAATCCAAGGGAAAACAGGATATTGCATTAAATCATTATACGATCTGCCGGCCAAAGTATTCAAGTACATCAAATATTGAAAATTACTGATTTCTCCTTTCTAGAAAGGGATTACATCCAATAAAAATATAAGTCAAATTTGTCATTATAATAATATACTTAAACATAAATTATTAATAAAATTTGAAAGAAAAAGATTAATTACTTAGAAATTATTAATACCAGAGTTAATTAATATCATAAGTAATTTTTGAAGCCAACCCTGGTTTGGAAGTAAAGAGAACATTTACGCCAATAAGTTTCCATGAGGTACTATGGAGAAAAAGACATCAGTTTTGAAATAAAAAATTTCAATCAAATATAAATAGACCTATTCTATGGTCAGATTTTTTATCTCACTTTGATTTATTAGTCAGATGCAAAAAGAAACGTATCTCTAGCTATTCAACCAAAAGATTAAGAAACGCCTCTCAAACATTCAAAGGCACATCGACATCGTTTTGAGAGACTCTTTAAGCGTTTTACATAGTCTATGCGGATGATGTTCGCAATTTTTAAAGCAACTGAAAGTACATGTGGAGAAATGCAACTTCGGAAAACAGCAAATTCCATTTTTAGGTTATGATCTGAATAAAGAATATCCCATATTAATGTAATGCCACGTCCAGCAAATGATAAGAGGCTTCAGAGAAGCAGTTGGGTATTATCATTGTTATCCGACATAATAACTAAAAATAAATACTAAAATAAAAAAGTGATCGATTTATTTATTTAACTTAACTCATCAAATAATTATAAGCACTAAAAAACCTCTATTCAAAAACCTCACACAAAATATTTTATTATTGAGACATAATTTCATTCGAGTGATGTATTAATACAAACACTATTCTGAGTTGATCTGCAATATATGATTGTAAGCAATAATTTTAAACCGATTAAAATTTTATTGCGATAAACATTTGAATTCATTTAAAAACTAAGAAAAATGTTTTAAAATATTTTGAAAATTAAAAAGCCTATAAATATAAAACTTATGAAAAATATAGAAGCATTTTTTTCAAAATTTATTGAAAGTCTACTAGAGAAAAATTATAACGAGTATGAAATTTTATTTGGATGTTGAATTTGTATAAAAATGCTATTTGAATTATTTTAAAAATTGTCTCGATAAAATTTGTTTATATAATAACAATAAGAACAGATTCGATTTTCACAATTAAAATAGAGGAATAAAATACGAGAAATACTAATAATGATCATAAGATCGTTTAAAAAATAAATAAAAATCCTTTTTATACTTTTTAATTAGCAATATAATATTAATATATACTAATTATATAAAATTATAGGACAGCGGTGTCCAAACTAATGGCGCACTAGAATATATTTCAAGATGGGCGCATGTGCATGCCTCAAGAAAACCCTTCAGAGTTCCAGGTAAAACGCCGGACCGGCGTTTCGAGAAAGTTTTTGTCTCATATCATGATATGCGCGAAATATTATTCTCTCAGCGTATTTTATTATCATTTGTAACATCATACTTATATTAAACCTGTTTCTCCGCAGTAGCTGTTTTGAAAACGACCTATAGACCATGTTTAGTGATTGAAAAGGAACTAAAAACAGCCATATCTACAATGATATGTGCTGAAAAACCAGCTCATCCATCACATCATTAAAATATAATTATGCTTTATTAATTTTTTCATGTATTCTAGTTTTTGTATTGCTATAAAATTTGTTTCTCTTCCAATATAAATTAATATTACTTATAATAAATATTTGATGTATATACATATGGTATAATATTTTGTAGCCCATTAAATAAATTACGATATCAGGTGAATGTTAATGAAATTAGATTCTCACAAAAATGTAGGGGGCGCAGGTTCAAAAAGTTTGGAAACTTGTTTTTTATCCGACCACCAAAATTTTTATATTTTAACTTTAAAATGATTTTATTAATTTTTCTCAAAATATATTTAAGATTAAGTTATGTATCTTTAGGTTAATTCATTTTTACTAAATACAATTGATATACGATACATTAAGTGATATCCAGTACATTTCTCAATAGTATACTAGTTTCGAGCTAATGACTCTCATCAGTACTATGCCGGGAGGCGCTCAGATTTCTCCTAGCGCCAGGTAAGTGTAAAAATAGTGTCAAGTTAACACTGTTATACCCTTATCCTGATGCACTGGACCTCAAATAAGTTTACAAAGTTTGGTTTTAAGGCAAGAAAATAAAACGAATCTTTATCTTGAACCTCCTTTCACTTATAACCATGGTAGAAACAATCATACTTCTGTGGACTACAAGTTCAATACATAAACTGGTAACAAGCTATCAGACTACGAAAACTACTTGAAAAACTTAATTTCATTAATCACTATGCCTGATTATATTCAAAGAATATACGATACATTAAGTGACACCCAGTACATTTCCCAATCCAAGCGCCTCCAGACATAGTACTGATGAGAGCCATTAGCTCGAAACTAGTATACTATTGGGAAATGTACTGGATATCACTTAATGTATCGTATATTCTTTGAATATAATCAGACATAGTGATTAATGAGATTAAATTGATATAATTTATTCATAAATAACTCTCTTTAATTTCGTTATAGAAATTAGTTGAATATTTTATTTTTAAATATTTTTCTGGAAAAACTAATTTTTTTTATTTTCTTTGAAGAAAATTTATTTTAAATAAATAAATTTGTTAATTGAAAATCAATTTCATTTGTTGGAAATAATAATAAATTAATTGACCCTTTTATATATAAACAATATTACTCGAAATAAGATGAATATTAAAAATAATTGTAAATAATTTTTTAGTTTAGATTAAATTAAATTTAGATATACAATAGATATAAAATTCAGGTTATTAAATCAAATCATTTTATAGTTTAATGTATTAAATATAAAAATTTTGGTGGTCGGATAAAAAAACAAATAAATTTAAAATAAAACATAAATAAAGATAAAATAAATAAATTTTCAAAATCAAATAATCGCAAAAATGGTTTTTATTGAACAGTTGTGTAAATGACACTACCCGGAAAATATAGTTATTTTTTAATGGTTAAATGTATCTAATTGTTATATTGACCGAGTAAAAAATTTATGTATATAATATAAAAATTGTCCAATTTATATAATACATCTAATACAAAATTTAATCGTGTATTTTAAACATGATAATTGTATCAAATCAAAACCGTGATAATATCGGCAAGTTACCTTAGATACTCGAGTATAGCGCAACACTTTTAAGTTCAAAATTTGAGTAAAAATTGGTGTTTATCACAGACAACTTATGAAACTTTCGAATGCACAGATCGAATTTTGGTTTGAACTTTGCATGATGAACCTTTATAATAAACAACAAACAAACGTTTCTTTGTAAAGAAAGAAAAGGTAGATTGGTTGCTTCTGCTTTGAAGCTGTCGTGCCACAGTCACATTAGATGTCATGTAGCAGCGCGCAGCTTGTAATAAATCTGATATTAATTTGCATAGACTGGTAATAATTTTGTCATATATTTGATTTTGTATCCCGTAAACTGAGTAGTAGTCTCAACCAACTTTGATCTACTTCAATAATTTTAGCTATCTTATGTTAATTAAACATTATAGTTTCATGCAGACTCACCCACTTTAAATTATTAGGTATATTTTAATATCTTTGGTAAATATCATTACGTCACCGGAATATCTCTCGCAAAATTTGAATTGAATATTATTAAAATAAAAACAAACATAAAAGACAAAATTTGTAAAAAATAGCTACATTATGCACCAACTTGACTATATTATACATGAAAATTCGACCCTCGTGTTATATTCGCCTCATGCACTTTACACTCATTCCTATGCCTAATTTGTAACGCTCACGTTATATTCGGGTGGCGATATACTCGAGTACCTACGGTAATGCTAAAAAGTATTAAAAATAGTTATACCTCCCACCGCTGAGTTACAGATTTTTCGCCCATAAAGTTACTGAATATACTAGTGCTTCTATGAATAGATGATTAATATAAGAAATCAATTTGATATTACCCAGCTTCGATTTTTGAGTTTTGCTTCTGCCCAGAAATACTATGCTGAGCATTTAAAGTCAATGAGGACGCAACTTGAATAAATCTTAAACAAATGATTTACTCAAATTCATAAATATGATCGTTATTATCAGAAGACTTTATTTAAATTATATTAAAATTAGTAAAAAAATTATAATAAAAACATAGTTAAGAATTTTATTTTTAAATCTTCAACGTTTTAAAAATTCAACAAAAGCATATACAAGCTCATTTCTCTTTTGAATAAAATGGGTATTCTAAGGCTTTTGAAGAAAGACTGGCTAAGGAAACAATTTTTCGCTTTTTGATTGTACCAGACAAAAACAATGGAAATTATAGTCCACTTAATGATGGTGAACCTATAAAATTTCTATTCTATCATTGCCAATTCCAATTTATTTAAAATAGTGTGAAAATCTTTAAAATAATTAAATATCTTTAGTAATAAATCTCAAACCGGATTAGGCATAGTGCCTTATCTAATATATATTTTTTCGAGTAATGGGTGCGATGCTACATACATTGGAGAGACTTCATGTCATCTTCGCACAAGGATTCAGACACATAGCCGATTGAAAGACATGAGTAAAAATCTCTAAAGGAGCAACTGATAAGTTAGAAGGAATTTCATGTGAGGTATTGCTGGTTAAATCACAATCCCTTACAATAAGCAACGAACTTATTTAGATTATTTAAATTAATCAAAACTATTAAATCATTATTGTTTCCATATATTGTAATTGACACAAATTATGAAGTCAGATCTATGATAACTTCCTTGAAATATATTTCGTTTTAGTGTTTTTTAAGTAATGGGAGATAGATAATGTTAGAAACGATAAGCTTCGATTTCATGACTTTTTCCAATTATCATTATACTTAAATAGATTGTCAATACTATTCATTATCCAGATCGGTAGAATGCAGAACCTGTTCAGTTCATTTCAAATATTTTTAGAGAACAAATCCAACTAGTACTTACGGTAACTATACATACCAATAGTATAAATAATGGTTATAAAAACGTATGTTATGAGGATTCAATTTATGTCTTACTTAAAACTTGTTATTATTGTTAATATCATATGAGAGGTAAATAGAGTATGAATAAATAATTATATTTATATACTATGTACATTAGTACGTAACCCAGGGACACTGAAAACACAGCACAAGATTCGCACCTTAAAATCCAAATTAGTTCAGTTAATTAGGTCGGAAAACATAAATTCAGATTGCAACACACCAGGAGAAATCTAAACGCTATAAATGTTTGGTAAAAAACACTTACACTCTTACTTTCTTCAGTAAGGTTCGTTGGCAGGTGTATGTGCAATTTTTTTAAGATTTATTGAGCTATTGAAAAAAATCGCAAATAATTTAAATGCTACTCGAAATTCTTTATAATACTAATTTAACTGAATTGTAATTATTTATTGTATTTTCCTTCACTTTATACTGTATTATGTTATTTTAAACTTTACTTAAATAAGCCCATAAAAATAAATTACAAAGACCATTTTTAATTGATTCGAGGAATAAATTTAGTCGAAGTTCACAACGAAAGGATCAAAAATAAAATTGAATATAAATCTTTAATGAGATGCTATTCCAACTCGTATCCGTGACATATTATATAATAATTTATCAATAATTACTTGGCATAAATTTTATTTTGCATTTTCTTTGGAAATGCTAGCAAAAAATTTCTCCCATCTCCCAAAAATACTTCAACTGCAATCGGCTGTAACAAATATCGCCGTTTATGGACCTCTCTGATTTCACCAAAAGAGAATTTGTCACTCCTAAATTATTTTTAAAATCATTTTCCAATTAGATCTAGGTTTACATTTTTCTTCGGTGATTGAAAGTATTGACAGTTGGAGTTGAAGGAACAATGGGTTCATGTACATCAATAGGAATATTGTTTATTTCAACTATTTCTCTTGTTTTCAACAAAGTAAATCCATCGATAATATAGAAATAACTTTGTCCGAATAATAACAGACCTTCATGGACATCCAAACCTTGAATTCTGGCACATCGAAACATAAAATGAATTTTCTCATCTGATCCTATCATATGTTCAATCGCAACCTGATTATCCCATTGAGTGGAAATGCTAGATTGTTTCTTCGCCGATTCTTGTGATTGAGCTGATGGATTCGGAATTATTGCAGATGAATCCAAAGATTGTTCGGAATTTAATTCTGAAAATATAACATTTGTTGAATTTTATAACATTTTAAATATCACTAATAAAATGTCACGAAACATATTCAATTTATGATTATGATTACGATCAAATATAAATGAGCATGAGCAACTTTGGGAAAAATTGTTCCATTAATCTTTATTAGAACGCAATAATTATTTGCTTTATTATTTACAAATCTACCTCTTTCTCCACGAATAGCCATTCACGTAAATACAAATATTATACGAATAAACAAAATAGTAATTGTGATATAATTGTATTGGGATAATAGATTTTCCAGTCCGCTATTTGTAAAACCTTATAATTATTGTGAATGACTGCCTGCATGCATGTTTGATTGATTATTTTTATTGCCTGGGTTCTCAGATTACGCCATTAATTGTTATTTATTCCAATGCTGTATATCATAGCCAAATGGTCAAAATTGTTAGGGTTTTTAGGCAAAACTTTTTGTTCATAAAAAATAAATTGAGCCAAGAAACCTCTGGAATTTCAGAAGTTGTTGATTTACCTAACAGATTGCTGAAAATCTAAAATGGGATTCCTGTAACAACCGCTGATGTCGAAAGTTCATTCAGTCAAATGAAACAACTAAAAACAGACGACAGAAATACGACATGAGAAGAAATGCTCAATTGATTGTTGTTTTCAAGCATTCATCGTGATATCAAAGTATTGTTTGAAGAATTTATCGACGAATTCCGCAAAGGAAAACGTCGACTTGACGTGTGAATTCTGAATATCAAAAATAAATGTTATTGCTGAGTTTTGATGCCGGTAATATATTTAAAATTACTAGGGTTTTAGAAGAAAAAATAATTTTTGCACCTCCCTGCCTTTCACGAATAAACTCTTTAGACATTATTATTTTAATCTTCTTACAATTACGGTATTAAAAAATGTAATTAAAATATTTTAAAGCCAGAGTTGACTAAATAAACTAAGAAAAATTGACAACTAATTTATCAAATTGAAATTGTGATAGACGATAAATGTTAAAATAATTTTGATTCATCAGATGTGCAGGGAAACATTAATATATACATAAAAGATAAAGAAATCTCAAATTTCTACCCAATCATGTTGTCAATATTGTAATTTCCTTTATAAAAGGCTTAGACTCTGCTCTAATTGCTAAATGTGGTTTTAATGCAACAACACTTCCATATTCAATCTGCTATAAGCAGATAATCGTGTGACTCACGGACACATAATTTTAAAGGCATGCAGTCAGATCCAAGGGAGACTGGAAAATTGATCTTGTTAAATTTGCATAAATCAACTGACAAACAAGCCAACAATTCAACCTAATTGTGTTTTAATTTATTTTCTTTCTAACCACAAAAACTTACTTTCCAATTTGTCAAATTTGAACAAGCATTTCTTTTAAAACTGTTATCTATTTATATTTCAAAACTCTATTTGTTTAATTGCTTACAATGTTCATAACATTTACATATTGTATTAAACACATCAACTTTGTTTTAATCGTGAATAATCATTTAACTTAATCTTCGTATTTGGACAATAAATATATTTTATTTTAACAGTATAATTAAAGTAAATTGATTTTAACTACCCTTATTTACGGGGTATAGTCCGCGGTCTAATCAAGTGAAAAAACGAATTTTTTGAAAATTCCTTGGTGCGGATGGATTATACGTGGATGCGGCTTATGGCAAGGGAGTTTTTTAATTTTATTTGTTTACACTCAAATCGAGAGGTTTTAGTTTCTTTGTCAACCCCCTGGGATGACCACGGGTTATGTGTGCTTATGAATTGCTTTCTTTGCGCCTTCATGCAGATGACATCTCGTTGAGTCGTGTATTAAAACGTATTTTATATTAAATGGACCTTTTCATCTCCACTTTCCCCAGAGTTCAGTTAACCATTTGTCAAATATCTGCTCATTTATCTATCCCTTCTCATTTACTTTCACAAGAATTTCATTTAGGAACTTGTGTTTCGTTTGAAAATCACCATTGGTGTGCACTTTCCTCCATCAGAGGTGGCACATAATACAATAGTGAAATGGCACTTTTCAGAGCCTGTTGTTCCAATTTTAATATCTTCCGTAAGAATTGAATCAACAGGCGTGAGTAATATTATTGAGCATAGAAAAATGTGCAAAGGCACAATGGATTTAAAAGATTTTAAAATTTTATATAAAAACTTAAGTAATAAGTGGGAAAGAATTTTATGTGAGGCTTTGGTGATTAAACAACAATCCCCTAAAATGAACATTTAATCAGCAAAAAATTTATTGAGATTATTTAATTAAATCATTAAATCGTAACTATTACATCATTATTGTTTCGGTATTTAAACCATAAACCATAAAAATACTTAATGTGGCTTATGCGAAAAACTTTAAATCAAATTATCAAAATTTAAGTCGCGACTTATATGTGTGTGCGGACTATATCCCTTAAATTAGGGTAGAGAATTGCGGCTAAAATGTGATTAATTAAATAACTATTTTTTATTTTCATTTCATGCTTTATAAATTATACTTGGTTGTTCGTTATTCTTCTTATTGTTAAAATCACGGGCTTTTTAATAATTTAGTTAAAT
Organism: Schmidtea mediterranea; assembly: GCA_022537955.1. Taxonomy (NCBI): domain Eukaryota; kingdom Metazoa; phylum Platyhelminthes; order Tricladida; family Dugesiidae; genus Schmidtea; species Schmidtea mediterranea. The sequence goes on along the minus strand of CM039680.1, from coordinate 55,174,776 downwards.
AATTAAAAAATATTAATATTCAAATAATTTATTATTTAATTAAAAGTTTAATCACTTCACTGCCAGGACTTTCCCCAAAGTATATCCTTGTACATAATATTAGATTTTTTTCTACATAAACATCTCGCTCTGGTATATACAAAGTTTGAGATTTTGCAAACAATTTAACTCAGGCAAATGATGTGATTTACCCGTAACAATTGGTTACCGGAATATACGCGGGAAAATCATGGAAGTGTTAAATTCCCATTAAGTATATAAAACACCTGATCCTAGATGGATAATAAAAATGAAAAAATTAACTGGTAAGTTTTCTGTAACTAATAATGTATTGATACGACTATATCTTGAATTTTATTAAAAATATCATGAATAATAATTAAAATACATAAATATTATGAACATTATTTTATACGATTATTATGAATATTAAACGGTGATTCTTTTGTAGTAGCATAAATTAAAATATCAGACAAGTAAATAATAAAATAATCCCATGCTGAAATGTAATTTTTAAACAATATAATAATTACAGCAAGGGCTTATTTTATTATTTCATTATCTGATATTATGAATATTCTTTTCCATTAACACGAAACGCAATAAGAGAAATATTTTATAAAATGTAATTCATTTGAAATTAGATAAAATTCTTAAACCAACTTTTTAATTTTGACTCGCTTCTCGATGTTTTTTCTGTATCTAGAGGGAAATCGGAATCATCAACAGTGTCTGAAAACATATTGTCCTTATTAAACGTTTCTTCATCTTCCTGATCAATAATATCTTCTGGTTTGAATTTAGTATCCTGCCACTCATCGTCGATTTTATTGTCACCTTTCATTGGAATAGAAGTATCTAAAATGCTGACACTTACTTTTCGACCTCTCAGCAAAGATTCCGTATTACGAAGAGATTCTTATATAGAAAAATCATAAAATCTGAATTGAACAGTTAAAATCCATCCAATACCTTCCGGATCTTCATTTGAACAATTAATATTTTCTTCCACTGTTTTAGGATTATTTGAATCATTCATATCCAAAGCCGGCGACAATTGTTGATATTCATCAGTTTTTAAAATAGATTTTGACATGGAAAAGCAATAGTAAAGTTCACCATCAGCACTAGCGGCAACTTTAAACTTTTTAATCTAAATAATTTCCCGGTCCGTCAATTGATACAACTCAAATGATAAATATATACCTGATATACCTGACAGTGATTTTCATTGTTATCACATGGGGATCTATGATACGGTCTGTATGGATAATGCTGATAAAAGTATTCATTCGGAATCATTTTCTTTCGCATTCGACAAGGTCCTTCTGCAGAGTCAAGCATCCATTTATCCAGACAACTACCAACCATTGGTCCCCACAGGCCTCTTTCACGATTCAATTCAGATTCAACAGATTTCCATTTAGATTCGAGGTAATGCATCATAAATGATTCTTTCTAAAAAATATAATCCATATTATAAAAAACTAAAACTATTGATTGAATTAATTTGCACATATTTTTTTTGCTTTATTTTAAAATTTTATAATAATTTCAAAACTCAAGAACCCGAGAATTTTAAATATTTTTTCCAAAATCTCGACAAGTTTGATTTATTTCTGAGATTAATTGAATAATAAAAATTACTTTCAGGAAAACGTTTTTGTGATAGTCCATTAACTCCTTAACGACAGATATATGAGGTGGGATCCAAAGTCTAGCTTCCTAAATATGGGTAAACCAGTTACATCGGTAGATATTTTATACTTCTAGGGAAACATGATTTAGTAGTCGTGATGCACCAATACTAGAGGAAAAACTTCCCGATCCAGAAGCTGTGGTTATAGAAGTTGAACTACTCAGTCTGCCAAGGACACTATTTCTTGACATTCGATTTAGTTTGACAGAGATTTGATGTTGTAAACTTTGGGATACATTTGAGCCTGTATTAATCGAGGAATCTCTTCCCCCAGATAATGGAATATTTAGTGAGATTCGTCCCCAATGACTAGATGCAGTACCAATATTTTCACTTTCAATGTAACTATTCCAGGTTTTTAAACAAATCTGTTCAATATTTGGAGAAATCGACAGAAGGTTTGAGGATAATTGAATTTTAAAAGCTTCTTCCAGCAACTAAATGACAATAAATATCAATTTGTCTCTTATGAAATGAGACGAATATTTAATATTTTATCATTTAAAATAAAATAAAGATTAGCAATAATAACCTGCTTTTTATTAGTGGAAATTTCCTGCCATAAGGATTCAGCATTTGACCGTATTTGCTCATTTAATTTCAGGTATTTCATTTGATTTTCATTGTCCTTGATATTGTCAGTGGATATGGAATCTGGATTATACCAAGTGGAGTAGCCAACGATGTTTATTCCATTAATCAACTGGATCAGTAAATGGACTAAACAGACGACAAATTCACCGTCAGAATTAGCTGGGTTGAAAATCCCACTACCATAATCAGTTGTTTCTACAATCAATTTATTTAGGATCAAGTCTACGATTTGAAAATCAATCTTGTATATAAAACTGATTGTGTGATAAATATATTAGGTGAATTTGTTGCTACAAATGCATATATGTTTGAATCAACAGAAACTCTTAAGCTTTAAACTTTGGTATCACAAAATACTTAAGAGACGATTTTTATGTTAACGCGACTATTTTCTTCTATCAGCGACTTTCCGTTTCCAAGATATAATAAGCGTTTGAAAATAAAGGCATGACTACTTCTTCATGAATTAAGGGTTGCAACTTCGGATGTCTGATTCGGTAGTTTTTGAATTAGGTTCTTTGTGCTAAGTTGAACAATTTTGATGTTATACAATAAACTATACCGGATCCGAGTTATCAACTGGATTTCCGGAATTTCTGATAAGATATGTCAAAGTTTCATTTAATTAGAACTACAATCAATTGGAAATCATGTTGGAATTTTTAAAGATTATATTTACAAGGGAAAATGCTTTTGTTACAAGCGATTTGCTATTTTCATTTAAGTTATTACAGTTAACCCGTTCAGATTGGATTTCTGCAATCTCCATTAAAGATCGCAGGAAGCAATTTAACGGCCGAGTGTTTTTCAAAAGGACAACTGTATATTGGAATGTCATTGCTACAAAATTCGTCAAATTACTTTGCTGTCGCTGATGATAGAGAGACAAAATATTGTATACGCCCGAAAAAATTTTAATTTATCTTCATTTGGTTTTAAATTATAGACAAATATTTTTTGGTTTCATATTGATTCATTGTCTAAAGCAGTGTTGCAAACTTTTTGCCGTGAACTATTTTCAAATAGGCACTATTATCTTTAAATCCAATCGTTCAAAATATGAAACGTGAGAGGCTGCATATGATTGGTAGTGAGGTGCAAGTATGTTTATCCAAATTCGAATCGAGAATAATACATATTAGTTCGCAAAAACAAGTTCAGACTTCACATTAAATATTATTATTTTTAAATTTAAAATAAATATTTGATTTTCAAAACTTTAAGTTGGCTTATTTTTCCTTAATCTTCCGAACAAATACTCGGTGAGCACGAGAAAAAATAACCCATTTAGCGTAACATGTAGTAAAAACGACTGTGAGATGCTGGTCCAAAGAAATGAAAATAAAATGAATTGAAAAAGATCAATGGAGAAAACATTAAAGTCTATTTTTATTTTATTATGAACGATATTTATAGTCAGGCCGTGAAATATCTTCAATGTGACCCAGTCTGAACCATATTTCTGGTCACATACCACTACTTTTCGCGAACATTTGGGAGCTTCAAATAAATTTCATAGTATCCTTAAATTTGGTTTTAACTTGTAAGTTTCTTAAAACTTTCTAATATTATTTTAGTATCAAAATAATGAAAAATCACCCATTTTCTGTTATCCACAACGACGTGGAGTAATCCTTGGCTTTATTTTTTAAAATATTTTTTCAAGTTTATTATTTATTTTCTTATAAAAATGATAAATTTTTACATATCCAAAATGAAAAAAAAACTGCAAAGTGAATTTTGAGTTAATAAAAATTAGATTTTCGACTTCGGGGACCAGATCTAGCTGGGTCGGTGTATAGATAATACCTTTATATGCTCAATACTTTTACACGTTTAAGTATTAATATATGAATTAATTTTATATTTACATCTTATTTATAATTTCGTTTATCAAATAAGATTCGGGCAATACTAATTAAAACAAAAGATTTGTATAGTAAATATGAAACGAACATATAATTCAAATAGTTATTTATTATACAAAATATTTCAAATAATATTTGATAATAAAAAATTTACCACTTTTTTTCAACAACTTTTGCAGTGTCTTAAGAATTAATTTTTTATTTTTAAGTTCCGCTATTCGTCTAGATAATCGAAAAAGAATTAATCGGTTGAATGACCGATACAATGATTCTTGAATGATTTGTCTTTTTCTTCCCTGAGAGATCAGACGGCATAAGTATGAAATGATCACATCGGGATCATCTACATAGTTTTCCTTTAATAATAATAATAAAAACATAAATCTTAATCACAAAGCCAATTCATACTTGCCAGACTTTATCAACAACTCGACTGAAAAAGTAATATATATTATTTGGAATATTAGCGTAACTTCCTCCAGGAGGAAGAGGTAGATTTTGTCCACTCAAAATATCCACAGCCATAAAATGTTCCGTCAAACTATTCATAAAAACGGTTTGGAATTGTTTCATATGCTCTTGTGTTGTGTTTTCAATGTCACACTAAAATAAATAACAAGCAATTATAGAAGTTAATGGAAAATAAAAATGTAGCTAAATACTTCACAGCAAGAATAATTCAGAACTAAATTTCCACAATTCTGTCAAAAACAAATCAAAGGATGAATAAATATGCAGTAAAAATAAAAATAGTTAAAGTTTTAAACTTTTATACAAATTGAAAATTGAAATTTTTAAAATTTAATACATGAAAAATCATATTACTTCAAGCATGAAGATCAAGATCAAAGTTATTAAATATTTTACCGGGGAAACATTTCTAGAAGATTGAATTTTATTCAACAGATAACTAAGAGTTAATAACTCGATTTGCTTAACAATCCAATTCCAGTAATAAAAGCAGCAAATAAAATAAACAAATAAAATAAAATGGTTATTGGAAAAAGCAGCATGCAAATGTAATTTAAAACCATCAAAAACTGCTGTTGTCATTATTTCTGATTACGTAAAATTGCAGAGAAAGAAATTGGTTAGAGAATCTGTAAGCAACGATTTAGCATTGTGAAAGATGACAAATAAAATGATCAAAAGTTCTTAAATTGACAGAAAATCGCTAATTCTGACAAACTCTGGGTATGATCTTCATCAACCTCTGATTTGGACAAAATATTTGAATGATATTTTCGCTCTGTAGAGTACTAAATTATTTATTTCGTATGATAAACCCTTTATTAAATTGCTATTGTCGTTATACGTTAAAAAATATTATCCAACAAAAGGTACGATACAATGATAATGACGTATTAAGGTATACGAATTATTACAATAAAAATATTCCAATCACATAAATCCTACACAACATGATATAATAGATGATTTTTTTTTAAAAATATTATTGTAAAAAATGATGTTAAAATGTTAAAATTTGATTTATTTCTGAGATTAAAACTTTATATAGTATATTCCAAATATAGTAAAGTCGGCTATGGTAAAAAACCGTAGAGAAAATCTTTTTTCGTGACAATAGCGACTTGCCTATTACATTCCATATAAATTTTATCTGTTATAGCAAAATCCAGTTATAGTAAATCTTTTTCACGACAGATGGTGTTTTACTACTCCTGGAAGATGTTGTATATGGAAACAATAATGACATAATGATTATGATTAAATGGGTAAATTAAATAATCTCATTAAATTAATAGAATGTTGATTGTAGTAAATTGTGATTTAATTTTTTCCAACTAATGATTACTATTTTTACAACAAATTTGTATCCTTTGCATATCTTTCTATGTTCAATAGCATTACTCAATTTATGCAACATGGCACTCATTACACGAAAACATTTACACTAGATCAAACACTCTACTTATTGGGGTTTGAGATATAGAATGAAACACATTTAATGATGTTAAGAATTCGTGAAAACATAAAATTTGTCAAATCTTCTGCATATTGAAAACACGAGATTTTATAGATTCACCATCAATATATATTGAGAAAAATATATAATACATATGTATAATATTATTTCTATTGGCATGATAGATAAGTCTGATACACTATTTTAGGACATAGTGAAGCACAAATGTTTTGTAATCAATTTTCACATTATATATATATATAATACATAAAATCTATTACTTCTAGTATTATATCAATAACATGCTGATATGAATTTTTCGGTAGAGAAAAATAGTCAACTATAATCATTTTGAAAAAATCCATGATTAATTTCCTCGCCGGTAAAGAATTTAAAGATTCTAATGTAATCATTTCTGTATTGCGGATGTTATTTATCACATTGCCACACTTCTAAAATTAAATAAAGCACACAAAGAAAGTGAATTAACAGTGCAATACTTCATTTTCTGTAAAACTTATTGACTCTGGAGAAAACAGATTAATTTTTTTGGGAGATGATTTCATTCCAGGATCACTAGATGGATACATAGCTCCAGTCAGACCGATGAGAAAATCACTCTGCATAGCTACTGATTGAAATTCAGCATTTGAATGATAAAGATAGACGAAGAATCTCAATAAAGTTATTGGGTAATCTCTGATCCAAGTATGATTTTCATTGTCACATTCATTACAATTCTGTGTGAATCATATTAGGATGAGGCAGACAGGCAGAGAAATTACCTGATTTAGCATTACACGCATCATGGTTAATAAAATAGTAGCTGCTTCACTGCACATTTCAACAGATTTTTTTACAACATTAGACTTTTTATTTGCATTGTTCTGATAATCAATCCTATTTAGAAGAACGCCAATTGGTCCAGCAGTCCATCCAGATCCAGATGCTTGTTTATTAGAGGCTTGACTTTGTTCGGTAGAATTGCCAAAAAGAAAATTACACACCGATTCGAATTCAAACTAAATATTTATTTTTATTTACAACATTTTTACTGCTTTATTAATTTAGTTTAAAAAAATTGTTTAGTAAAATTCAAAATGTCATCAGAAAAAGTGTTCATCTACAATCAAGTAAAATGAATATGTGTTGTAAACAGTTGGATGCCCCTGAAATTAACAATTGACAAAAATCCGAACTGAGTTACAAAAAGTTAGGAATTGTCAATAAATGGAAATATTATTAGAGCAAATTGTAACATACGGAAGTATTTAGATAATAAAGAATATCCAACTATAACACCTTAAAGAGTTTAAAACAAATATGTCAACATGTCACTTATATTTTGTTTAAAATTATCATAAAGCTTGGGAAATTCGGAAGTCAGCCTTGTGTAATTGAATCAAGATTAGATTGAGATTGTGGTCTTCAAAATTATAGTGCTGATATGAAAGATTTGGCAGTTTTATTATTAAAACAATGTTATTGATTAATCTGTATAAAGGTTATTATACATAATTATATACATAAAATTATTTAAAAATTCTTTCCGTTACTCGATATTTAATTCAAGTAAAGAAATCCCAGCGTAAATATACATAGGAACATGAAAAATTAATTTTTAACGGATATGTTATGACTAAGTGATCACTGGGAGACGTATGTTTCTTGTTTTGTTCACTCCTTTATCTTTAAACGCTTTCTACAGTAATACGATGTGGAAATAATTACCGGTTGCAAAAGGTTGATGGGAATACAATACAAATAAAAAGACGTTAAACATGTAAAAAATATGGTGAGAAATAATGTATTTTGAATAATTCATTAATTTATCAATCATATGCCAGACAGGTTACAGATATTTTAGAATTTTTTATTATATATGGTAACAATGCATCATTTTCATTGATATCGTCTGTGGATGCTTAAGAAAATATATATTTTATAGCAGTAAATTTTAACTAACCAGTTTCGATAAAGAATAAGATCATCACTGAAAGTGAGTACATGAAACTTAAATCAAAGAGCGACATGAACATAATATGAGACATACAACAGATACATATCAAAAGCATCTAAAGACCACCACTGATTACCACTACAATCATTGCTAACTAATGTAGTGCTTACAACTTAGATCTAGGTAGTAAATCATCATTGAAACATTAATTTTATAGTGACATTTACATTGTTTAATCAAATTTTATTTATTCTTTGGTATGAAAAGCCCACTTGTTATTTTTAAAAAAAGTCATTCGAAGCTAATAAAACTATTTATGGCCAGCAAATCAGTTACATAACCTCGGTCCTATTTTTCCAGCATTGAAGTGAAGAAAGGCCCAACTTGGAAAAAGCCAAACGGAAATCTTGAGTCGGCCATAATTATTTCAAGTTACAAAAAATTTAATTTTAATACATGTTTCTTCTTTTGATTGTAATTTGTTGTTTTTAAAGAACCTATAAGTTAATGAAATGAAAGTTCTAATATATTTTTTAAAAGACAGTTATTTACTAATCCCTATTTTCATAGGCGAACGAAATGACGAGTAAGCACCTTGAAAAATATGAGCCAAAAAATTTGCAGTTGTAAATAAATATATTTCTGAAAAAGAAAAGATAAAATAAATTTGTCATTATAACCAGAATAATTACGAATAACTCTTGTAAACTGTAATACTATCAAGGGCAATTAAACATCATGTAATTTAATGAAGTCCTACTTTACTCTTAATTATGTATTATCATATGCATTTAAAAGATAGAAATAAATTATCGAACTCAAAATGATTTATATTTAAAAGGTAATTTAAATCTTAAAAGTTGTGCACAACAGGAAATTATACCCAAAAATAATTGGCACTAACATTTCTTAAAAATAGGAATATAGAATAGATTTCAAAGAAACAGTGCCGAAACTTGGCGTTACAAAATCAGTTTGAAAACCAAAAATAAAATTTTGATTAAAGAAAATTGACATTAACATGTACAGTGTTAGAACTTGCTTGATGTACATGACTTTAGTTTTGAGTGTCTTATATAATTTTTCTAGCAACAATAAATATTTTGGTGCCAGGTATATTCCAAAATCAATTACACAAAATAAAATAACTCAATACATTTACACAATTTATTACATTTCGTAAGATAATAAATATCCGCAAGTGTGATCAAATTCAAACCAAGTGAATGAAATAATTAATTTCGCCGATGATTTAAAATTTACAAAGCACCTAAAACTAACTTAATTCACATGAAATTACGTGCTGAAAATAATGATAACAATACTAATAATCAGAAGCGTAGTCAAAAAATTACTTCAGTGGGGGCACGAAAAACAGAAATTAGCAATACACCGGCTTCCAATTTTCATTGAGCCATGGCGCCATGCTAATTACTGGCAAGAAAAATATGCGAATTTATTGCATAATTGTTTGAGCGAATATGAACTTATTGTAATAGTTCACAGTAAATAAATTAAAACAATAATATAGGCTTAAAAATAAATGCGACTTTTATCTAACCTCGAAAATCTGACCACAAATTTCTTTAGGTTAGACTGAATAATTGGTTGCGTTATTTGACAACCTGAGAAACAACTCGATTTCTATAATTTTTTGATAGTGTGGAACTATTGAGAATTTTTAGGTCAATATCAGATATACGTATTACGGGATCACGAGGGAATGCTGTGTTTTTGTTCGATTAAATATGCAGATAAAGGTGAGTTGTTTGATGTTTAGGTTCACATTTGAAAAGTATACTACAATACTTTTTTAGAAAACTGTAATTAATCTTAGTGCAAATTACAAAAAAAACTTCATTTGATTGATAAAAGAAAATTAGAGATAACAACAGGATATTATTTGAATGTCGTTTAAGTTTACAAGTGTAAGTCACAAAATGTAGCTATAATACTCGCTTTGCGAAATTATATTTGTGGATCTCTTTTATACTTTTGTACAGAATTGGAACCACCAAATGTATATAATATGAAGTCAATATTAAGGTCCAATGAAATTATCATTGATGAGGTACAATCCATATATCATAAGGTATATATCTATAAATTGACTTAGCTAACTAACAGACTTTACAGAAAATTTAACATTCGGCAGCAACCTTTGTGATATAAAGTTGTGTGGTAATATTCTGTGGTATAAGGTGCAATTAGCACTAATGCGTTCCTATCGTGTGCCCCCGACTTCCATACCGACTACGCCACTGCTAATAATAATTAAAAAATATATAATTTTATTCATAATAAAAATGATTAGTAATAAAAATTGCTACAATTCCTAATACACATTGGCCTACCTGAGATTGATTTGCTTCACAGGATATTTCAAAATTGGCCTTGGAAATTTTACAAATAAAATGAAATTGATAATCATAAAATAATTAGATATTACACAGAAAGTCAGTAAAAATATCGGTAAGTTTGGCAGTATCAAGTCTGGGAAGCATTATTTATTCAAATTAATACAGGAACATGAATAACTAATGATAAAGCTGCCTTCAACTCTGAAGTCTGGCACGAAAATAAACGGACATTGACTGTCAAAGTATTGCTAATTAACTCCATACAGATTAATTAGTTACGAAAGTGGACGTACATCAATAAATGCATATTTACTTTCCTCTCATATATTTATTCACATAAACAAATACAAAACATACATTGTCTATTCAATATTAAAAATATTAAAAATCAGTATTTTTTTAAGGATCCAATTTATATTGTTATTACTCATAAAAAATCATTTTTCCTTAAAATTCTAAAATATAGAAATCCCAAGTAAAATGTGATTCAAAATTATAAGATTGCTATGTTAGCAAAAAATTAATTGACCCTATCTTAAATAAGTTACTATTACCAATAATTTGTTTGTGAAACATCATACTTTATCAAGATTTATATTACTTCCGATCTAGATTCCTAGTGTCAAATATATTTGGGTTATTTAGTATGGTACAACGGGAGAATAGAAAGCGAATCAATAAAAGTGGTAAAAATTGGAATATTTACAACTGATAAATAAATATAAAAAAATGTAATTAAAAATTGATAGGGAAAAGGTATGTATGGATAGTAAATGAAGAGACGGATACAAATACGCTAATATAAAATCAATGAGGTCCCCAGAAAAAGATATTTAATAGATAAAAGTTAATTAAAAATTAATGAATAATTTATTAATTATGCGTGAAACCCAAGGCATGTGGAAAACCCGACCTATATGAAAAACCAGAGAAGATAATGGGATTAATATTTTTTCTAAAACCAATAAGTATATTAGTTTCGTTCGTAATTAGCAGAAATGTGAGAAGTCACCTGCCCAATACGGTAGTTAAAACAACGTTGCTAATTTTTTCATTTTAACCTAATTTAATTATTTTGGTATTCAAATGTATAAAAACAAAGATTTTAGGTGAATGTGTACTACACAGGGAAAAAATTGCAGATTTAACAAAAATGAATCGTTAGTGTTAATAACAATTGTTTGTGCAGGAAAATAAATATTTAATTTAACAATGAAAAAAAAAACAATTAACTTTAACACAAATATAACAATTTGGTAATTCAATAATTAAAATTAATAAAAATTAAATTTGATTTCAGATATAGATTAAACAGTTAGTTGAGAAAATCACCAAAAAATTAACCTTTTGTGTTCAAATTGTCCTATTCAGAACACCAACTATATATTATTTATCGAAACATTACTCCAGTACACACATTTAATCGCTGCGAGATATACTTGAATTTCAAAACGATGTCATCATCAAACCATGGAACTGACTAGTCCAATTGTAGGTTGTGATACCAGAGGGGCATATATTCCCATAAACTGTCTACTACTGATTTAATATGTGGTGCCTGTCATCACCATACAAAACAAAGAATTCAATCACACTTCGATATTCGACAGGATATAGCATGATTTGACAAATAAGTTGAAAATGTGCTCCCCACCCTGCTATGCAGGCGCATAATAAAATAAACTATTTTAACCACAATAACTATTATAATTTTCTATGGAGTCGTCGGGGTACTTATTGAACGCATCAAGTACTATAGTTACTAACCTTTATTTTATCTAAATATTGCTTTTAACAGATTTATTTTTTATTTATTTTCATTTCTATTTGTGGTTTTATGAAATGGCTGATAACGTAAAAACAAAAAATTATATTACGAAAATACTTCAATAATTTTGTCTCTGATACCAAATAATCAAATTTTATATGAGGAATACATATAGACGACAAGTTCATTAAAAATTTATATTTATATTAAAAAAATGCTTTACTGTATTTCATTTAATATTAATTCATAAATTAAACAGCAAATTTGTAATTGAAATTCAAAGTTCTATTCTCAACGAGAATATTAGATTCATTAAGAGTCTTAGTATAACTTTTTTCATATGACAGTCTTAAAATTTTTCAGAAAGACGGGAAATATAATAAAAAAATTAAATATGTATAAGTATAAAATTCTTGGAAAATAAACCCCTTGAAAAGCAATTATTGGGCTTATTTATTTAATTTGTTAAAAGCTTCTAGTTTAAACTATAAACTGCAAAAATAAAGAGAAATAAAAATATATTATCTGTAAAAGTTCAAGATAAAAGAAAATTAGGAGTTTTTATTAAATTATAATTTCTATTTATTTATTTTAATTAAATAAATAGATCTTTATATATAATTATTAAGTATTATATAGTTACAACAAATAATGAAAATTTTCATAATTTAATCTAAATCTAGCTAAATCTAGATTATTTACTTTAAATGATTGAATAATTGTTAGAAGATAGTAATAATGATATTAATTAAACCGTATTGAGATTCATAAGTTGTAAATTAAGGTGGGAGAATTATAGAATACATTTCTAAAATATGCATACCACAAATAAGACAGTTTCAGGTAATGAAATTTGTATAATGGATAAAAATGCCCATAAACCAAAACAACATTTTATCATGCTGACTTACTTCCATATTTTCTAGCCAAGTTTTAGGATTAGTTTCCTAATATAGCATTAGTATATTTATATTTCTAACAAAAATACAAACATTTTAATAAAAAAATAATTATATTACATTACCAACTAAATTAATCAAAATACTGAAATAAAATTCAAATTTGTTTTCTACTTTAAATGGTAATTATTAGTAGTGGGATGTGTCACATCCAGCACATGTCACATCCAGCACAGTACCCCCTCCCCTCCCCCGCTGAGAGAAAAATTTTTCTAAGTCCAAAAGACAAAGACCATGACTCATTCAAGGTCATTTAAACAAAGACCATGACTCATTCAAGGTCAGTGGATGACTCATCATATTTTTTCAAGGTCATTTAAACAAAGACCATGACTCATTCAAGGTCATTGGATGACTCATCATATTTTTTCAAGGTCATTTAAACAAAGACCATGACTCATTCAAGGTCATTGGATGACTCATCAATTTTTTCAAGGTAATTTAAACAAAGACCATGATTCATTCAAGGTCATTGGATGACTCATCATATTTTTTCAAGGTCATTCAAAAGTAGGTCAAGGTCATTGGATGACTCATCAAATTTTATAATATATATATTTTTAATTTAATTTATATTTATTTAATATACTTTAATTATTTGTTTTAATCAAGTCAATAATATTATTTATTTATTTTTAAATTATATTATTATTAAATTTAATTGTTTGTTTTAATCAAGTCAATTATTTTATTTTTAAATTATATTATTATTATTAAATTGTTTGTTTTAATGAAGTGAATATTGTTTTAATCAAGTCAATAATATTATTTATTTTTATTTTATTTATTTTATATACTATAATTTTTGTTTTAATCAAGTCAATATTTTATTATTTATTTACTATTTTTAAATTATATTATTATTATTACTATAATTAATATTTTTATTATTATTATTAATATTATTATTAATATTGTTATTATTATTATTATTAATATTATTATTATTATTATTATTATTATTATTATTTTTATTATTATACTTATAAATTTGTAAATTTTATTCTATTTTATTATTAATTTTTATAAATATTATTATTATTATTATTTATATACTTATAAATTTGTAAATTTTATTCTATTTTATTATTAATTTTTATAAATACTATTATTATTATTATTATTATTATTATTATTATTATTAATATTTTTATTATTATTATTAATATTATTATTATTATTATTATTACTATAATTAATATTTTTATTATTATTATTAATATTATTATTAATATTTTTATTATTATTATTAATATTATTATTAATATTTTTATTATTATTATTAATATTATTATTAATATTGTTGTTATTATTATTATTATTATTATTATTATTATTATTATTATTATTATTATTGTCAAGGTTATTGGATGACTCATCATAATTTTTCAAGGTCATTGAAAAGTAGGTCAAGGTCATTCAAAAGTAGATCAAGGTCATTCAAAATTTCTCGAGGTCATATTATTTTTAAACAATTTATAATTTTAATTTACTACTTATTTTTGTAAGTAGTATATATTTTGTAAATTTATTTTATTATTATTATTATTTTTATTATTATTATTAATATTATTATTAATATTATTATTACTTTTTATTATTCTATTATTACTTATAAAAAAAAAAATTTTTTTTAATACTTATAAAAACTTTAATTATTATTAATATTAATATTTTTATTAATTTTAGTATTATTATTATTTTTAATATACTTATTACTTATAAAATTTATTAAAATTTTTATTATTATTAATACTTTGAAAACTTTTATAATATTATTATTATTATTATTTTTATTATTATTATTATTATTTTAATAATATTATTATTATTATTAATGTATAAAACTTCTATTATAAGGAAATAATTTTATTATTATTAATATTATTATTAATATTTTTATTATTATTATTAATATTATTATTAATATTGTTGTTATTATTATTATTATTATTATAATTATTATTATTGTTTTTATTATTATTATTGTCCAGGTCATTGGATGAGTCTTAATTTTTTTTTTCAAGGTCATTTTAAAGTATGTCAAGGTCATTTAAAATTTCACAAGTTCTTATTATTTTTAAACATTTTTATATAAATTTACTACTTATTTTATAAGTAATGTTTTAATGTTTTTTAATTTTAATTTTATTATTATTATAATTTTCTCAAAGTCATAATATATTTAGTCATTTTTAAATATAAATTTACTACTTATTTTTATAAGTAATGTTTTAATATTTATTATTATTATTATTTTCAAGGTTATTGGATGAGTCATAATATTATTTCAAGGTCATTTAAAAGTAGGTCAATGTCATAGTATTTTTAAACATTTATAATTTTAATATACTACTTATTTTTTATAAGTAGTGTTTTAATGTTCTTTAATTTTTATTCTTTTAGTATTATTATTATTATTATTATTATTATTATTATTATATTATTATTATTATTATCTTATAAGTAGTGTTTTAATGTTTTTTAATTTTAATTTTATTATTATTATTATTATTATTATTTTATTATTATTTTATTATTATTATTGTTATTTTTATTATTATTAATAATATTACAAGTTTTATTATTATTATTTTCATTATTATTTTATATAAATTTTCAACAAAGTATATAAAATTAATATTGAATAGAAAAAGTTTGTTCAATTGTGGTTCATAGTATAGAGGGATAGAACAATTGTAAATGTTTGTAAAAAGTTAAAGAAAAATTCTATATTTTTAAGAAAATATGTGCAAATAAATATCAAAACTAATTATGGCTCAAATGTGTGTGTTAAACCATCGATATGTTACAGTGTTTATGGAAAAACTTTAATGAAAATATGTGTTATTTTTCAACAATTTATGAAATATTTATTTTATGGCTAATAATGTGTATGTGTTAAATCATAAAAATAGTTCAATATTTATGTAAAGTTTGAGATTGTTAAGAAAATGTATATAATTTATGATACACACGTGTTTTTGATTGAAATATGTGTGTTTGTTTTACCGATATAAGAAAAACTATGGACAATTTTTAAGAAAATACACGTAATTTATGATTATCATGGGATTAGAATTTGATTAAAGTTGTGAGAAAGTTGTTAAATTTGAGATAAAACTGATTAATTTGTAAATAATGTTATTACTTTGAAGAAATTTTAAAATAATACCTTCAGCAAATTGGTAAGAAAATAGTAGTTATTGAGTAATACTTATTAAAATTACCAAAGTTTTATAATTTTTGACAAGTCTTGATAGATCTTTAATAAAATTTGTTAGTACTTTGAATACGAATTTAAAAAAAAAAAAGTTTCAACACAGTAGCAAATCGTAAAGAAACTAGTACTTATCAGTTAATTAAATTAACTAAGTTGTAAAATAATTGAAAAAAAAAATTGTTAGATTTTTTAAAATTTTAAGATTGTTAGGTAATTGTTCTAGGTACTTGTTGAATAAAAATTAATGTATTTTATCAACAGCTCATAGTTTTTAATCGTACAATTTCTCTTCATTCCTGGAAATAATCGTAAATATTTAAATTATTCAGAAAATTGTCAATAACAACATAAATAATAGGTAACCAAATATTTTTAAATACTAGTCAATTTTAGTTTTTAATTTAATTACAAATATAATAATAAAATCAAATAAATACTTGAATACATGAATCGAACAATTTCTTAGAACTGAACACGTATCGTATATTTTATTCAGATTCCAATAATATCATTAAAATTAACCAAAATCTTATTTTTATATTTTGAAAACCGTTAAGTCAATGAAAATGTATCGATTTCACTAAGTATCCATCTTTTGACATTGATATATAACCGAATAAATCCTCTTAAAATAAATTCCTCCTCTTGACCTATTGTTTCCCCTTAAAATAAAAAAAAAATCGACTCTCAACCAATCATTCCTCTTCAAATGTCATTTTTCACTCCATTATACCAACTATATTCATAATTTTTATAAAAGCCTATCAAGTAGATAATATTTACCTTTTGAATACCAATATTCATTCCAGTAAATTTCTTTAGAAATATTATAAATTACTCTCTTGACCAATCATTTTCCATCAAATAACAATATTTCCAGCCATATTCAATATTTTTCATAAAAACAAAATCATAAAAATACCAATTTAGATAATATTTACCCCTTAAAATAACAATATTTAACCAACCCAACCCCTTAAAAATGACAACAAACTTGTTAATTGACTATTTCTCACTAAACTAAATTCCACTCTAGACCAATCATTTCCCATCAAATAACACTTACTCTTACCCTACCAACTATATTCATTATTTTTTATAGAAATCACCCTTTAAATAACGATATTTAACCGACTCAGTACCTTAAAAATATCAACAAATCTGTTCTTAATCGATTATTTCCCCTTAAAATATTATAAATTTTGTTCTTAGCCAATTGTTTCTCACTAAAATAAAATAAAATTCTCTTTAAATGACATTAATCTAAGCTATATTCATTATTTTCATAAAAAATCACCGACTTATATCGATATTCAACCGAATAAATTTCTTGAAATCCCCTTAAAATAGAATTCATCTCGTGACCAATCCTTTCCCCTTAAAAGATCATAAATTCTCTTCTTAACAAATCATTTCTCTTTAAATGACAATATTTCCACTCTCTCAAAAGATTTACACACATATTGATATCTATCTGAACAAATCCCCCTAAAAATATTATAAATTCCTCCTCTATATTCTCCATTTAGAAAATATTTACCTTTGAACACAGATATTCAACCAACTTAACCCCTTAAAAATATCAACAAACTTGTTCTTAATCGATTATTTCCTTAAAATATCATAAAATTTACTCTTAACCAATCATTTCCATTGAAATAACATTTCCCCCCAACTGCACCAATAATATACATATTTTTTAAAAACCTACAAGGTAAAATTTCTTTAGAAATCTATGTTTAACCGACTCTACTCCTTAAAAATTCATCATTCGAATCATATTTACTATATGTATTCAACCAATCAAATTCCCTTAAAATTATCATAAAAATTTGAATTTTACCAATAAAAATAAATTTTCTTTAAAGTATTACAAAATTGTTATCACCATTTTCCATCGAAAATCACCACAATTTTGTTCTGGCAACAATTTCAAGCAATTTAAAAATTCATCAAAAATGACTAAAATCGAATAAAGTCTATGTTTCCCACATAAATTAAATTATTGTAAAATATATATCATATTGCTCATTAAAATTAATCAGTAAATCAAGTATAAATTCAATAAAAAAAATCCGGCGAATTCACCAATCCAACGAATATTCAATAAATCTGGCAAATTTAATATTCATATATATATATATATCTTATGTATATAGAATATATACAAATCCTACGAATATTCAACAAATGCGGCAAATTTAATACTATAAATATGGGTGGATCTGATACAATATAACAAGTAGGAATAATGTAGTAGAAAGTCTAACAAATAATGGAATATAGTAAACAATACAATACAAGTTTAGTGAGAAATAGTCAATTAACAAGTTTGTTGTCATTTTTAAGGGGGTTGGGTTGGTTAAATATTGTTATTTTAAGGGGTAAATATTATCTAAATTGGTATTTTTATGATTTTGTTTTTATGAAAAATATTGAATATGGCTGGAAATATTGTTATTTGATGGAAAATGATTGGTCAAGAGAGTAATTTATAATATTTCTAAAGAAATTTACTGGAATGAATATTGGTATTCAAAAGGTAAATATTATCTACTTGATAGGCTTTTATAAAAATTATGAATATAGTTGGTATAATGGAGTGAAAAATGACATTTGAAGAGGAATGATTGGTTGAGAGTCGATTTTTTTTTTATTTTAAGGGGAAACAATAGGTCAAGAGGAGGAATTTATTTTAAGAGGATTTATTCGGTTATATATCAATGTCAAAAGATGGATACTTAGTGAAATCGATACATTTTCATTGACTTAACGGTTTTCAAAATATAAAAATAAGATTTTGGTTAATTTTAATGATATTATTGGAATCTGAATAAAATATACGATACGTGTTCAGTTCTAAGAAATTGTTCGATTCATGTATTCAAGTATTTATTTGATTTTATTATTATATTTGTAATTAAATTAAAAACTAAAATTGACTAGTATTTAAAAATATTTGGTTACCTATTATTTATGTTGTTATTGACAATTTTCTGAATAATTTAAATATTTACGATTATTTCCAGGAATGAAGAGAAATTGTACGATTAAAAACTATGAGCTGTTGATAAAATACATTAATTTTTATTCAACAAGTACCTAGAACAATTACCTAACAATCTTAAAATTTTAAAAAATCTAACAATTTTTTTTTCAATTATTTTACAACTTAGTTAATTTAATTAACTGATAAGTACTAGTTTCTTTACGATTTGCTACTGTGTTGAAACTTTTTTTTTTTTAAATTCGTATTCAAAGTACTAACAAATTTTATTAAAGATCTATCAAGACTTGTCAAAAATTATAAAACTTTGGTAATTTTAATAAGTATTACTCAATAACTACTATTTTCTTACCAATTTGCTGAAGGTATTATTTTAAAATTTCTTCAAAGTAATAACATTATTTACAAATTAATCAGTTTTATCTCAAATTTAACAACTTTCTCACAACTTTAATCAAATTCTAATCCCATGATAATCATAAATTACGTGTATTTTCTTAAAAATTGTCCATAGTTTTTCTTATATCGGTAAAACAAACACACATATTTCAATCAAAAACACGTGTGTATCATAAATTATATACATTTTCTTAACAATCTCAAACTTTACATAAATATTGAACTATTTTTATGATTTAACACATACACATTATTAGCCATAAAATAAATATTTCATAAATTGTTGAAAAATAACACATATTTTCATTAAAGTTTTTCCATAAACACTGTAACATATCGATGGTTTAACACACACATTTGAGCCATAATTAGTTTTGATATTTATTTGCACATATTTTCTTAAAAATATAGAATTTTTCTTTAACTTTTACAAACATTTACAATTGTTCTATCCCTCTATACTATGAACCACAATTGAACAAACTTTTTCTATTCAATATTAATTTTATATACTTTGTTGAAAATTTATATAAAATAATAATGAAAATAATAATAATAAAAACTTGTAATATTATTAATAATAATAAAAATAACAATAATAATAATAAAAATAATAATAAAATAATAATAATAATAATAATAATAAAATTAAAATTAAAAAACATTAAAACACTACTTATAAGATAATAATAATAATAATAATAATAATAATAATAATAATAATAATAATAATAATACTAAAAGAATAAAAATTAAAGAACATTAAAACACTACTTATAAAAAATAAGTAGTATATTAAAATTATAAATGTTTAAAAATACTATGACATTGACCTACTTTTAAATGACCTTGAAATAATATTATGACTCATCCAATAACCTTGAAAATAATAATAATAATAAATATTAAAACATTACTTATAAAAAATAAGTAGTAAATTTATATTTAAAAATGACTAAAAATATTATGACTTTGAGAAAATTATAATAATAATAAAATTAAAATTAAAAAACATTAAAACATTACTTATAAAAATAAGTAGTAAATTTATATAAAAATGTTTAAAAATAATAAGAACTTGTGAAATTTTAAATGACCTTGACATACTTTAAAATGACCTTGAAAAAAAAAATTAAGACTCATCCAATGACCTGGACAATAATAATAATAAAAACAATAATAATAATTATAATAATAATAATAACAACAATATTAATAATAATATTAATAATAATAATAAAAATATTAATAATAATATTAATAATAATAAAATTATTTCCTTATAATAGAAGTTTTATACATTAATAATAATAATAATATTATTAAAAATAATAATAATAATAATAAAAATAATAATAATAATAATATTATAAAAAGTTTTCAAAGTATTAATAATAATAAAAATTTTAATAAATTTTATAAGTAATAAGTATATTAAAAATAATAATAATACTAAAATTAATAAAAATATTAATATTAATAATAATTAAAGTTTTTATAAGTATTAAAAAAAAATTTTTTTTTTTATAAGTAATAATAGAATAATAAAAAGTAATAATAATATTAATAATAATATTAATAATAATAATAAAAATAATAATAATAATAAAATAAATTTACAAAATATATACTACTTACAAAAATAAGTAGTAAATTAAAATTATAAATTGTTTAAAAATAATATGACCTCGAGAAATTTTGAATGACCTTGATCTACTTTTGAATGACCTTGACCTACTTTTCAATGACCTTGAAAAATTATGATGAGTCATCCAATAACCTTGACAATAATAATAATAATAATAATAATAATAATAATAATAATAATAATAATAATAACAACAATATTAATAATAATATTAATAATAATAATAAAAATATTAATAATAATATTAATAATAATAATAAAAATATTAATTATAGTAATAATAATAATAATAATAATAATAATATTAATAATAATAATAAAAATATTAATAATAATATTAATAATAATAATAAAAATATTAATAATAATATTAATAATAATAATAAAAATATTAATTATAGTAATAATAATAATAATAATAATAATATTAATAATAATAATAAAAATATTAATAATAATAATAATAATAATAATAATAATAATAATAGTATTTATAAAAATTAATAATAAAATAGAATAAAATTTAAAAATTTATAAGTATATAAATAATAATAATAATAATATTTATAAAAATTAATAATAAAATAGAATAAAATTTACAAATTTATAAGTATAATAATAAAAATAATAATAATAATAATAATAATATTAATAATAATAATAATAATAATAATAATAATAATAATAACAATATTAATAATAATATTAATAATAATAATAAAAATATTAATTATAGTAATAATAATAATAATAATAATAATAATAATAATAATAATAATAATAATAATAATAATAATAATAATAATAATAACAATAACAATAATAATAATAATATAATTTAAAAATAGTAAATAAATAATAAAATATTGACTTGATTAAAACAAAAATTATAGTATATAAAATAAATAAAATAAAAATAAATAATATTATTGACTTGATTAAAACAATATTCACTTCATTAAAACAAACAATTTAATAAAAATAATATAATTTATAAATAAATAATATTATTGACTTGATTAAAACAATATTCACTTCATTAAAACAAACAATTTAATAATAATAATATAATTTAAAAATAAAATAATTGACTTGATTAAAAC
Organism: Schmidtea mediterranea; assembly: GCA_022537955.1. Taxonomy (NCBI): domain Eukaryota; kingdom Metazoa; phylum Platyhelminthes; order Tricladida; family Dugesiidae; genus Schmidtea; species Schmidtea mediterranea. The sequence goes on along the minus strand of CM039680.1, from coordinate 55,152,261 downwards.
AAACAATTAAATTTAATAATAATATAATTTAAAAATAAATAAATAATATTATTGACTTGATTAAAACAAATAATTAAAGTATATTAAATAAATATAAATTAAATTAAAAATATATATATTATAAAATTTGATGAGTCATCCAATGACCTTGAATGAGTCATGGTCTTTGTTTAAAATTTAAAATATTATAAAATATGATGAGTCATCCAATGACCTTGAATGAGTCATGGTCTTTGTTTAAAATTTAAAATATTATAAAATATGATGAGTCATTCAATGACCTTGAATGAGCCATGGTCTTTGTTTAAAATTAAAAACATATATTATAAAATATGATGAGTCATCCAATGACCTTGAATGAGTCATGGTCTTTGTTTAAAATTAAAAATATAAAAATATATAATCAATACGAATATATTTTTTAAAATTAAAAATATTATAAAATATGATGAGTCATCCAATGACCTTGAATGAGTCATGGTCTTTGTTTAAAATTAAAAATATTATAAAATATGATGAGTCATCCAATGACCTTGAATGAGTCATGGTCTTTGTTTAAAATTAAAATATTATAAATATGATAGTCATCAATGACCTTGAATGATCATGGTCTTTGTTTAAATTACCTTGAAAAAATTGATGAGTCATCCAATGACCTTGAATGAGTCATGGTCTTTGTTTAAAATTAAAAATATTATAAAATATGATGAGTCATCCAATGACCTTGAATGAGCCATGGTCTTTGTTTAAAATTAAAAACATATATTATAAAATATGATGAGTCATCCAATGACCTTGAATGAGTCATGGTCTTTGTTTAAAATTAAAAATATTATAAAATATGATGAGTCATCCAATGACCTTGAATGAGTCATGGTCTTTGTTTAAAATTAAAAATATTATAAAATATGATGAGTCATCCAATGACCTTGAATGAGTCATGGTCTTTGTTTAAAATTAAAAATATTATAAAATATGATGAGTCATCCAATGACCTTGAATGAGTCATGGTCTTTGTTTAAATTACCTTGAAAAAATTGATGAGTCATCCAATGACCTTGAATGAGTCATGGTCTTTGTTTAAATGACCTTGAATGAGTCATGGTCTTTGTCTTTTGGACTTAGAAAAATTTTTCTCTCAGCGGGGGGGGGAGGGGGTACTGTGCTGGATGTGACACATCCCACTACTATTATTATTAAAGATTTATAGAAGTACTTTTAAAATGAAAATTTTTATTGCGTCGTGTGGCAAGGTTATGGAGTTTAGAATTTATAAAATAAGATTTCCAAATATGAAATAAATACAAATTCCGATAAAGGAAAAAGCCACCAAACTGAAATATATTGAAAAGCGACTTAAAAATATTTTCTACAGAATGACAAAAGAGACTGTTGATAACTGTGTATAGAATTCATATGATCTTACTGGTTTGTCTGGAGTTAAAGTACCTATTGAATCTGAAGTTAGTGCTTTGTTAAGTTTAAAAGGTAAAAAGAATAGATCTAATTACACAAAGCCAAAATATAATTTGCTATTATATTCTGAGGACTTCAGGGAATTTAAGCATAATATCCTCAAAGATTACTCAGTTTAGAATTGTTTCCATGTCCTCCAAAGTTAGTAGTATCTTCACTAATATATTTTCAAGTCTATTTGATTTATTATCCGAACTCGTAGTTCAATTTTTATGCAATTAGTGTTATTCCATAAACAATGGAGAAAAATTTTAAAAAATAATCGAAGGCCTTAAGAACAATTTGCCACGCTGATAGTCGAACATTACAACCAGAGAACAAGCAATGCGATTAACACGTTAAAGACTGCATACCCACCAATGGGTCACTCCGCAACAACATTAAGGGCCAGCGTACTCATGGGTGGGCACACGACATGTTTTACTTAGGGACCGGGTGACCACCCGTTGGCCTTTTAATTGAAATAAATCTAGGGTTAAATAATGCCAACCTCAAATTATTATGCACTAAAAAATATTTTAAAAATAATATATGTAATTAACAATAAAAAAAATCCGGTTAATATATGAGAAATACGATTTTGCAATGCGGTTTTCAACGTGTTAAATATGAATAAAGGAGCTATTTATACATTAATCAGTGAAAGTGGCATAAGAAAATTATGTTCTCGTTTCTAAAATCGTTTTTAACTGCTAAATACAAAATCTATGTATTCAGTGGTGCGAAAAGAACTTTATGATTTTGAGTAATCTTAATATCATGGATGACCACTTTTATTATATGTTCCACAGTCTAAATGGGAAGTTGTCTTTTCAAAAAATAAGAGGTCATCAGCAAGTACCGAAAGACTGTTTTTGGGATGCCAGTGGAGTTATTCTTGACGATTTTGCCGAAGGTTGTGTTCGAATTACCAGCTCATATTACTTCAAACTTGTGTAAGAACAAGAAGCTCCGAAGAAAAAGCAGGATATGTGGGCTCTATGACTTACAGGATAACGCTACCATTCTCACAAGGCAAACTCCAATTGCTACATTTAATAATTATTGACTTAACGTGCTTCCAAATAGTCCCTACAACCAAATTTGGCTCCATTGGACCTCAACTTGTTTAATCACATCAAGAAATCCTTGCGAGACTAGAATTTGCCAAAGATGATGATTTGAAAGATGCAGTGACGCAAGTCCCAGAATATGTTTCCAACATTAGGTTACATGTTAGAAAACAATGTGTCGAAAAGACTTGTTATATTTAATAAAATTTTGAATAATAATAATAATTCTATCAAAATATGAAATTTATTACCTTCAAATTATCTGGAATGTTTTTAATTTTGTTTCCCAACAGGAGAGCGATCAACATGAAATAAATATCGGGTATACGACAATGATGAGGTAAAAGAGACTGAAGGTAAACGAATCCGGGCAGATGGCAAGAATCCAAATTAATTTCTCTTAGAGCTGCTGGTTGATCTCGGGCATTATCCACTTAAAAAATATCTAATTAGCAACAAATATAAAAATTTTTGCCAATTAAAGCAAGTTAAAGCAGCACCATTAAATAAAGCCCCACCAGACTAACCAATTTCATTGTTTAATTCAGAAAACTGCAACATAGTTTCTAAAATCGTAATGAAATCACAGTCTGATAAATTCATAGAATTATAATAAATTTGTATTACTGTTAGAAGATGTTTGCTAAAGAAAAAATTGTTTCAATTATATATAGCTATTCGATTCAAGAAACATAAATACTACCGACGCCCGAAAATATATCTAACAAATAAGGGAAAATGGCAATTATTGAAAATAAAAATTGGAATCGACAATATAATTATTTTAATAAGCGGTAAACTTATATCTAATCTGGTAAGAAATTGGTCGAGTTTATAACATTTATTGGAATCTAGAGCCTACCTATATTTTCGGAAAAATTCCAGAGCCATTTTACTAATTATATTTTCAAATATAAATCCAAAAACAATATTAAAAATTCCTTTAAATATTAATTCTTTAAATTATTCCAACTTGACTCTATTAACTAAATATCCAGACATTTTCAAAAAATAATATTTAAAAAGTGCCAAACTCGAATATTTAAGGATATATAAATAGTAAATACTTTATGTATGTTATAGGTTTAATATTTTTGCACGAAACACAAAATGTCGTAAATAATTGTAAAACACAACCAAAACGAACAGAATAAACTTACATTATAAAGAAGCTTCGAAGTTCTTCAAAAATCAAAAAATAGAAAAACAAACTACTGAGAATATAAAGAGAATATAACTTATACAACAATTAAAACCAGTAAATATTGGAAAGCAGACGAAAAAATAAATAAAGTTTTAGAGACTCCAATAAAATAAGATAAAAGTCAACAATAACTTATAATAATAATGAAATAAATTCATATTATAAAGTGAAGGTTTGTCATGAAAAATATTGTATTACTTAAAAACATTCAAAACAGCGCTCAATTTTCAGGGATCAAGTTTTCCGAAGCCGCTTTCAACTTTTATAAGTATTTTTTATTGTTAAAGAAAATACAAAAAAAATCAAGTTTACCTTTAGATAATTTTCTAATAGGTTTTTTAATAAATTTGAAGAATTGATTATTAAAGCATATCAATAATAATAATATCAATAATAATATCAATAATTAAACGATAACGCCAATAAAAAACCTTTCTTACGATATATTTCGATAGCACAGCTATCATCTTCAGGTACTCAAAACCAACTAAAAATATTATGAATTAACATTTAATTTAAACAAATTATTTTTTATTAATTTAATTTTTTAATAAATAAATATTTTTAAAAATATATTTTAAATTAATTTTAAATTTTAAATTTTTTACTTATATTCTAATTTTTTAAAAATTAATGCAATTTAAAATTTTCAATTATTTTAATAATATTAAAAAAACAAACATGATTTAACATACGTAAACTATTTAAAAACATTCAAAACATTCGTAGTCACAGCACTCTGCACATTAATCTTTGGATCCAATGACCTTATCAGCAATGCTTCACATATCACTCGTTCCCAATAACTATTAAAACTTCTCAACAAAATTCTAAAATCAGACATTCCGATATCACTTTTACAGCCTCTATTGTGTTCACTAATATTGGTCAAACCCTTCAATCGACAATGCTCTAGAACTCGAGTACAGAGATGACGGGAAGTCTCTCCAATGTATGTGGCATTACACCCATTACATGTAAATTGATAAACGAGATCAGAACACAATCCAACCGGAGTTTTTGATTTATTAATAAACATGGATCCTTAGGATTTTTAATCAATTTATCAACAGTTTCTTTTATCATTAACAATAAAAATAATTTAGAATATCCATTCTTTATCAACAACTCAACCAATTTATCAACACTTTTTACCGAATTAGCAAAAGTAGAAGATAAAGCCCATGAACGATAAATCAATCCTTTCACCATATTTCTCTTATACTTAAATTCACAAAAGCTTTCTGGAGAAGTATAAAGACCAGTATCAGTTGGTTTTCTATAAATCTCTGTCTCATACTGTTTATCTTTGCGTTGAATTAACAAATCCAAAAACGCAATTGATGACTTTCTCTCCGTTTCACATGTGAATACAATGTTTTTATGTAAACTGTTCATAAACTGCAAAAACGGTTCTACATGTTTCTGGTTTTCAAATATAAGAAAAATATCATCCACATACCTTTTATAAACAAAAGGTGTTTCAAATTGGAAAGAAGCAATTTTCTTTTCCAAACTAGCCAAAAATATTGATGCCATCGTTGGTGCTAAAGGGGAACCCATAGCGACCCCATCTATTTGTTGATACCATTCATCATTGAAAAGAAAATTGACATTTGAAGTAGCAAATTCAAGAAGTTTTCGAAATGCCCTTCTATCCAAAATGTGATTTTCCGAATCATTTTCATTCCACAACGCACAGCATAAGTCAATTGTCTCAACCAGTGGCACATTCGTAAACAAACTACAAACATCAAACGAAACCATATCATCATTCATACTTCGTTTTTGTAGCTTTGCAATACAAGAAACAAACTCAAAGCTATCCTTACATTCAAACTCTGATCGCATTAATGGTTTTAATAATCCATCTAAAAACTTTGCTATTTTATACTGGGCAGTACCAACCATCGACAAAACTGGTCTCATAGGTACACCATCTTTATGGATTTTTGGTAGCCCATATAGTTTAGCCGTCATCTCTGTACTCGAGTTCTAGAGCATTGTCGATTGAAGGGTTTGACCAATATTAGTGAACACAATAGAGGCTGTAAAAGTGATATCGGAATGTCTGATTTTAGAATTTTGTTGAGAAGTTTTAATAGTTATTGGGAACGAGTGATATGTGAAGCATTGCTGATAAGGTCATTGGATCCAAAGATTAATGTGCAGAGTGCTGTGACTACGAATGTTTTGAATGTTTTTAAATAGTTTACGTATGTTAAATCATGTTTGTTTTTTTAATATTATTAAAATAATTGAAAATTTTAAATTGCATTAATTTTTAAAAAATTAGAATATAAGTAAAAAATTTAAAATTTAAAATTAATTTAAAATATATTTTTAAAAATATTTATTTATTAAAAAATTAAATTAATAAAAAATAATTTGTTTAAATTAAATGTTAATTCATAATATTTTTAGTTGGTTTTGAGTACCTGAAGATGATAGCTGTGCTATCGAAATATATCGTAAGAAAGGTTTTTTATTGGCGTTATCGTTTAATTAAATCGTTGCCAAATTTATTTAATTATTTATTTAAATATCAATAATAATATCAATAATAATATCAATAATAATATCAATAATAATATCAAAAATAATATCAATAATAATATCAAAAATAATAATCATAATAATGATGTGATTGTAATAATTTAAAATTAATTAAATAAGTAATTTTAAGATTGTTGAAATTTTAAATTGTTATGTAATTTTTAATATTATAAATGAATTTAAATTTAAATATATTTTTATAAAAATTATATTGTATATTAAAAATATATGATTGGAATCATGGTTCATTAAAAGAAATATCGAAAAGATATTTAAATAATTTAACAAATAAAGAGTGTTTAAATAATCATGTTATGAAATATATATTTTTTATGGAATTTGAATTTGAATTATTATTAACTATGATATGAGAAGAAAACGATTGCAATGTGATTGCAATGTAATTGCAACTAACAAATAATAATAATAATACCAATAATTAATATAATTGATTTAATACCTATTTTGCAGAAAAGGCTTATCTTAAAAATTATTTACTTGTTTTACAACAACAGTAATTATTATAATAATATTAAATTCAATATTTTAATAACTAACTTAAAAGCAATCCGTGCCTTTTCTGCAGGACCACATCGGTACCAGTCAACCAACCCGAACATAAAATCCCATCTCTGAATTTTAAGATATATTGCGGAACTGATAATAATGTCACTAAACAGCGCATTGCTAATACAACGGTGCTAGGATGGACATCGGGTTGCATAAATAACAAAATCCAATCAAATCCCAAATATTTCAATAATTCTTCAGCGATTCTGCACTAAAATTAATATTTGAAAATTCAATCAATTTCGTAACTTCGGTTCATTAGTTTCACTATTTATTGAATTGTTTAGAATTTTGAGAATAATCTTGAAGCACATATTTCTAATCTCTATTAAATAAATCGTATTTTTGAATTCGGCTGATTCGAGATCTGAAAATTCAATAATTAAGTTAAGTTCTTCATAATATCAAATGTAGCTTTTATTATTATTATTTTTCAAATCATTTGAAAAAGGCTGTGCCGAAAATTCATGAATACCTTAAATAAATCTGATTCATGGTCCAATTTGTAAAAAATATTATGTCACTTATAAAGAAATCAGAGGTGAAAAACAAAAAAGTCCTTATAATATTATTATTATTGTTATTTAAAAGAATCACACAACATTGACATTTAATTAAAAAAAAATCCGAAAGCTATCTAAGCATGACTTGAAATCCACTAATAAACACTGGTAAACACAATTTTCTGCTGTATGATGAAAATAAATGTAAAAATGTTGTTTGAAAATATTCTATTGAAAGTTTATTAAAATTTTGTTAAATTTCGATATTATAAAATTTAATAAAATAAATTTTTAAAAATTCAAATTTATAAAACAGAATTTATAACTTTTAATATAATATATATTTGAAATATAAAAAATGAATGAAGATATTTGTTTAAATAAAGCAGTTTAAATCTATATAGTTTCAAGTTCAAATCTACCGACGATGGCAGTGAGTCTGTCGAAATATATTGTAGTATTGTTGGATTGACGCTTTCGTTTATTATAATTATAATTATTATTTTCTAAAAATTTGCAACTTTTTCTATGTGAAAATCTGTGTTATCATTTTTGAAAAAGTGTTTGAAATTTATACAAAACCGAAAAATATACAAAAAAAACTATTAAATATTACTAATAAATAATTATTTATTTTGATTTATTTATCTTCCAAAAAAGTTTTATAATCCAATATTTTTAAATAATTTCTTCCAGTAAATTTAAAAAAATTTTGATAGTGTGAAGCCGGAAGAATTTTTCATTCAATATTTTTTAACAAGAATGTTTGTTTGCTCATAATTAGTAGAAAATAGATCGACATCAACGGGTTGGATTTATTATAATAAAATTAAAACAAACCTGATTTATTATTTTCATTTAAATTAATTTTCGTTTCTGATGTTCCAAGAGCTGAAAGCGTCCAAACCATAAATTGACCAAACCTACCATCAATGATGTTATATCCGGTGATTCTAAGTGCATTACCTTCTCAAATCATCTGGCTTATTGGAATATGATATTATAAGCTCAATGAGTTTTGACAATGGCTCATTAATTATTGTGTTAAGCGGATTAATATTGAATTGCATCATCAGATCTATAATTCTCTCCATTAAATTAAGATCCAATAGATATTTGAGAATCGAAGTTGTTCTACAAGTTTTTATCTGTTTTCCCGGTATCAAAATAGCATTAATAATAGTAAAAAAATTACATCTCTTTCCGAGGAATCACTGACATATTTGCTGTCGACACATTTTTGGAAGAATTCACTTATATGCCGAAGAACATTACCCAATAATTGATTATTATTGTTGTCGATGTTAATACAATGCAACCACAAATTCAAGTCACAAATAACCTCTCCGAAAAGATTCCTGTTGAATGATTTATTCAGAGACGAAATATGGATTATTTGCTGTTTTCCTTTCTCAATTTTTATATCCTGAAATTCCTGATCAGCAGATCCAGTTAGACCCACTAACAAACTAAATATTCTAGAACTTAATAAATGACGTTTCTTTTTGAGTAAGAAGCTAATAAGCTAAAAAGATAAACTTTACAATCAACTATGAATAATTTATTAATAACTTTATATCCTAAATGGCTTTCAAGTTCTTTTAGTAGGGATCTATTATCGATAAGAAAAGAGCACATCAATTTGACAACAGCGTACAAATTTTCCGCGTCATTTGCCATGGCTAAAATACCCAAAAGAACTTTGGATCCACCTACACAATCTATTATTTTTGTCATTGGTGCTGGGCTGAAGTTTCGAATTCCTTCATAGCCTATAAGAATAGCGCCAAGCGAACGGCCTGCTCCCGATAAATGACCGGCAGCGTTATGAATTATCCTGATCGGACTCGACTTTTCTTTTGGGTGTAAATGAAGCTAAATTTAAAATAACACAATTTTATCTTAAGTAATATTTTAAATTAATTAAATCAAAAAAAATGGAAAAAAAATTAATCTACAGATGTAAAAAATATTGCCCTAAATCAGGGTTGGTCAATTCGCTGCTCGTTGCAAGTAAATTTGCGGCTCAGGGAATAGTTTATAAATATTTTTAAAATTTAGGTTAACCAGACATGTCCTAAAGTCTCATAGATAACCCTATCCCGATATTTTCAGTAAAAATATTCTTTTTCATTAGAAATAAAATTTACTTTAGTACAAGTTAATTGATGCTTTTAAAAAGTACATGTCATAGAAGTGACATAGAAAATATACTATATTGTAGTAATGATCTTATGTTATCATTCAGTACTCAAATTAACAAAACATTAATTGCTAGATAAATTATAACTTCTGTAAAAGCGGTTATCTCAGCCGATCAGAAATTGTCATAATATTGATAGAAAAAGATATTTTCATAGATTTGTTGAAGAAAATATTCGAATCTTTCGATTTACCATCAAATTTTACAGTAAATAAAAATATCTACAACTGGAACTGAGAAATGTGATTTTACAGTTGTTCTTTGTGCAACTACTGATGGTAATTAATTCCAATCTTTTTTGGTATTTAAGTGGACATGATATTTCATTTGGTTAGTTTGCACCCTCCATTTTTGAAAAACATCTTGAATCCGAATAATTTATAGTTTTTTCCTTTCCCCTCGTTTTATCCCTTTTTACTTTATAAAATTTAATTCTGATGGTGAATAAAGATGCATGAGAAAATGATTACAAACATATAAAAAAATCACAATTATATCTTTAACATTTTTTGACTGATAATTGACACATTTGCTAACTTTTTATGAAATATTATTCCGCACTTAAATGGTTAAGATAAATTGAGCGTAACCCATGAAACCTTTGGAAACAAGTGTTAAAAGTAAAATTACATCATAGCAAGAATAACAGTAGTCAATAAATTAGCATTTTGTAAAAATAGGTTTAATATCGTTTGTACATTTTAATCGTAGAATCTTTATTGTTACTTACGATATATTTCATTTTGTTTTAATAATGTCATATAAATACATGATTATAAATATTTAATTTATCTTATATCTTTTGTAGAATTTTTAAATATCTTTATTCGTTAAAAAAGTCTATTTAGAGATAACATTGAAAAAAATGAGAAAGTTACCGATTAAAATTAACCTTTTTAAACTATTTCCTACGCATACTAATTACTAAACTTTCAACCCAAATCAAAAATGCACTCAAACCACTATTGATTCGACTTATTCAAGCACACAAATATCTACTTATTAGCACTGCACTACATGCTAACATTCCATCATCTTACAACGTTCAATTTAGTTATTTCTCGCTTGTGAAACTTTACAGTTATTGCAAATTTTGTGCATTATTCAATTTTTAAAAAAGATCACATATTCGAATTTAAAAGTACAGTTTTAACATTTGAAAGTTAGGTTTTCGAAGAAATGTGCCTACTTAAATCAGCCATATTTTGCAACAACTTTTCACTATTTAATTGCGAGGAATAATTACTACCGATTTTATTTATCTTCATTAAAGTTTGATCCATGTTTTATATTTAACATAAATTTTCGGAATTCACCTTTCAAATGTATAATTTTTTAGCTTATAAAATTGGTTTAAGATGCTTATTATTGTTTAAATTAATGTCAATTATTGCTAATAAAACTAGTTATAAATGATAATAATTATTGAAGACGACTGTAATGGGAAATCATGAAAATATATAAAATGTTACTTGTCTCGCAATAACTGTGCCATCGAGTTCGTTATAGATCTTGTTAATTCGAGGCAGGGTGAAAATACTGATGTTATTGGCATATAAACTGAAGACAACTTTTTCTTCTGCCACCAAAGATCCAATAGGGTTTTCGTAATCTATTGAAAATGATCAATAGCTATATTTTAGGTGTAAAATACCCAGAATTGGATTCTGAAAGTTCCCAATATAATTCGGGCCTAATCTTGTAATGTTTGATACTACTGATGCAGTGAGTGGTTCTTCGATAAAATGAACTGGGCCTTGACGCCAACATAGATTGCTTATTTTGTGATTATTCGGAGTCGTGCCAATGTATGCGTACACAGAAGTAATGAGCGTGCCCATGCTACCAAAACTCGATGAAACATTAGGTGATATATAATTCAACTGTTTGAAAAATAATATTTGCAAATAATTGCAACAAGTTAACCTTTTTTGTATCAATTAACTGACCATTGAGAAAGCAACTGCACGAGGAGTGCTTAATCATCCCCGGCCTGTGAAATGTTAATACCAAATGAATCCAACAATGTTCTTGTAAGAGCATTTCGCAAGGAAATTCTGCAACAAATTCTGATGATGCCGATTCGGAATAATTTTCTTGTTCTATTATTATCTGCGTTAAAATGATATCTATACTACTGTAAAAATATTATTTATCCAACAGAGCAACTGTCATAGTTAGAATTTTAGTAAATATCTATTGTTTTAAAAAACACAATAGTAATTCCCAGCGGATTACAAAATTCATCAATTTGAAGTAGTTTTACTCAGTCTCACTAGATTTTTGTGATCCATATTTTAAATACAAGCATAGGATAAATTTATTGTGATAAAGTGGTAATTTCATAAACTGGTATTTCCAACATTAATAAATATTAATTTGCAAACTTACTTTAAAACTTCGTTTTTTATAGTATAGTATTTGACCAAATATATATTATGATATGAAGATAACAACAACGCCATCGCGAATTTGGCTGCCAATGACTCCTCTGTAAGCATCACAGTACTCTCAGATGCTACAAAACTGTCTTAGTCATCAGTGCGGAGAATTCTTATCGAAAACCTCAAGCATTATAAAAAACGAAGTTTTTTTTGGATCACCCTATACTTTTATTTTGTAACATTTAAAAAAGAATTACAACTGGAAAAACGAAATTTATTAATTACTATAGATTAGATTTGTCAATTTAAGCTAAGTTAGAAGCCAAAAACATAATTTGCATTCCTCTGGCTCCAGCTTCATAGATCAAAACTGTAATTTTCCAGTTTTGATAAGAAAATAATTTATACCTTATTGAGATATTACAATTGTAATCGTTTAGCGGAATACAAGTTGTACAATTTTAATTCAACCGCTATATATTAAGAATTAAGTGGGCTTGACATTTTAAAAATTTAGAATAACGTTTTATGAATAATACCACCGCAGTTACCGGTGGTGGCTGCATTGTGCTGATAGAGAGATTGCCGATGCTTTCATAACTATTATTATGATACAAAACATTCAGACCGACAGTTAATCTAGTTTGGTTTGAATTACATAAATCATAATTCATCAACATTTTCACGGCTATATATTTTAGACTCGCAGTTGTAATGCTACATAATGCACGAGACACTTTTTTAATAAAAAGTATGATTAAAGCATTTTTTTATGTTTCAATAAACATTTATACACGAACATTATTATATAAATATTTAATAAACCAATAACAAAATAGAGTTCAATTTTCATCGCAACTTTGGGTAGTTTACATTTCCAAACCTCTGACATTAAATTCCAAAAGAATTATAAAAATGACGCATTAAATAATATTTTATATAATTATTTTATCGATTAAATATAAATTATTAAAATAGGAAAGGATAAAAATTGATATTTCATAATAAATTAATTTGAGTTTATTTGTTATATCAAATTTGCCAAATTTCTTAAAAAATTTTGTTTTTTGGAACATTAATGAAAGCGACGATTGTAAAAGTTCGTACAAATCGAGGGTTTCAACTAAGGAATTAATTGCTATATCATCCAATTCATCTGTATTAATGATAACGCTTTCTAAGCTTTTCTTTCTAAAGAATGAATGTTTTCCAATTAGTTTCGATTCCAAATTGTATGTTCGCAGTTAGGTGGCAATTATGAAAAAACAGCATCGGAACACTTCATTGAATTTCATGAAAGAACATGATAAAACTATTGAAACAATTATGATCCTTATTTTGACCGGATCATCGTTCTTGATCATTTTTAATTAAATAAACAAAATAAATAATCCTGTAAGAAAATAAAATCAAAAATATTTTGCAAATTACAAAAATTGCTAAAAAACTAAGGATAAAAATGATATTATTTTTAAAATCTTTTCACCTCTGTTTCCAAATACTTCTTCTTTGGTTGAAACCAATATGACATGATTAGGACTGTTAATTATCGATATATTAAGACAAGATATAAATTCATTGCTTCCTTGGAGGCTTCTGGCAAGACTTAATAGGCGTATTGGGTGCGTAGTTGCCATAGAACTAAACTTTTGAACACAAATCCAAGTGGAAAATGAAAAACCTCCAGTCGGTGGAAACACACGTTCGCCTAAATAAGCATAAATCGGGACTTTTAAAAATATTTTATACCGATTCCAATGCCTCCAATAATGTTATTTTCGATTGGTGACACTAGCCCGACGCTGGAAATTCCAGATGAAACACTTTGAGGCGCAATAGATGGTAAAAACAAACAACCAAAGCCTTCATAACACATATTCATTTCAACAAAACTAGGAATTTGAGCAAATCTCATTTCAGAATAATCAGTTTCTCCGGTAGAATCATTAATAATAGGAACACAAACTCGATCTGATTGATTTTGCTGTGTGGTAATACCGATAAGGCTTTTAACCCTTGTTAGAGATATTGGACCGCCATTTGGACGCTGCATTTGAGATATATATGTGCAAAAATCCTGACCACTACCATTTTTGTCTAATTTAAATTCTGCACAGTTATGAGGCTGATATCGACAATTTGAAGTTAAATCCATAGTATTAATGTCATCTTTATTAATAGTAATTGGTTGACAACACAAGGGATCAGCAAGGCGAAGGAAATCCCTAAATTTGATTTATTATCGTATATTGCGTAAATAATGTATTAATTAAAATAAAATAATTAGTCATTAGTTGAATATATAAATATACCAATGCAAGTGTTTATCAACAAATTTTGTTATATACTCAGTTCGAACAAACAAAAAAATGAGGAAAAAATTATTTAACAAAGGGATTATAAAAATATTAAGTTTTTTAAATTTAAGAGCAACAGACTTTTAATTTAAATTCACATCAAAAAACCAATAAATTGGAAATTTAGTGGGATATTTTTAATTAAAACTCCAGGTAAATCTGTGAATCCAGTTACATTCCGGAGCCATTTTAGAACTTAAATAAGAAAAAGTAATTTACGCGCATTGCAAATTCTTAAAACTTTTATTTCATAGAAAGATTAATTTTCGCATATAAATAACTCAATATTGTTTCCATAGGATAATGGTAATAGTCAAAATCAGATTTCAGAATTAATTAAACTCAAAGAGAGAATGACGTGCAAAATTACATAGAAATAAGGTGACCTTTTGTTAAAACCATTTCTTCTTTACACTCTTAACATACAGGACAAAAGTGTCGTCTTTTGATAATGTAAAAAACCTATCTTATACCATAGTACCTCACATATATAAACATTAACCCATTCATGAATGACCTATATTACAATGTACATCGAAATAAAACGGCATCAAACAAAATACAATTACGTCAATATTGTGGGTTTTACAGCTAGATAGTTTTTCATTATTTTCTCAGTATTCGACAAAGATTTTTTGATTGCACAAATTAATTCGCATTGGAAAAAAAATAATCTAATAAATACAAAATAATTAATCAAAATATTTTCTTTACATTTAATTAATGCCATTATAAAGAAACAAACGGATTTATTTGACGTTTAAATCTAAGTATCATACACTCACAAATTATAACGAAATTTAATTATAGCTAAAAAATTATTAAATAATTCAATATTATTATGAGGTTTTCAAAATCATCAGCACAACAAAATCGGAAACTGGAATTTAATGGATTAATTAAAATTAAATACGTTTAAAAAAAAACAATTTTAATTAAAAAGTACATATCTGCTTGCCTGAAGCAATAAACGTTGTCAGGAAATATGAGGGAAGTCGAGAATCTTTGACCATGTTCGATCTTCGATGATGATACGCACACATGCCGAAATTCTTATGTAGATAAAGTTAATACTAATATTTGTGTTTTATAACTTTTAAAAGATGCATTTTTAAATCTATTTTATGCCGGAATTTTATGATTGTTTTGATGAGTACTATACACACACAAAATTTGGTAGCAACTTTTTCAATACACTGTATACAATAAACGGAATTCTGGGCGAAACCGGTATTTTGGAATAAAAAGAAATCACTAATCTCATTACGTATATAACTTTGAAACACTTGATATTTAAAAAATAGAATTTAAATTTAATAAACTGATAAATATTTACAAATCGCTAAAATTGCGGGAAAACTTTTACTGTTGGTTGGTAATCTAATATAATTTTGTGTAACTAGTTAGTCAAAACCTTAAATTAGTTGTTCAAATACAATTTATTCATTATATTTGAAACTTAATTAAATCTCTAATATTAGTTTTATTATTATTATGAAAAATGTCATTACCTAACGTTTTTCGGAGTAACTTTTTGAGTAGCCAGTCGTTCAAAGAGTGCCAAAGAAAGCGAGTGTAGAGGATGGTTTTCATTTATCATTGCGAATTGGAAGTGATTTAGTAATTCTAATGGCATAGAAACTGATTCACACATGATTTGTAGATTTCGGTCAATGGAAAATAAGTAATTTAATCTTTCCAAAATGTAAATCTAAATAAAAAATAAGATTGAATTTGAACTTCTGTCAGTCGAATTTTAATTTCAATTCGTAGACCGATAATTTATTCAAATTGGTTATTTTTTCTTTAAAAAATAGGTAAAAACAAAAAAATCATCGTCTTCATTTCTTTTTGGACAAAAGAATCGACAATAATTCACCGCTTATAAAAATACTCGAAAAATAATATTGTTTTGTTTATTTAGTATTTCTAGGTCACAAATATGATAATTTTATTTTACTACAAACTATCTTAAAAATTCAAAGTTAAAAATAAAATGCCAGTAAGATTAAATCATAATTTTAATATCTATAAAAATGATAGAATGTAAGTAGCGTTTGTTAACGCTAGTGGTCAATGGGTTATCGCAAGATAGCATCAATTCAACAGTCATATAATTCAATATTAACCTTTTACATTTTTATACACATATGCAACATTGTCCTAAAATATCAATAGAAATCCATTTAGAGCTTGGAAAAGTGCTCACCATGCTCATCATACTCATGCGCAACAAACTATTCATAGATAATTTCAAAAGATACCGACATAACATTTTCCCCAGCCCACCAAAACCAAAATATGACTTATTTTCAAAAATAACAAAATATTGCACAGTAAAGAATTTATAACAATTCATGTTAAATTGAAAACGAAGCAATAATCTATAGTAATGATTCCCAACCAGATTGCCGTTAGAGCTTTGAGATTAGTAGCGATAATTTGTTGTCAGCATAAATTTTTTCTTTTTTATATAATTATTTCACTTGAAGATAATTGTTTTTTAATAATAATAATTAAGAACACTACTAGAATTTAAAATAACATTATAATTTATATATATATATATATATATATATATATATATATATATATATATATATATAATATATATATATATATATATATATATATATATATATATATATATATATATATGTGTGGATCATTCCTATATGGCTATCGTGGTCTAGAAAGTTAATTTTTTACTAAGACCACCAAAAAATTTTCACCGAAAGTTGAAAAGAGACCCTACTTTCAAAATATATTACAAATGTATGCATTTCAATAAATGAATATGAATGAGGCGGTTTTCAATAAAACTTATGGTGGCATGGCTACTAAAAAACTTGGTGGTATCAGATTTATATAACTGACTCACTGGCTAGTATATAGATTATATATATCGAGTTTGTTATTTAGTATTTAATAATGATGTAAAGTTTATATAATTTAATAGAATATTAATATTAATAATAATAATAATAATAATAATAATAATAATAATAATAATAATAATAATAATAATAATAATAATAATAATAATAATAATAATAATAATAATAATAATAATAATAATAATAATAATAATAATAATAATAATAATAATAATAATAATAATAATAATAATAATAATAATAATATACATTGACTCGTATCTATGATTTAACTGCAACATATGCAAACGTATCATTTTACTTATCCTACCTTAACAATGAAATATTTACAAGGCTTTTCTAAAATGTTTACTAAAATAAGATATATTTAAATTCTAATGAGATCTTAACGTCTAAATTCTAACACTTTTGAAGGGCTCCGATGATCCAAAAGTTTGAGAACTGCTACATTAGAAACACAGTAGTTTATTAAATTACAAAAATATTATAATTTATAAGGAACATCAGTACATACATTCATTCATACATGGTATCCAAAATGTTCGTCAACCGATCATCTAATTACAACAGATTTTCATTGTAATTCAATTAATTAAAGGCCAAAAACAAATAATAAAACAAACATATAATTTCTAAATCATTTTATTTATTACATAAATTCTTAATCAATCCGAGGTTTTTCGATTGCCTTTCTGTCTGGTTCAGGATTTCCAGCTAGTGAAGAATAATATTTCCACTGTAAAAAAGCCCTACCCTATTGACTTCTGTCCACGATCGTTGCCTTTAATTCATACTGTTTATTCGATAGTTCTTTTAAAAAAATAAAATTTTGATCTAGATTTTTATTAAGTATTTTTGGGTTATATCTAGTAATCAAAATAGGAAATTTATATATTGAAACTTAATATTATAAAAACTGTGATAAAAATCGTTCTCCGGTTTGTTCGCAGACAGGACTGCTCATTAATCGGTCACTCACTGTATATTATTTTATCATTAATTATTATTTTAAGGTCTCCCAACAAAAATCAAATTAAGAATGAGATAAGCATGAAATTTCAACTTGCCTGCAATTCTATTTGATGGGTAAATTGATTTTGGTCGCAACGAATAGCTGGAATGAGGTGAAGTAGACTAATAACGGCTTCAGGATGAACAATGATCGAATGGCAATTGTTTATGGAACTTGGCGGAACGGGCAATTTCATAGGATTCGGAATAAATGAGGAATCAGAAACTATTGTTTTCAAATAGTGTTTGGAATCAGAACGAAATAAAAATTTACTCTTCTTTAATAGCAACCGGCTGTAATAAAATCAAAAATACTAATAAATGCATTAATAGCAATTATTCAACTAGAATGTAATATTACTTAAACCCCAATAAAACCTTTAAAATGTGTCAAAAAGTTAACGAATTTAATTATAAAACTTCTGTAACAGAAAAATTATTAAATATTTATAATTTGAACCTTAAAACGTTAATCAGCGACCGAGTCCGAATTAAAACCATCTCTTGAGCCAAAGTTACATTAGTAATTAATTCCATTAATAAAGTAGAAACAAATATATTGCTATATTTTTCATGCCATTATTTTCGATCCTTCAACTACTTTCATTCCAGACTTGAAATCTCCATTCACTGTCTTGGCTGCCAACAGCACACCCATTCATTTTTTGGCAACAAAAACCTTACGGATTCACCATACGGACATTGAACTCAAATTTCACTCACACCTTCCACATAGCAGACACGAAAGCCTTTCAAACAAAAATTAGCTTGATTCGTAAGTGTTCATTTGCCCATGTTCTGCAAAAAATGCCAGCAAAATCCTCAAATATCAGATACAAATGAAAATACAAAAATGATATATCATTGCAAAATAAAGTTTGTAATTAGGCCATATTTAGCCCCGTGTTGAGCTAAAATATGAAGTCTATAAAATTTTGAGCGGAATTTTGTTTTTTTAAATACTTAAAACCCTTTGCTACACATATGCAACAGTTACAGTTATATATTCTAAATTTATTTTCAACACAACCACTCAAGGAACGTTGATTTGTTTTTGTAAAGTTTTATGTCAATCATATTCCAATTGTGTTTGGAGCTTTAACCACATGAAGCAGGTTATTATCTGCTACCATTATTTACTATTAAATGAACAGTTTACTGTATTTTTGACACGGTCCTAAATTGTCATAGAAACAGACATTTAATTTGGGTCTAAAGAAATTTTCTCACATCCTTTAACTGATAAGTTTGAATCTGCTGTGAAAGTATTTTTCCACTGGCAGAAGCGATCTAGGGTTGAATTATATTTTACTTTACTTCAGATGTGAATTTGATTTCATTTGGCATTTTTAAGAGATGGAACAGTTACTATAATTCAAAAATAAATAGCGTGGATAACAAAAGTTTATTAAATAAAAATTTTTAATATTTAAGCAAAGTTGTTTTTGTCACTATTATCTGTTCATAGATCAAATTTATTAGATTTATTTTATTTTATTTAGAAAATAAACGATCACTGTACAATTTTAATAAAATATGTTATTAAATTGGAAAAATTATGCATTTATTCGATCGATAAAAGTCAATTTTCTGATAACATTGAAATAAAAATATTATTATGCTATTGATTAAAAATAAAGTTAATATATAATGGAAATTCAATATAATTATTGACAAACAAAAATTTGATAAATTCTATATGTAATCATTAATCAATGTGAAATTATTTTAAAGTTTCAAAATATATAAAATATTGGCAAAATTAATAAATAAAAACCCAGTTCTATAACAGATTAAATAGGACGATATTAATTGTGAAAACAGAACCAGAAAGAATATAAATGTAATACTCACTTATCAAATTGTTCAATGGCATTGTCATACATGAATTTCAAAATGCAGCATGCGATGATTGTTTGTTGAGTAGTTTCAGAACATTTGTCAAGGAGATCTTGATAATTACCATTTTGGAAAATCGCATCAAAATTGTCTTTTAACGAAACGGAGTTTTCATCAGAATAATCGGCACTTAGATTCTCCATATAAAATACTTGATTTGATGACCAATTTTGACTATTTACACCTTCAGAATTTTCATGGCATATTAGATCTACATCACTTCCGAAGCAACCTAAATTCCGTATTGCTTCTGTAAGAGAAGCATAGCTTACCTAAAAAATCATATAATAATTTCTATTCCAAATTCTAGATGCCCAACGAAATATATCGGGAAACTCAGAAGTTATGCTGAAAAAATACAGGAAGATAGACCGTAACTCAAAAAAGGAAATTATTCAGAGTTACTAAAAGGTGAAAGGAGATTGAAGACAAATTGTTTTTAATTTTAAAGACTTGCATCGTTAAATTCAGAATTTCATTACAAAACCTTTATCGTTACATAACTTTCTGGTAGAAAATCATGTTTGAAAAAGTAAAAGTTGTTCCTCTATTTTATATCCAATGACATCTATTTTAAAGTCCATTAAATAAGACTGGTGAATATGTTTTTTAGCGTGAAATTCTTTAGAGGAATAGAAAGGTGGTTGAAGTCATACTAACACTTTAACATTATAAAAGTGTGAGTTAAAAGTAGTTCTAGGAAGGTTCTCCTAGTTCCAAGTGAAAGAAATACTGAACAAGATTTTTCCACGAATGAGAAAGCAGTTGCTAAAAATAGAATATATAAATATATATTTTCAACAGGTATTAATAATAATAATATAAAAATATTATAACATAACAATAAAAATAACAATAAATAATAATAATAATAATAATAATAATAATAATAATAATAATAATAATAATAATAATAATAATAATAATAATAATAATAATAATAATAATAATAATATTTTTATATATAGCTAACTATTCGCTTGGAATCAAATTACATTAAATTTAAAAAGTCTCACATTGAGCAGGAAGTATCTGACATTACTGGGTTCTTTCTTCAAAGCCATAGTTAAAATTGACAAAATACATTTTACATATTCGAGTAATTCTTGTTTTATTATTAAATCCCATGGAGGTTTAGCAATTAATGAAAAACAGCCTTCTAAATGAACGAGTTCTTGAATAAAAACAACAAAGCTGTGCACTTTCCTAAAAACAATTCGGCATCGATGAGACTCTTTGAGAACAATAAATAGAGACTCAAGTACCTAAATTTCTAATTAAGTAATATTAATTTTAAATAAATTACATACTTTTATTTTCAAATTTAAGTTTTGTGAGTTAATTGATCTAATTAATCCAAGAAAATTGCTCATATCTTCTTCTGATCCAGAGCTCAAAGTAAGGACTTTAATAAATTCCAAAGCTCTCGTTTGGCTTTTAACAAAATTTACAAGACTTAAAACGCAACCACTGCCTCCAATCTTTCTAAAGAGTTCAATGTTTTTTGAACAATTGCTTATCAACAGAGTCAAGAAGTCGATTAATAATAATCCGAGTTCATCCTGCTCATTATTTACCGAGTCTGAAATTCCTGTTAATGTAATTAACTTAAAAAACAACAAATAATTTAATAGACAAATATTTCTCAAATACCAGAAACTTAATACGAGATTTATTTAATTAGATTTCCTGGGGGATATATTGCGTTATCATTTTCCCCAACTTGCTTATCATTATTTTCAATGAAAAATAATGACGTTCAAAATTATAACATCTTTTAATTGTCTGTAAAAGTCCTAATAAAAGTCTCAATAAAAATTACAATAAGAATTTATCGCAGGATATGACATTAATTCTAGAAAAAATAACCTGGAAAAATTATTCAAATTTAAGATTAACTGTCTTAAACCATGAGAAAAAGAGTTTCAAGTGTAGTTAGCGTCAATAATTAATAAAGAAAATTGTTATACTTAATATAGGATATTCTTGGTTAATAAAGAACAAAAAAGCTTCTAGAAAGGTTTATTAGAATAAAATTTATTATGCTATCAATGCAAATTCCAAATTTTTAATACCTGCATCTTGCTCTTTTTTCAAATTATAAGCATAACTGTGTAACTGATTGACAGAGATTTCCAAAATCCCCATGTCCTTTAATACTTCTTTGAAAATTTTATTGTGTTCAATCAATCGAATAAATGCCTTCACTAATAAACTGGTCGTAACAGCAACACTAAATAATAATTTTCAGCACAATACATTTCAATAAAATCAACAAATTATTGAAAAGATCACTTTTGCAATTTTTTGAATGATTATTAAAATTTCAAATTATTGGTCTTTTAAATATTTTAATTTATATCTGTTTGTAGGAGTTAATTAAGAAACTTTATTAAAATATAATTTATACTTTATAATTTCACTCATTTTTTTAATAACTTTTTATACTCGTCATTAACAGTTATGCTCTTATGAATTAAAACTGTCGTTTATTAGTATTATTATTATTATTATTATTATTATTATTATTATTATTATTATTATTATTATTATTATTATTATTATTATTATTATTATTATTATTAATATTATTAATATTATTATTATTATTATTATTATTATTATTATTATTATTATTATTATTATTATTATTATTATTATTATTATTATTATTATTATTATTATTATTATTATTATTATTATTATTATTATTATTATTATTATTATTATTATTATTATTATTATTATTATTATTATTATTATTATTATTATTATTTTAACAGAATTTAAGAAACTAACTTGCATGTTTTCATAATAACAGATAAACTACTAATTTCTTTGACAGGCACATAATTCAACGTTACGACTATGCAGTCAATTAAATTAACTAGTTCTTCCTGAATATTAATTAAAAATAAAATGAATATTCATACAAATTAAATTAAATGTATAATAAAATTATAATTCCAATGCAGAAAGGGAATGGAATTTCATAGGTCTTTCTCAATAACGATATTTTATCGTTCATTATTTTAAAATCCAAACTGAAACAGAACTGTGATTGTCCACGTTTTTCAATAGCCAAAATTTTTTAATTCGTGCCAGAAATGAACTTAACTTTAAAAAACTACCAGTATCATGTAAATCTTAGTTGAAGGTGAATGCACCGAAGCCTTGCAATATTTTGTTTCACACATAACAACCGAACTAGCTTGATTCCATAAGCATGACGTTTAACTTTTTATTTATGAATGTTTAACGATGTGTGGAGAGCATAATTAGGATTTCCGAATAATATATTTATTCAATACCTCAGTTCTTACACAATTATAAATAAAATCTGTCAGCCTTGAAAAATCTTAAAAAAATAACTTAAGTGATCACCATAAAATATACAATTGAGGAAAGTATCAAATGAGAAGAATAATTCTTACACATTCCTATAAGTATATTGAAAATAAATAAGCTAGCTATTTCACATTAAAAAATAAAACTTTCACTTTATTTCTAAAACCCAGGATGGTCAGTTAAGCCTTTGCAACGGATTTCCGTTTTACGATTCAAACGACTTTTTTTCAAAATCTTATGTTTATTATAGCCTGAAATTTAATAAATAAATTCTTATTTAACAAACAAATATCAGGTGGTGAGTCGGAGCGGATGGGACAGATATATCACATTCGTTTTTGATGATGCGTCATATGTCATATTTTTAAACTAAACCGTTGTTAAACTTCTGCGAAAGGGTTAAGAATTGAGTAAAACTAGTTTATTAAATGTGTTATACAATTAGCTGATAAGAACAGATCCTTCACATTCCTAAAAGTAGATAAAAAATGCACATTGATTAGTATTACTACATATTCACATTATTTATGAGACAGGAATAATCAGTTAGACAATAAATGGATTTGAACAACAAGGAATAATTTCTAGAAAAGGCAATCGAATGCTTGATTTCAATTCCAGAATTTCAAATGTTGGTGCTAAATGTTCAAAATCCCGTGACTAGAATGATCTCGTTGAATTGTGCTGGATCACACATTTAATAATTGATAAATATACACTAATACACCTAGATTTGTTCCGAGAAAGCGGGCCGAAATCGAGACTGTTTCTTTATGCATTTCTTTTTAACAAGCTAATTAATTTTTTACTACATTTATTTCTTTAAGCCGTTTAACGAAACATATTGATGAGTTTATATATATATATGATTTAACGCATACGTTACCAAAAAGGTTAATATTTTGTGATTTAGATGAGGTTTCTACTTTATTTAATAAGAATGCAATAATCCTTGTAATAGGGGAACATTTTAAGCACCGTCTAGTTTATTCATTTGTACATCGTAAAACTGTCAGAGATTCTAGATAGCTAAAACATTTCCAAATTCATTTGACATAATAATGTTTGATGAAACTGGTTAATGCTAGCATTGGAAATATATAATATATTTGAGTTCAGTAAGTGCATTAAAGCAAACATGATAAATAATACAATATTCTGAAATGAAAAATCATGATAAAATAATCCATAGCCTAACGGACAGAATTAGTGGAAATTAACGGATTTCCAGACTCAGAGAGACGAGAAAAATGAAATGAAATCCACAATTCAATAAATGTAAAAAGTAATTATTTTAAAACGAAACGAAATGATTTAATCAGTCCGTCCGTGCAAAAAAATTCAATTTATATTATCAGTCAAATGACCGGATTTGATGCTAGAATGACTGGAGCATCAATCCAACTGTATTCCGCATCATTATAATAGGATATTCCAGAACTTCTCATTACATAAGAACTAACGCGCTGTGCACAATTTCCATAGAGTCATTAGAAAGTAAATAAACCGAAAGTAATAATATTTTACCAAAGCACACGCATAAAGCAAATATACAGCAAATTTATCAAAGAAATATTATTTACACAATTAACAAGTTATTATTCATAATAATGCCAATTTTTTCAATAAATAAACAATAAATTCATCTAAATTTGACTTTCGTGAAAATGGATTCGAATTCTGAGTTGAACTCATAATCAAAATTCAAATTCAAATTCCGAGTTCAACTCATAATCAAAATTTGAATTTGAATAAAAATTCTGAGTTGAACTCATAATCAAAATTTGAATTTGAATAAAAATTCTGAGTTGAACTCATAATCAAAATTTGAATTTGAATAAAAATTCTGAGTTGAACTCATAATCAAAATTTAAATTTGAATTATTAATTCTGAGTTGAACTCATAATCAAAATTCAAATTCAAATTCCGAGTTCAACTCATAATCAAAATTTGAATTTGAATAAAAATTCTGAGTTGAACTCATAATCAAAATTTAAATTTGAATTATTAATTCTGAGTTGAACTCATAATCAAAATTTAAATTTGAATTTGAATTATAAATTCTGAGTTGAGCTCATAATCAAAATTTAAATTCAAATTCAAATTCCGAGTTCAACTCATAATTAAAATTTGAATTTGAATAAAAATTCTGAGTTGAACTCATAATCAAAATTTAAATTTGAATTATTAATTCTGAGTTGAACTCATAATCAAAATTTAAATTTGAATTTGAATTATAAATTCTGAGTTGAGCTCATAATCAAAATTTAAATTCAAATTCAAATTCCGAGTTCAACTCATAATTAAAATTTGAATTTGAATAAAAATTCTGAGTTGAACTCATAATCAAAATTTAAATTCTGAGTTCAACTCATAATCAAAATTTAAATTTGAATCATAATCAAAATTTAAATTCAAATTCATATCCTGAGTTCAACTCATAATCAAATTTACTTTTTTGATTTATACAATTTTTCATCTTAATTAACGCAAAACTAACCATAATAAAAAATGTGGTTTTAGTAATTAAAGAATTTTTTCATAATTGGTATAAAATTAAATCATAATAAATAATGTAAATGATCGTCACAATTTAATCGTTTTGACTTGTTGGTTTTCTTCGTTAAAACCTTATAAATGTTATAAATCTCGATTTTCATCAGAGATGGATTTATTCCCATTATCACAAATATTGGGCATATCATCAATGAAAAGATGCTATAATTTCAAAATTGCATCTTAAAAAGAATTTTACATTGCCGGAATTGTTATTTTTGAATTGAAGAACTTTTAAATTTGGTAAAAATGCTAAAAAATATTAGTTTAACTTAATTTATCAAATATATTTTCAAATATTTTAAATGTTTTTTTTAAACAAACCTGAACGGACAAAGATTTTTTGTGTAATTTTTCTGAAAAGACTTGGAATGTATTTTGAGGTTCTAATATAAAATAATTGGCAGGATCCTGTTGATATATGGTTTTGATGGCTTCAAGAATCCGTAGACATAAAAAATCTGTTTCGGCGTGTAGGAAAACTGATTGCAATACATTGAAAGCATAATAGTTTCGAATACTTTCATCTGAATGTAAAACACAAATAACAAATTTCATTCAATAATATAAGTTAAAAAGATTTTCCTTAGTAGAAGAATTATGATCTCTAACATTGGTTTTCAGCTTAGTGGTACACGCACCCCTTGAGAGTACGAGATAAAATATCTACATGTATGGATTAAGATTTAGAAATACAATATGAATTATTTAAGTGACTTTTGGAAAAAATATTTTTATAAAAAATTAATTTTTTTATCAACGTAGTTTTCTTAAATAATATATTCCAGTTTTTTAAAATTCCTTTCAACATGCACCTAAATCTAAAATAGATTGCATATCTTAACCTGTTATAATTTATCATTTGTCTGATTTAAATTTTTATATTTGGTAGGTAATGAGAACAAGAATTTTTAACTTTCCTAAAATTAAGTTAATTTTAGAATTTTGCGACTAGATAACCATGATAAATTAGAGAAATAGATATATCATACATAAGTATATAGAAATATAAACGTAGTTTTCAAGGGGGTCGAGAGAACTTATTTATAAATTCAATGAGATGTCGATCATCAAAAGGTTTAGAATGACTGGATCTAGAGGCTCAAAAATGTAATAAAATAATGAAAACTGTATTGATTAGAAGACACAGACAACCAAAGAGCGTGACACGACTTTTATTTAGAAGATACTGACGAATACGATTTATTACCAATAGTAAGTGACAGAACACACAATAATTTTGAAACATAGAGATGGTAGATGTCTCTGAATTACATTCAATAAAAAAAGTCTCGGTAGATTCAAAAGCATTCAAAACTTGAATTTTGACAAATTAATTCTGAATATGAAGTTCTTTAATAAATCAAAATATCCATAAAGTAAGAATAAAAATGGTTTATTGGTTCATTGCCTATCAAGTCCATCTAATATTACAGCAACTACCCAGCCTTCTGCTAGCAAATGATAAACAAGATTTAATTATTCAATGGCATTCAAATACTTAAAGGATGAAATAATTAATGAAAGAAAAATAAGGAAATCAAAGATATTTTAAAATGTCGATTAGAGATTTTTGTGTGTTTGTTTTGTACGTCGTATAAAAAAAATATTAGTGTTTAAGTTAGGCAGCTTTAATAATGTATATAACTCCAAAATCTGCCGTTGTCTCAATTAATAAAACAACACTAATCTCTCAATAATAATAATACTTACAGCATAAACAATTACTTTTATACAGTGATTATTTGCTGTCATTCCCCTTTTAAACGTTTGTTGTGCCTTTTATTTATAATTGTGAGCAGTTCTGAATATCATTTTCATCAACTTTGACCAAAACTTTATCGCATACTTTAAAGTTATTATTATTTTTATATCTGATATTTTTTGATTCTTTGCAATTTTGTCTCTATGTACTTTTCTCTTTATATCCAGTTTCTATTCTCTAGTAATTTGGAACCCAAATACGACTACTGTGGGACTTTTTATTATTGTTTTCTGAATTGTACTATTCATTGTAAATTTAATTTCAGGTAGTAATTCTGCCCAATCTTTTTTTAATTTATCTTTATCGACGAATTTACATTGTCTCTGTTTGATCTAAATTGCATTTCTATAAAGCCAAGTGTTACGATAGAAAAGCCTAGAATACTTAGATGCAATCTTGTAGTTATCCAGCCAGCTCTTTAACCAATCTAGATTCAATTTTTTACCGCAATCTAGAAAGATTTCGCAAAAAGTCAAATAGATTAAAGACTATAATTCCAATATCACCAAACAGATCTATTATTAAGACAAAATTAAGTATTATAATTTTAAAATATATCATTCTTTTGTAAAATTTATTTATAAATTTTTTATTTTAAATAAACTGTTCAATCATTTTGCATTAAACTTTTATTTAAATTCCACATTAAGGAAAAATTTTATAAAGTTCCAAAATTTTCAATTTTGATTATTTTAACATTTTTAATCCTGAGAACAGAAATGATTTTTTTCTACATCAATTAAAATAATTATCTAATAGTTAAAATGAAGATTAAATAAAAATACTTTTGTTCATTGGCATAGGCAATTCAAATCCCTCTATTGGATAAATAATATCTACTGATAAATTTGGCTTCGGCCGTAATTCAACATAACCACATGTGGTCAATTTAGCAATGAGAATTATTAGGCTTCGAATGGAATCTTGTTCTGTTTCATTGGAAATTTCTTTTTCCAATCTGGAAATTAAAAAAAATCAAATTCATTGAAATTTTATGCACTGGCGAGTGAGACTAAAATAGATTGCAAATTGCCAAAATTAATAAACAATTAGTTTTATTTTCAAAATATTTGCAATTATAATTGAGGAATCTTTCGAAGTTGAAATATTACACATTTTATTGGTAAGCATATTTAAAAAGAATAGAATGGGTAATTATCCCAAGTTAATATTCTCGAATAATCCAATTTTGGTCTTGAAATTATTTAAATCATATTTGTGTACCACGTGCATATATCCAAATTAACAAAAACAAAAAAGATCTTTGGTCATTTAAAAATAAATCCATATTTCCCAATAAAAAAGGATCCCTTACCCTTTTAACTTGTTATTTGATACTTCAAAAATTCAATAAACATTGAGTAATAAATTTTAAACAGAAACAAAATGTAAATAATACAATATAAAAATTGCATAAATGGCTGATGAGATGTAATATTGATTATAATTGTGAAATATTACTTTCCTAGAAAAGGAATATCACGATAAAAAATATTGTTTTTATTATTGTGAACATACTTTACTAGGGGCTTGGCCAACCAAAATAATGTTAAGGGCCACTTTGAAAAAAATGCAATTTTTGGGTTGAAAATTTGAAATAGAATAAATCATTGTTATGGTAATATTCATAAATTAACAATAGAACAATTAAACATTTATATATTTTAATAATTATGATGATAGCAATTAATAAAACAATCGAATATTTAATCAGTGATATTTGTTTTTATTAGATTTTTAAAGTCGGTCTCAATATTTGTATTTGTACATCGTAGTTGATGTTGCAAGTTTTCGTGCCTTTAAGTCATAAAATATCAAGAAATAGTTTTGTGAAATCGTGTTGAATCTCGCAAGCCGCAAAATAATGCACAAGGAGCTAAAAGGCTGAGGGTTTCTCATCTCTGCTTTAAAAAATGTTTTATGTTTTAAAATTAGAACTGTTTAATTAGAATAATAACAAAAACAAAATGTAGTATAAATCATAGGAATTGATATGGTTTACTGAAAAATTTTAAAGATTTTTCACATTGGTCCGTAATATCATTAAAGCGATGTATTAATATCGAATATTTTCACACTCAAAGTGAATTTTTATTTCCAAAAAAAATCCCAAAAACCTAGTTTAAAACGAAGATTGAGGAAATTGATAAGGAAAAAGTCGATAAATATCGAGGAAAATAAAATATTTTACTAAAATTACTCTTTAAAAGAGATTTTTAAATTTGAAAAAAAATAGTCAATTTTAAACTAGAAACTTTACAGGAATTCATTCTATTTTTAATCCAAAATTTTGTTAACTAATAATATTTCCAATTTTAGATATAAAGTGTAATTTTTAAGTAAAGCAACTCAGCTTTACTGCTATCATATCTCTCGAGTATTCGCATCGGGATAAAATTTAAACGTTCATTTTTTAAATGGCATATTTATTAAAAAATCGTTGACTATGAATCAGTATAGATATATCGATGTTTTTTGATATTTACGAAATTCCAACACAACGTATTTCAAGCGATTAGAATTCATTATCTATTAGTTTTATAAAACTGGAAAAAAAATTTTTATTTTATATTGTTTTAATTGATTTGTTTCGTTTAATTTAATTTTAATTAATATTAAGTTATAAACGAAAATAAGTGGTATTTTAGTTTAAATATTTTAAGACTAGGAAACAGAAATAAATTTAAAATCCAAATTATTTCTTTTCTGTTTTCGATTATTTTTAGTAAGTCACGAGTTGGAATTGAAAAAAAAATAATGTCAAAAATGCAAATTATTCTGGCAGTTGGTACAAAGCACGGGAAAAACTTTCATGTAAAATACTATACCATCCCTTACTCTATAGCATTACTTTGTAATGAAATTGGAAAATCGAAATTCATTTTATTTGTAACCTTTCTCATTTACTAATCATTTTTAGGAGAAAATAAATCATTTTTACAATATAATCTTTATTCATGTTTCGTTTTAATTTCTGATTATAGAAATTGTTGTAAGTTTCGCCAATTGAAATTATTATCATCACTAATAATCTTTTGAAAAATATTCTGAAAATGTAATAAATTTTTAAACATTGAAATATATGAGGTCAGTTACACCAAATACGAGACCTGACGTTACGGTTTCCACCGCAAGTACTCAGGAGGTAAAGTATCCCTAACTAGTCTTTATTATTTGACAGATAAACGTGTTATCAGTTAATCAAACAAATCTCTATTATATCTAGAAACTAAAACATATTCCACTGTTCTTAATACAAGCTGTACATATACAGATATGATATTTATTGGTAAATGACAAATTAAACATAAACTTTATATGTACTTTATAAGGAATTCTTCAATAATGGCATAGCCTTGACTGTTTCTGAAATCATCGAGTAACATCTGATTGACATCACTTGATTCACGGAGCAAATGGAATAATGTAACAAATATATCAACTATTTCTATTGACTTTAAACCACCTTTTGTAACATTTTTCAAACATTGAGAGATCAGTTTTTTGTCTAAATTGATCAGAAGGTTAAATAACGAATCTATTTTTGATGAATAAATGAATTAAATAAACTAAAATAGCTATAAGCTATTTATTATTATGGTACGAAACTCACGTGAGGAATATATCATTAGGCTGTTGATATCACATAATATTTCAATGTGGCACAATTACAAAACATTCAGAGACAATCTTTAAGATAGGATTTTAGATAGTATTTATTAATAATAAAACATAAAATAAAATGGCAGGATTTTATAATTGCTTGGTAATCTGAATTTATTATTTCATTATTTCGAATAGAATAAATTTTTTTATTTAACATGAAATTAATTAACCCTATGAACTCGATATATTTTCAGAGTTGTTATTTGTATGTATTTTAAGATAAATGAATTACAGTAATGTACAATGATTAAATTTAATGTTTTATTTATACATAATAATATGATTTATGTTTCATAATAGCTGAAAAACGACTGCGCAGTCTGTCAGTTGTCTCTGGTTATATAACGGTATCAAACTATAAATAAAAACAATTCACTGAGAAATTTATCCAAACACTAAATGATGGTTATTGCCAACTCCAAGTAATATATGAGTACAAAGGGTTAAAATTGAAATTAAAAGAACTAAAATGGAGAAAATAAACAATTTTTGAAAATTGAGGACATGCTAGACAATAAAATTAATTGGATTAAAGTTTCAAAAATAAGACGAAAAATATTTACACGATTTCATTAAATTAAATGACCGTCATGTTTAATCAGACTTTATACTGTCAAATAATGCTTGTAGAATTTTTGATTTTTCTTTTTTGTGAAATTAACCCTGTTTAGTCTTTTGATGCACATACACAATACAAATTTTCAACATTTATTATAATATGAAGTCAATAAAATTTTCAGTAGGTAGTTACAGTTATATATTCCACAAATTTTTACTCCATATTTAAAACGGTTTCTAAATTGTCATAGTAACTTAGCCGCGAAATTAAGAGAGGCTGAATGTGTTGTAAAATTATTTTTAGACCGCCAGAAGTCATCTTGAGCTTAACTATCTTTTGATGAAAGTTTACCCTCGTCATACACAATATTTTCAATTATATTGAAATCATGATTTTAAAGCACGCTAGTTTAGTATTTCAATTTTTTAGTAAAATTAAATACGAAAAAATATGGTAAATAAATAAAAAATATTATAAAAGAACAGACAAATATATAAAATATTTATTAAAAATCAATTTTTTATCTTATAAGATTGAAGGATTTTTCTTTTTTCTTTATCTAAATGTCTTAGTTTAAAAATATATTCTAGCTTATTTTGAATAGTTTTCAATAAAATTGCTTGCAAGGTCTGAAATGTTTCGAAAAAATTCATAATTGTATTTAGATTTTGGAATTTTCATCATTATCGTCATCGTAATTATCATCATTCACTTCAAAAGCAACCTGCTGAATTTCCTTGTGAATATCAGATAGAAATCATCGTATGTATCGTTTGATAAATATGTCATCCTCACGAAATCATCTTTATCTTATTGTAACTCTGTCAGTAAAAGAAATTCGTTTAAATTTAACTTAAAACTATTATTAGCCCATTTATAACATTTGACAGCGGTTTTGATTATAGTACAACTCTATATAGTACAACAAAAATTGGAAGATTGTGTACCAAATGTTGTTGTTTCATTGAGAATATTATTAAGGATTTCATTTTATAAAATCATTATAATTCATTTATTTATGTAGTGAACTATTAAATTTATATTTAGTTGAAAATACAGTAGCTCAATATTATTATTCTCTACACAAATATTCGTTTTCATCCATATATTTCATTTATTTTCACAATCAAATTTTTAACTATTATCATCTAATTTGTGAAAATTGTGTAATTCATTTGTAACTTATATTATGCCGAATCCATAAAATCGTCAAAAAAAATCAACATTTCCCCTGTATTTTTATGAAATTTATTGTTTCAATGTTTCAATAGAACTATTTTAAAATAAATTGTATTTTATCTATATAAATTTTTCTCCTAAAATACTTACCGAAAAAGTAAGGCTGCCATTTCAATCGAAAACTTAAATAACAATAATAATATACCGACCAAGGCAAAAAAATACTTTGATTCGATTAAAAATGAAATTGATGTTCTAAAATATTGCAGATATAGTAATTATTCGTATTTCTTATACTCGGATGAAACGCCCTGTGACTTTATCCTTTAAATTTCACAATCTAGTCCAATTATTTGCTGCATTTATAAATGAATTTACTCTCAAGTAAAAAAACTCAATAAAACTATATTTTCTTTAAAAGCAAATCAATAATTTGACAATTAAATATACAATTTCCCTAATTTATCATTTAATAATTTCCTGCCTTCAATGCAATTGTTTAAATCAATCGCTATTGCCTAGAGACGCAATAATAATTAGTCAATCAACATAAACAAATACGACACAAGTCTAAATGGAAATAGTAAAAATATAATCAGAATGGTGCTATCTTGATTTTAATTAATTAATTGATATTTTCATATGGGAATATTTTTCAATAACAATAGAATATACAAAATATATATATTGTAACCAAAATTTGAAAAATAGATAAAATCTTAGTATTGGATGCGTAATAATTTCAAGTGAATAATTCGATCATAACGGAATTCAATAATAAAATCGGATGTCAGATAGTCGCAATGGCCAAGAATAATTAACGAATCATAAGTGAGAGATTATAATCAATATATAATCAATATTATAATCAAATAATATGTGATTATTATTTGTCAGTCCTTTAATACTTTAATTTTTATCAATTTATTGTAAGTTTCATGTTAAAAATTTAAGTTACTTATGCAACAATAGTATTACCCCTATCTAACATTTTGTTTAAAATCAAATCTGAAAGATGAATTTAGTCTCCTTGACAGGAAGGGGAATCATGGAGAATTCAGAATTCGAATTACACTATGTGGTTAAATTACCTAATTTGTACTAGTGATATTCATTACAATTTTAACAATTGGAGAACCGGGAATTGCAAGAAAACCAGTGATACGAATCACACATATTACAATGACTCAGATTTTCATTTATAAGTTGACTGCAAACTATGACAAAAGCCATATTTTACTTAATAACTTGCATGAAAAAATTTTATTTTAAACTCCTCGGGATACTTTAGAAGCTTCCAAAATTGGTGGTTGTAACTCATCGAAATGAAGTGCATTCTCGTGACTGATTTTCTACTAATTCATTTGAAAATCTAAAGTAAAAGAAAACCTACTTTGTGAAATAGAGGTATAATATCATACAATAATTTGTCGTTATCAGATATTTCTGAGAACACAATACAAAATTACTACTACAAAATTATTGGACTGATAATAGATATATAAGGAATAATTCAACGAAAGAATGAATTTCTCACACCACATACTCTATTATATTTTCCCGCGGAAATGTGCTAATGGTTTTGATAAGGTTTTGTCGTTGACAAATCAAGAATGGGTGTGTAAGAAAAAATATTGTCGAAGTTATAACTAGATTTAAAATGGCTTTGGACATAATTATTAACGCTATTCATTGTTGTAGAAAAAACAATTTTATTTTGCGAATGTGAAGTGACAGTACTGTAATTTAAAAACCGATCAAAATAAGTTGATATTAAAAAAATTGTAAATTCAAGTTTATGAAGTGAATGTTACAAGCAAAATACTACAAAAAGAGGATTCTGCTATAAATTCAGCTACAAAACAACTTCAAGTGACTAAGAATTACCTCTTAAAATGTAGGAGTGATAATGGTTTTGAACAAGTTTTAATTGATGCTGCCGAGATTGCAAAGGAATTAAAAACAGAAGTGAAATTTAAGCCCGATGAATGTAGAAGAAAGAGACATAAACGGAAGTTTGAATATGAAGCTCAATATGAGGCACCACAAGATCCTAAACATAAATTCAAAGTAGAATTCTACTACACTATCTTGGACATGGCTGTACAGTCTATTGAAGAGAAGTTCCAAAAATTAGAACATGATATTTTATTTGGCTTCCTTTATGATATATCCAATATCAACAAATAGACATTTGCGGGTATACTTACTGAGCGCAAACATCTTTGACGCATAAAGATAATAAATATATTGATGCCTATGATTTTTGTAATGAGCTTCAAGTAGTAGCTCAAAGGCTTCCAAAGTCTATGTCACAATCAGATGTGCTCCTCTATATAGTACAACAAAAATTGGAAGATTGTGTACCAAATGTTGTTTCCTTCAGAATATTATTAACACTTCCAGTGTCCGTGGCTAGTGGGGAACGCAGTTTTTCAAAATTGAAATTAATTTAAAGTTACTTGCGTTCAATTATATCGCAAAGCACACTTGTGAACTTAGCAACCATTTCAATAGAATATGATTACGCTTCGACACTGGAATTGAAGGAATTCGTAGAAACTTTTGCGAGGAAGAAGGCAAGAAAAATTAAATTTTGTAACGTTTATGCAATTGATAATAAATTAATGTCACTTTAAATTTATTGTTTTCTTATATATATATTTATTTTTATTAATTTGTGTGAAAGGGGGCGTTTTAATAAGTTTTGCCTAGGGCGATAAATAAGCTGGCGCCGGCCCTGCTAGGAATAGGTTGAATATGGATTATTTTATATGAAGAAAACGAAGGAAGAAGTAATATTACGAAAATTAAAAACCCCAGAAGAGATAAAGGAAACAAGAAAGTATGATGCAGACAAAGGTACATGTAAACATTGGAGATTTATCGTAAGAAGTTATATTCGTTGTGGCAAAGAAAGTGACTCTAGACTTAATTGGAAGTGTACTCACAGCGTTTTAATAAGTTTGGCCTAGGGTGATATATAAGCTGGCGCTGGTCCTGCTAGGAATAGGTTGAATATGGATTATTTTATATGAATTAAAACAATAATTTGATATGCAAATGGGTCTCTTCAAAGACCCTCTTAGCTCGAGGCTCCAAATAATTGCTTGCTTTTACTATCAGTCCGCCAAATACACGCTGTTAATCTTCACATGCACACACAACTGCCGTCATTTTTACTACACAGCAAATAGATAGGTATAATGAAGAGGATTATTTAAAATTGTAATTTTAAAATTTGTTTAATATCCAGTGACAAAAATATTACTGAATTAATACAAATTTTATCACAATAATAGTAGATCACAGTATTTGTTTTATAATTCTGTTGCGGAATAACTCAAATAAATATAAAATCCTGATTCATAATTGATTATATTTATAAAGTATCCTCCGGTATTAAAATCTTCCCATTGGATAGATCTAATAACTAATTCTGATCAATGCCACTTATCAATACGGTAAAAGAAGGCAAACTAATAATAGAAATCAAACCAATCCCATAAATTATAAATAAGCACTTTATCCGACCAATCAAATTGAAGGCGACTGAAAATTATCTTAAAAACAATATAAAATATTTCCCATTGATTACAAGCGGTTGATTTTAGTTCCGATTTATTGATAGAAACATACATAAACATTTATGTAGCATTAGAAATCGGAATTGAAAAAAAAACAATAACTAACGATATATATGTTGAATAGTTGACTGAGAAAGCCCATTGTGAGCTATTGTCTGTAAAACATCTGCGGCCGCTTTCCTCCAACCGGAATTGTGAGATGGACACCAACTTGCAACTGCTCCAAAAAGCAATCTCAAATCTTCTTTTCTCACCAATTCTTCTGTTGTTGCAGGATAAAAGCAAATCCGTTGTAAAACCTATTAGGGAAATTGTAATCATTTCATTACATATATTTTACATTTCAGATGGTATAATTAATTAGGGGAGTCAAGCATTTGTGACGATGTGTGACGAGGGGGAGCGGGTGTTTAAGAACTGTGACGTCACATCTAAAATTTTGTATTTTTTCAACATCATTTTATACTA
This sequence comes from Schmidtea mediterranea, assembly GCA_022537955.1. Lineage (NCBI taxonomy): Eukaryota > Metazoa > Platyhelminthes > Tricladida > Dugesiidae > Schmidtea > Schmidtea mediterranea. Next base: position 55,115,020 of record CM039680.1, on the reverse strand, counting down.
ATTTCAGCTTTCCAGGGCTTCCTTTTTAATACATACAAAACTGTTCTTAGTGCTTTTAGCTTCGGAACTGAAGCAGAATAAAAGTTTGGCTTAGTCAACTTTTTAAATTTTGATAAAGGAAACTACTCGGCATTTATGCACCATCTAGGTTTCGTTTATATTTACTTTCCTTACACGGGGAGATTAGTGTTTTAAGACAATATTTTACCCTTCCAACAGTTGCATTGATTTTTTTCCTCGATGATAGGAGGGACAGTTGAATTAAAAGTTTGTTGAAGAAAGGCCCAAATCAAATATTGTCGTTCCCATGCATAGCAAAATCCAAGAAGTGATTTTAATTAATCTTTATTTAAAAATATCATTTATCTTTTTCATCTACCCTTTGAGTTAATTTAAGATTGAACTTATCGTTATGCTCGCCTATTATGTGTTTATTACATAGGGATTTTCATTTATCTTCATTTTGACTATGAATCCAATGCTTAGATTTTCCCTATTTAACATAAATTTGCGCCACTGCAGACATGTAAATTTCGAAATTATATGAGATCAATTAAGAATTAGTGAATCAAAAATAGAGCGGGTGCAAATTTTCTGATTATTCGTTACATGAAAGAACATGAGACCTCATTTCTCCAGTCCATTGATTGATGATCATTTGATAAATTCTCCATTCATCGATGTAGAGCATAAATTCATCATTTAATATTTAATAATGATTCTAACATCAAAAACATTTCAAATTTAACAGCTTTATTTTAGATTGAAAATAGATTATTAACATTCAATTTACAATTCATTTCTATAATTACATTTATAGAAATTTCATAAATGATTATAGTTTCTGTAAATGAACAAGTTCGCACTAGTTATAGTCTAAAATTTTCTACGATTATTAATCTGGGCCTATTATTAGACAGCTGTCCACTAACAAGAAATGGCAGCATGTGTGCGCGTGTGTCGCATTGTCACACACACACAATACATACATACACGCACACAAGCATGCAAAACAATTGGCTAATTGTATCCGTTGCCCATTTTAGGATTTTTATCATCTAAATATACACGTTAAAGCATCGAAGTTAATTTTTGAAAATTTTAAGTGAATTTTTAAATTTAATTTTTGTTAAAATTTTTTTCAACGCGTAATTTTCATCAATATACAAGCTTGCATGTGACTGTTTGTGTAATATAAAATTCGACATGAGCACTCGAGCGATTAAATCAGTTATTGGTAATAATACCAAACTAAATTCAATGAGCATGTCTACAGCATAAATGGGGAATTTGCGTTAAATATTAAGAAAATATTAAAGTTTTATTGTTTTTTATTCAAAATATAATTCAAATAACTTTAAATTATGAATTAAAGAAACAAATTAGTAATATTACTTGTTTAAAATTGTCTAATAAAATATTCCGTCTATGAACGGTAAACGGATCGTATTTACAGCATTTATTGCCGGCACTCGTTAACGTGAACATGGAATCGTGTTGCTGTTGCTGATTGCAATTTATTTCTGGATTTGGTAAGTCGAAAAAAATATAAAGACATTTGACAAAGGTTGAAGGTAGACTAGCTGTTATCATGCATTCAATTAAAGGTGCAGGACCACGACTGAGAATAATGAGAACATTTAACAGCACCCACCCTTTATTTTCTTCGTTTTTAGAATTTTGAGTAAGATTTGGTTGTAAATATTGGACAATAGCAAGGCTTGCTTCTTCTATATAAATCATTTCAACAGCTTCAGAAATTCCATTTTAACATTAAAATTAACCTGTTTTTTGGTTTGTTGCTCGCTTCTTAATTTCTCTAACCATTAACGAAGAGACATGAGAACAAAAAGTAAAAACATCTTGAAATCTTTCGCATAATTCGATACCAGGAGTTGGACAAAATATCTAATTTATTAAAATTGTTGAATTTTTAAAATATTTACAGTACGATAAAGCCTACTTTATGAAATAGAGGTATAATATCATACAATAATTGGTCGTGATCAGATATTTCAGAATTCGAAATTTTTGTTTTATAATCCGCAAATAGTATTTTTAATTGATTTAGTGAACTATCTGTATCTTCATAAACTCCTGGTTTATTACTATTTGTTTCAACTTTTGAATTGACTATTCTTCGTACAAAATTCATTTCTAAATTGCTTTTTTCTTACAATAATTGTTTCATTTATAATTATAATGATTATAATTTCAATCAATCAAATAAAAATTATAAAAATATATTTTAAAATTAAAATTATGCTAATTTGAATTTATATTCTATATTTTTGCTTTCCGAAAAATAAACTAATTCCAAGTTGCACTAATTTAAAACAAATTTTACATTTCACATCTATTAGAATAAATCTAAAATTTTATTTTAAAATATTACCTATCACAGTTTTATTGTAAGTTTTGCACATAAACTCTTCCTTGAAAAAAGATTTACTTAATAGCTTGTTAAAAAATTTTGTTTTTTTCTGTTGAAAAAGTGCGTTACCTTTAAAAGTCTCTTAATAAAAGTAATAGTAATAATTAAAATAATAAAAGTTATTTACTCTGATTTAGTTTATTTAATAGAAATTTTTTAATCTCATAAATCATTATATAAATAAACGATAAACAGGCATGAACTTCTAAAGAAACTTTTGGATTGAAAGTTCATCAGTAGGTTGTTGTTGTTGTTCTTTAAGTATCTTTTGGGCTAATACAGGAGTAACCTTGAAGTTTTAAAACGCATCAGAAGCACAACATGAAAGCTGCTGGGCACCTGATAGAAAGGAAATGTAATTTAACTTTAAACAGAATTTCAGAAAATTCACGTCAATAACGCTCATGAGAAAAAGGATATCTAAAATACCATGGGTACATGGACTACCATAGAAGTTTTTTTTGTCCAACTTGATTTAGGTTCCTTCAAATATCTCATTTAATTAATTTAATTAATGATCACACAATATTAGAGTTAAATCGATAGTCCACTTTATTTTTCATAAAAAACCATCTGTGCTTAATCTTCAATTTCTGGCTCGGTCACGTTTACCAGTTTTAGACCTAGAAGTGGTAACCGCCTTCGGAGACATAGGCGCAACCTATCAGGCGTTGTCAATCATTTAACAGAGTCCGATACTCTTATTTCAAAAACATATGTGTTATATACTGCAAAAAATCAATTTCCACATTTTTCGGCTTAATTTGCAAACCTGCTTTGATCTGGCATTTTGTTTCTAATAATTCAATCTTGTAGGGTTGTTGACATATTTTCACTCTGTGTTCACTAAATAAAGTGAGTTCATCTTTGTATTGTCTTTTCAATGGCTATAATTGTTGATGGAGTTTCTTGGATGTTTCTGTATAGATCCAGGTCTACTCTGTTTATCAGCAACGGCTAATCGTGTATTCTGCTAGTTGGGTTTGTTGCATAGTCTCGTCATGGTACTTAGCCACATTTTTTCAAAACTTTTCAAAACCTAGTTAAATTGAATTCACTACAAATAATATCATTATTGCACTTATTGAGTATCATTCCAATTCTGTTTTTAATAGTGTTTGTGTGTCGAGCAACCCCAACCACTCAATACCACTTGCTCAACAACGTTGGTAATGTATAAAGTAAGTGGATGCCCGCTAAAGGTGAGCTCACAAAAGCATGACATACAATTTTATTATTACTTACATACTTTTAAGTAATGGGTATTTAATAAGTAATTTAATAACCAATGCATTTAAATGATTATTAGCCTTTAAAAATGTGCTTTAAACATCGTGAAGTTTAAATTTCATCGTGTTAGTACCATTATTAATTATTTTATTTCGTTGTTAACTTAATTACTTATAAAAATTTTCATAACACAAATAACTTTAATATTAAACAGCTACCTATTGATGAAATATCAAACAAACTGTTTCAGAAGCAAGAACTTGGAGATAGAATGCAAAAACAGCTTCTTCGAGGTATTAAATATAATTTTAAAACCATGGAGTCAAACGATGATTCACTTTTAAGTAATATTCTGTTCTAACAATTTCTCAGCTCTCTTCAAAATCATATCCAGCATCATCTATCCAAAAACAATGCAGACATTGAGGAACTTGTATCAATTGCCAACGAACATGTAACACTCAAAAAAGAATCAAATTTCAGTTTTCCAATCAAACCAAAGTCAGAAATCAGTAGTATTTCTGTGATTCATTACATTCAATAAAAATGTCATAGACAAAATGAAGAAACCTATGCTATCGTAGCTGATATTACTCATGCAATCCTTAAAGCTGAATTTATAGTGAAACATATTATACACATAGAAAGCAAAAATGCTAAGAGTATAATTGAGAAACTCTTAAAAGATGCCAAAAATATAAATCAAATACCTATCAAGCAGTGAATGAAAGTCAAAACGACGAAGCTTTCACTAGCACAAGGAGTGAAACTCCTGAGAGGAAAAATACTGGAATACGTACGGAAAGAATTCAATGTGTTCATAAAGAAAGGCACCGTTCGAGAAAGAGGATTACGTGAAGACTTGAAAGTCATTTGAAAAAATTCATTAGAAAATGTGAGATTTACTTCAATGCTAAGAGCATCACATAGAAGAAAGAACAAGAAAGATTTACTGCATGCATGATCGATAAAGATTTATTAAAGACCTATGCAAAACCTTTTAAAAAAGTAGAAGGATGACAAGCCAGATTATGAATGGCATTTGATTACGAAAGAGTAATCCAAGATTTATAAAATTTCTTACATTATAAGCAAAAAAGTGAATAGATTGAAGTATATTTTAAAAAAGTGTAGGACCTTGTGAACAAGTTGTTCAAAAGTAAAGAATTTACCAAAGTGATAATAACAGCAAAACTGTTAATAGTATGTGCGGAAAATTAGAAAACGAAGGAAGAAGTAATATTACGGAAATTAAAAACCCCAGAAGAGATAAAGGAAACAAGAAAGTATGATGCAGACAAAGGTACATGTAACATTGGAGATTTATCGTAAGAAGTTATATTCGCTGTGGCAAAGAAAGTGACTCTAGACTTAATTGGAAGTGTAATCACAACGGCGCCGATTCTATGTTTTCCGAATATAAAAAAGGAGTTCATCTTGGATACAGACGCCAGTGCTGATACCGTTGGAGCGTTACTGTCACAAAAGATAAAGATGGAAAGGAGAGAGTAATTGCGCATGAATCAAGAAAGGATATTGTATTACATGGAAGGAATTACTGGCTATATATTATTTTGTATGCACTTTAAGAACTATCTCTACAGTAGGAGATTGACACTCAGGTCAGACCAGAAGGCTATCACATATATTATGACAACGAAGAAGTCAATAACATCACAGTTCCAAACTTGGATTAATTATTAAAGTAGTTTGGGCATGGTGGTAAAATACAGGAATGGTTGTGATCACACAAATTTAAATATGGTGTCGAGAACGAAATGTGATTCATGTGTTCAATGTTAAAAGACTCACGAAGATGCTAAGAAAAGAAAAATCAAAACAAGATTATTAAACACAATTAGAGAAGAAGGAAGAAACATCAACTTCCAAGGAAAATTTGGAAGAAGGACGATAGAAGATAATATCAGGAATCGAGATACAAGAGACAATAAGAGAAGTACATGGATTATTGTATCAGATTCAGGAAATTGTGCGAAATAGCGAGATTTGTCAAAAGCCAAGACTACTACAGTAACAACAAAGGCACCAATAAACAAATTAGAATCAACCAAAAATGTTCAAAAGGATACTTTTGGACTTATTTGGACCAGTACAAGAAACCAAGAGGCGTAAGAAGTACATTTTTGGAATAATAGATCAGTATAGTATCAGATCTTGTCAGCAATAACAAGATAAAACTAGCAAACGATAAAAAAAACGATTTTCGAAAAATTGATTTTAAGATTTGGTTGCGTTTGAATTAGGATTGATGAAAGAATTCACAAAAGAAGATAGACATCAAGTTTTGCGAGTCCATATCATCACCTTACAAATGGAGAGATAGAAAGACAATTCATTAAAATCCGAGAACTGACAAACGCTACGTTACAGGACAAAAATAAGACGACTTTGGAAGAAATACTCCCTGAAGTCGAATTCAAATCCAAACAGAAAATGACAGGAAAAAGCCCGACAGAGATAGTCTTTGGGGAAAATATAAGCAGAGAAAGATGGTTTGGGTCCGATGAAAAACGAAAAAAGGTGGGAGAAGATGTTTTAGTAAAAGTAGAAACACATTACAAAGGCCATGAAGGACCATACAAAGGGATCGAGTAAGTCCACGATAGATGATTTATTGTACGAAACGAAAAAGACTGCATAATATCTGATATCCAGCAATACAGTTGGAGTATTTACAATACGTATGGTCACAAATGCGAACATAAACCAGAAATTCTACAAAAATTGTAATTTGTGTCAAAAAACAAATTAATAAGACATACAAAGTTGAACCACAAACAACTTCCAGAACAGGAAAAAAATATAATAAAAAACACATGAAAGACGTGTAATGGTTTATTTGGACCATATTTTAATTTTTACGAATACAAAAGAGAAAAACGTTAGGCCATATAAAGGTGTTGCAGAACATTTCTGTAAGTAAACTAGGGATTATCCAAGAAAAATGTCACATAAATAAGGGTGATATCCAGTCGAACTAAAGCAAAACTGAAGCTATTTAATTGTTCTAAACCAACGTGGGTTTAATTTAAGGAATTTCTTGGGACTTTGCAAATACTATTGAAAATTTTTCAAGGACCATGCAAAGAAGTCGAGAGCTCTAGAGGGATTACGAGGTTAAAATAACTATAAGATAATATGAAATGAATATTTTGAACAAATGTTTGTAGAAATGAAGTTAAAATGGATCCTAGAATTTCCGGATTTAAAAAAATAATTCATAGTAGAAAGAGATGCAAAGCCTTGAAATAATCGTTGCAGTCCTATCAGATAAAGTAAAATGAGGATTTGAGCAAGATATCGCATATGGATAACTAGTAATGAATCGCCACGAAAAGGGCTATTGTTTACCGAGAAAAGAAAGTCTGGCTGTATACCATATTTGTCAACATTTTAATCATTATTTATTTAGTAGGAGATAAATAAGACAATAACATTATGCTAACGACAAAGAAATTCTTTACCGCACAATTACAGATCTGAATTACCTACTTGAGCAATCTGGATATAAAATGGAGTTCAGAAAAGGCACATTGCATACTAACGCTAGTATGCTACAATGCCTTATGGATCACGAAAGCCCAAAACTGGAAGAACGAAAACCAGATTGTTAAAGAGAAGAATGGCAAAGGAATCCTGATGAAATAGGGGAATTTATATGTAAAATAAGAACACAAAAAAATGCAACGTTTATAATAGAAGATAACTTTATTTATACCAATGGAAAACGTTTATGAATACCTTAAATCTAAAGAAGGGAATTGTTAAAAAAAACATGTATTGCTATACCATGTAAAAGTGGAAAAAGTGATAAAACACTTTCGAAACAAATTTGAAATAAGAGATTTAATAAATGATGTAAAAACAAAATCAAATTGCAAAGCGTACCAAAAAGTTCAAAATTGGAAAAACAAAAATAAGAAAAAAATCCAAACTACATCAAGATTCGAATGGTATAATGGAAAGGCAATTTCGGACTATAAGAGATTTCAATAATGCTTCACTGAAAGACGGTCACACAAGAGACTGGAAGATCTCATTCCAGATATAGAATATACATTCAACGCGAAAATCCAAAAAACAAAGGAATAAGTTCACCTTTAATTTATTTTTTATCCACAAATTGATAGATCAAAATGATGTGGTAATAGTAGAATCAACAATAGAAATTACATTAGAAATTGACTGTGAAAGTTCAGATAACAAAACAACAATCGAAAGGAGGTTAGAAGTTGGAGACCATGTATAAGTGAAACGAGAAATACGAAATAAGTATCAAGATAAGTATGAGAGACCATGAGCAAGACGAATACACTAACGTAGTTATATGCTGAGAGATAAAGATGGAAAGATTTTTATTAGAAATATTGATAAATCAAATGAAAATAAAACGCAACCAATTTGTTAATAAACCTTTAAATCATAATATCAAAAGATGTAAAACTTTTCTATAAATATTATAATTAAATTTTTAAACATTTAAATAATTAAATATTTTATTTTAATTAAAAGAAAAAACCAATAAAACACTCTTCATACGATATATTTCGACAGTTTAACTGTCATCTTTAAGCATCAAATCCAACTCAATATTATGGATTAGTTATATTTATTTAACAATAATTCGATATTTGTTAGTTTTTAATCAATGGAGGTTCTCCTTATCTTTTCTGATTTCTCAAAAGAAAGGAACTAGTCATTTAGTTTTCTTGAGACTTGTTTAGAAGAAAAGATAATTCCTTCTTTCATTTTTAAAATGAAACTAAGTGATTGTCTTTCCAGTAAAAATGTTCAAATAATACATAAAAGAATGTTAAGAAGAATGTTGGAATCAGAGAAGATAAGGAGAACTTTCATTGATTAAAAACTAACAAATATTGGATTAATGTCAAATAAATATAACTAATCCATAATATTGAGTTGGTTTTTGGTAACTGAAATGACAGTTAAACTGTTGAAATATATCGTACAAAGAGTGTTTTATTGGCGTTTTCTGTTAATTAAGTCATTGCCAAATTTATTTAATTATTTTATTTTAAGTCTAAATTGTATTTTGCATTTAACCAGTATTTAAAGCGAAGTTAGAATTAAATACGAAATCGCCTCCAACAGAATTTTTCAAATATTATACAAATTAATTTTTAAGGATAAATTTTTGGTTGAATAAAGCTTTGTGGGAAATTTGAATTCTTTTAATTATGAAAAACAATGATGAAAATGAATACGATATTATCGCGGCTGAAACAATTTACAAACTTTGCTTTCGTAAAAATTTAATCAATAAAACACCCTGATAAAAATTAATAATTTCAAAAAATAATAAAATTTAAATTTAGTTTATATCCGAGGTATCACTGCAACTATTGGCACGGTTGGTTGACCACATCAAATGGTTCAATATGGAAATGCACATTTTGTATTGATTCTAAAATTAAATAAATCAAAAGTTATACAAAATTATTGAACAATTTTCTTATTTTCATTATTTTCTACATTATTAATATTTAAGTTTTTAATGTTGATATATATAGTCTGAATTAGCCATTGCTGCATAGCATTTATTAAGTAAATGAAAAAATTTTCGATTATCAAATAATCCTTTTCAATTTCTAAGGAAATAGCTGTTTTCAATTTTCAAATGCGTTCTGGTCTTCATTTAAAATTCATTTTTTGTTTTCTGATTAGCTTAAACTCCTTTTTCTTTTTTCATAACCATATCTTGGTAAACATTATATTTATTGTAGTTACATCAGTATTTCAAACAGGGCCGGCTCAGAGGGGTGGACTTCGGAGATTTTTCCCGAGGTTCCGCACTTTTATTTTTCTAACAATTATTAGCTATGGCAATTTTTTCACACCTAATGCAACGTTTTTTACAAGCCGGATGTTAACGTAGGTCTTTCCCTGTATTTTAAATATCTATGTACAGTAAAATCTCGACTTTGATACGTACTTTTTTCACATTTTAATCAGCAAAAATAAGGATTCTTATTATACTCGTATACACAAAAGTAATTTTTAACATTGATCAATTGTGTGAATATGGTTGAATATTAGTGAATACGAGTGAATATGAGTGAATATGAGTGAATATTGTTGAATATTAGTGAATATGGGTGAATACGAGTGAATATGAGTGAATATGGGTTAATATGGTTGAATACAAATGAATATGAGTGATTATGGATGAATACGAGTGAATATGGGTGAATATGAGTGAATATGGGTGATTATTGTTATTGCTAATTATATATCACTGCCGATTAATTGCATTGTCAAAATTAAATTTATTATTTCAGTTTTCAAATTTTGCATTAAATGTACCAAACTTTATCAAATTCACCTCGTTCAAGACGAGTTCACTGATCTGGTCACCGATTTGATTAGAAATCATATAGAAGATCGACTAAATAATAATAAGTTTGACATTTTATTTCATTGAGAACCTGAGATTTTTTTTCAGATAATATTGGCAGTTTTTTCTGTATTCCGAAATAAACGAATGAATAAAGTGTAATGAACATTCCAATTTTCGAGAATATTTCTTCACAACAAAGAATAATTATCTTAGAATTTGATAAACTTTCGTTTAAGCTACACGCGACGTTAATTGTCTAAATAAATTATAATTATATATAAACCTAGCATTGAAATAAATTAAAAATAAAGTTACAATATGATGAGGTAGTTATAAATCTACTTAAAACCTTTGATTATAAGGAAAACTTACGAAATCCCACCGTATAAAAACAATAATAATAAAAAATATTTATTCAAAATAAATCCAATAAATTGATTTGATCAGTTGAACTTTGTAATCTATTGTTGGCCATTTGATCACGGATCATTCAATATCAAGGTTTTGCTTTTCTTCAAGTATCAAAGTGTTGTTAATAGAATCGAGTTGAGAAATGACAATGTGAGAAAGGTTTTAAAGGGAAAATAATAATTTGATATCTGAATAAGTGTCAAAAGTTTGGATTTTAAAATGAATTGGTTTACTGGAAACAAGCATTAACTAAAACAGTAATTTAACCAATTGAAAAAGCATTGACGAATAGTTGAAAAGCTTCATTGGTTGTTTGTAGAGATTTGAATTAAAAAATGTGGCGATCATCAAAAAGTGCCAATATTCAAACAAAAATTAAATATGTATTATTTTTAAAAACGCATTTGTTATTTATATAAAATTTAATAAAATTAATTAACTATACCCGCTGAAGTTACAAAAATTATGAGCAAAATATTAATTAACATACAAATCTTTTAATAAAAATTATACATTACAGAAGGATAAATCAAGAAATCATTAATTTAAAAAATAATATTAGTATAAAACAATAATTAAAATAATTCTTTTATAAAAATTGAGCGCTCTATAAACCAATTTTGATTGGGTACGTGTGCTTATTTTCAGATTATTTAAATAAGTCATTCGGGTTTATAAATTTTCTTATTGGATAAAATTGGAAAACCGAGCGCATACAATTTTTAATATTGAAGAAAAAAAGTATCTTGCAATATTTTCTTGAAATAGTTGTAAAAGATATTTTTTGATGTAAATAGTTTCCTTAATATTTTTATTATGAAGAAAAAATCCTGGACTTGTCCTTGGTGTTCTTAATTTAAAATATAACTCAACATATTAATCATACAAATCACGATCCTTCAAATTTTTATTCCTTTTATCGACTTAAATTTGATTCTCAGGCAGGTATCCTAATGGGCGACTGCTTCAAGTGCAATTTTTAAATGGATCTGACTAAACTTCTATGAAGACCTCTTTATTTTCAACTTATTTTTAATCAACACCTTTTTCTGTCATGTTGATCTCTACTGATATCTGTTCGTTTTCATTATATAAAACCTTCTATCCGCCACTAGACTCTATGACGCATTCAAAGTGCTTGCGACCAATCGATACCCGAGCTTGAAGAGGCTTCGCACATCATAAAGTATATCTATGTATGTTTACATTCCAAAAATGTAGTTATTTTTAAATTTTGGTGCAGATTTTTTAATGTAGCAATTTGTCTACCTTATGGATCATGACTTGATTTTTATAATTGAATTTTGTTTTTAATAAATATTTAAAATCTATATTTCAATATGTAAATTACAACTGTTAAATAATTATTTTATTTAAAGTTCGAGGGGGCCGCGTATAAAATCCAATTGGACCTCACACTTATTGGATGAGGACCAGCATGACAGACTGTAATTTTCCTATAACTTCTTCTGATATTTCATGTAATTGCTCATTCGGATGTTTTCAAAAGATTATTATATTTCAAAATAAAATACGCCATTGCTGTTACGGTTTTATTCCGGTTAATACTGTTGTGAATAATATTTTTACTTTCAACATTATTTTTTTAATCACTGTTTTCTTTAATTTTCTTTAATTAAATACATTAATCGTTAGTGCTGATGATTTTGAATTTTGATTAATGATATTAATTAAATTTATTAATATATCTACTTCCCATCCTTTTGTCTGCTACTATTCATGACCTTTGGTGTCCATCTATATTTTATTTCATGACTTCCTAATTTGGAATTTTGACTTCTTTTCTTTGATTGTCTTTATACGTAATTAATCCAGAAATAAATCCTTTATTTGTCATTCATTCATTTAATATTGCATCTAGCCCTCTAAAGCTTAATATAATTTCATTACTTTACATTCGTAGAAGCGTATATTTAATTTTTATGAATAATTACTTATCTGTATCTCAATTCCTCGCCTATATCTTAAATTCTAGTGATTCGTGTCTAGCATGGGTTCCCAACATTTTCTAGATAACAGCCTCCTTTACAAGACGTTATTCAAAATAATAAAAAAATTGTTAAAAATTATTTTTTTTTATCTATTCACTTAGTAATAGTCTAAAAATTTTTAGATTTGTGAAAATAAACAAAATGTTTATTTGTGAAAACAGTAAATTTGAAATGTTTTATCGTTTTTTCAAATAGTATCGCTTTCTCCCATGTCTCTAAACCTACTAATGCTAGAAGGAAAGGATCTCTCGGTTTTACGAATATACTCTCTGTACCATTTAAGCATCTCGTTTATCTCAACTCCAAGTTCAAAATATAGTGTTTCCTTTAACATTTTAACTAATCAAATTTCTCAGAGATCTCCAAATTTATTCCATCCATTTCAATTTTGTTTAACATTCTCAATATTTCATTGTTATTCATTGAAAAATTCTCTAAAACTTCATTAATTAAATTTTTTAATAAATTACATTAAATTTTTATTTAAAAAAATTACCGTACAAAAATATAATTCTTGCTCAGACCAAATATAAAAGCTGAAAAGATTGTGAAATATAAATAAAAATACGATAATGTAATTTAATTAATTAATATTTTCTACAATTTAATAAATAACAAATTATTTAAAGATTGTCTGTTTCAGACAATCTGAATGTATGTTTTTGTTTGATGTGGTGTGCTGAATTCCTTATTTAAACATTACTACATTGAAATATTTATCTCAAAAGTTTTTGTTTAAATAATATTATGGAGAATATTTCAGATAAGTGAATAACAAAATAAGCCCTTGCAGCGAAGTAATAATTAAATTATTGAAAAAAGTTTCGATTATCAAATAATCATCTTCAGTTTCTGATATATTAATGTATTGCTACCAAGAGAATATTATTATTTGAATTAATATAATTATTGTAATTTGGCTTTATCTAGCGATACAATTAATATCAAAAACACTATAGCTAATGAGAAATTTAACTCTTTATATTTTACTGACAGTTTATTAGTATAACATTAACTTAATTTTAGTACTTCCTCATTTTTTAGCTTCATCATATTATATTTTATATATTAATTACAAATTTAGCGAAATATTTTCCAATTGTCTTTTGGAATTAGCAAATTTTTGAGCATCAATTTAAGTAGAATTTATCTTTCTTTAAATAGGTTAAGTTGAATTAAATAAAGTTTTTTAAACTTTTTAGACATTAATTTTTATTCAAATTAAATCAGATGGATTGCCGTGAAAATAAATAATTATTTATTAACCCTCGAAAAGCTATGAACTTGTCAAGAGAACATAATTCGTCAGACAATGAGATTCTTAAATCTTCCCTCTCGTATGCTAAAACTCCGGTAAGATGCTTGTTAAATTCTCTTATGCGATCTGTGAACCTGATATCATAATGTAATACACCTCTACAAAAGTCTGCGTATAGACATAAGATCAGAAATCAAAGTTTTCGACAAAAGCACAAAATACAGTCAAGAAAAGAGTTTTTAAAGTTGCTATCCGGGGAATAATGAAGAAGTTAATCTTCCAAACATAAAACGGGAAATTTCCATTAAAAAAGGATTTTACATTATATGCAAGAAAGAATCAATGAAAAGAAGCTGAGAAATTCGTCATCTGTGCAATGAATGTTTTTAAACAGTGCAAAATGTAGATTAGGATTTTCAAGGAATATTTCAATATCTGAATTTTTACATTTTTTATACATAATTCCTGAGTGGCTACCGTGGAGATGTTCAGGTAACATGTAATTTTTTTCTCAGGTATTTGAGAGTAAAGTAATTAATTATGATTACAGTAAAAATGGTTTAAAAATTAATATGCACTTGTAAATTATGCTCAACGGTTGTAAAATCTTTGGCTTCCTCGTTCCATCTATTGAAAGCAATCACAAAAATTCGACGATTGGAAATGTGAGAAGTTCCAGTTGTTCTGACATTGACAGAGAGTCTCAGAAATTTGGTTGAACTCGAAAATTCATGAACTTCAACAAGTGAAACCGAAATCCCACTAAATGGAATATGAAGAATACAATTAAACAACAAAAACCATTTACTCGTTGCTAAATTTGTCATTCAAAACATTGTTTATTTGCTGAAGGATGCTGACTCCATTCTGGTGGAAATTCACGAATAATATTAACAATTTGCAAGAATTTTCAATAATGAATTTCCAAGCAGAAAGGTCGACTTGATGTTTAATAGAAACAATAAAAAAAGATAGATCCTTTATTTCACTATCTTCCATTCCATCGACAAAAAATTCTTCGACTTTAATATCAATACCTAAAGTTTTCAAAGAACTATTATCTATTTCTTCATTATATTCATCTAAATATAATGAACAAATTATCAGATAAATAATTCATTGAAGACAATAAAAAATTACAATATTAATTGTTCAAATAATAAAATTTATTTATGAATTTGAGGAAATCAACAAGTGATTTTGTAATCGAGCACATTATTCATACTAAAACATGTATCCAATGAAATTTAAACAAATAAAAACTAATTTGGTTGCGATCTTATTCCTAATAGTGTACCAATGGAATATCAATATGCAGATGTGTTCAGAATAGTGCGGCAAGGGCAGTTTGTAATGACTTTTAGTGGTCCTTAAGCTGCTGATAATATTGATAAAATATTTTATACCAATTATAATTAATACAGTTGATGATTAATTTAATTATAATTAAATTTTGATTCTTAAGATTTATCTTTCATTCATATTTGTTTCATATTTTGTGTATTTCGCTAGAGTATGAACTAAAGAAAGCCTAATGTTTAATAAATTTTTATTAAATAAAATTTAACTTGATTTTGAAATATTAATTTGTATTTAATTTTAATTATTAAAACAAATATAATAAATTTCATAACATTATTTTCTCCACTGAATTACTTTCAACTGTTTATCCGATTCTCTTGTTAACTCATACATCGGACTAAGGCGGTGCTTGAAACTGTACCGATCCTTCAATTTTCAAACTTTATTCTAGCATAAAATGGAAACTATGTTAGAATTAAAGATACCCTGTAAACTAGTACATCGCTTTTGCTTCAGATAAATTATTTGAGGAAAACCTGGTATTCTTTAAACTTACGGTTCTTATTTAAAAGGACTATCGTGTAGGTTTGTATTGGAAATGGTCTACAAGAGGAAGCGTTTAGAGCCCAATGCAATGTCCATAACATTTTATCAACAGTGTTCAAATTAAACTGCTTTAGTGTTAGGTTTTTTTTAGATGTAATGAGTTTGCCGGAATGCGACTTAGAAAACGAGGTTTGTCTTCTTTAAATAAGTCGCACTTTCAGTAGTTTCACGAATATTTTTGATTGAGTATGAAGTTCTCCTGGGTGGCTAAGCCTGTTATGTATTTTTTTTAGAGATTTATAATTGAATATAGTAGTCCAGCTATAAAAAACGCAACTTTTAGGTATTGGGAATATCAGCAGAGATTTAAAACTGTCGGGATTTTGATATGGAGTTTCTATTCCGGTTAAGTTACAGAATATTTAACTAAATTGGGTTTCGAGAAAAATATTCATAAAATCTACATAAGCTAGGAAAGCAAATTGACAATATTTCTACAAAATCCCAATTTACATTTGATAATTAAATTTCAATAATTAACTTTTATCCAGATCCAAAAAGTCACATTTACTTACAAGAAAATAAGAAATCATAAATTAATTTACTCAAATTAGACTGAATTAACTCCCGGAGATGATTTTCTTGATATAATGACTTCTTAGACTTTAATATACAAATTTCCTTCGAAATAATTTCTTCAAACTTATTCTTCAAAAGTCTATTATTGCCTTTTTGAGTAGATAATTTCATGGTTGGGAAAATTCTATTAAATGTATATCTTTCAAAGAATGAAAAAGTTTTGTTTGAAATTAAAATTTGCTGAAGCGTCTACAAAATAGAAAAAGGTTAATAAATGTTATATTGTTATTTTTATTATTATTATTATTATTATTATTATTATTATTATTATTATTATTATTATTATTATTATTATAAGGACTTTTTTTGTTTTTCCAGTGAAAAAGGCTGTGCCGAAAATTCGTGAATACCATAAATAAATCTGATTCATAGTCAAATTTTATAGAAAATATAATGTCTGTAATATTATTATTATTATTATTATTAATATTATTATTATTATCATTATTATTATTATTATTATTATTATTATTATTATTATTATTATTATTATTATTATTATTATTATTATTATTATTATTATTATTATTATTATTATTATTATTATTATTATTATTATTATTATTATTATTATTATTATTATCGCTATTGACCAAAAAAAGTATTTTGAAAGTTTATCTAAGTCAGCCACAGCCAGGCAAACGTCTGAAATTTTTTATATGAATTATTTTATTTAGATTTAAATATTAAAAGTTTAGTTCTAAATATTTTTAATTATGTTTATTTATGTTTAAACGTTAAATTTTTAAATGTTTTAAAAGAAAGATCAGGATCAGGATCTTGTAAAGATCGAAATATTTAATATTCTATGAATAAACATTGAGGAAATTGCTTACACAGTTATTTATTAAATTTTTGTTTAAATTATGATTATTATTATAATGATTATAATTTGACCTTTATAAAATGTTATTTTCTTAAATTTTGTGAGTATTCTACTGAATCATTTTGAATCATCATAATTATTCAAACTCGAAACATTTTCAGAAAATTACTCATTTTATTTGTGTAATTTATTACATTTAGTAATATTAATTAAAATGTAACAATTGTGTCAAATATTTATAGAGTTTCAATAAAAAAAATGATTTTAATTTTAGATTATGTTATGATTTTGGTCATTAAACTAAAATAATAATATTACAGACATTATATTTTCTACAAAATTTGACTCCGAATCAGATTTATTTATGGTATTCACGAATTTTCGGCACAGCCTTTTTCACTGGAAAAACATAAAAAGTCCTTATAATATTTAGAAATATAGGTAAGTATAATTTATTACAAGACCTTATCCTTTCTTCATTTTGATTATCTCAAAAACTGATCTCTTTAAATTCATATCTAATTATTTAAAAGAAATTTATTTTTCGTATTTAAAATAAAATAAAAATATGTCATAGATTAATTTTCGAGTATTATATATTCACATGACAATGCTTTTTGGAAAGAATTTTTTAATTGCTTTATATTTTGCTATTCACATTATATTATATTATTTTTAACCTTATATTATATTATTTTTAACTTTATTATGAGAGCAGATTTGCTTGAAACCCGATGCCAAAATCAACTTCAAAGTGATCTTTCATATAAAATGATGCGCATTTGTTTGGTTTTGATGAACGTAATTTTCAATATTTCATTTTATACTTAAATATTATGTTGTTTAAATGCTGCTATTGGATTAAAACGCAGAATTTTAGTTTTAAATGTTAAAATTAATTATCAAAATCTGAGAGCATTGTTTAAAAAAAAAATAATAATAATAATAATAATATAGCAGATAAGTGAATAACAAAATAAGCCCTTGCTGCGAAGTAATAATTATATTGTTGAAAAAAGGATTACTTCGCAGCAAGGGCTTATATTGTTATTCATTTATCTGATATATAAATTTATGCTGCTACCAAGGAATCGTCATTTTATACTTATTATAATAATAATAATAATAATAATAATAATAATAGTAATAATAATAATAATAATAATAATAATAATAATAATAATAATAATAATAATAATAATAATAATAATAATAATAATAAAATAACAATAATAATAATAATAATAATAATAATAATAATAATAATAATAATAATTATAAAAATAATAATAATAATAATAATAATAATAATAATAATAATAATAATAATAATAATAATAATAATAATAATATAAAATATTTAGAAATATAATTAAGCCATATGACTAAAGAATAATTTATTACAAGACCTTATCCTTTTTTCATTTTGATTATCTCAAAAACTGCTCTCTTTAAATTCATATCTAACTATTTAAAAGAAATTTATTTTCATATTTAAAATAAATAAAAATTTGTCATAGATTATTTTTCGAGTATCCAATTTTTTGTTTCACTAAAACAAATATCGTAAAAGTAAACTATGTAATCGGAAGTAGCTGCATCATCATTTTACAACATAGGAAATGTAATATTTTTTGTAATAATAAACTGCATTTAAAATAATGAAATTCAAATAAAATTAACATGAAAAAAAATTACCGGAATAGTTATAATATTATATTTTTGCCTTTTATTCTCCACCGAAGAGATATTTGTTGTTGAGTTTTTGTTCTCCGTTTGAGTGAAACTTGCAGCTTTTTGAATTGATTTCGATTTTTTATAATTATTGAAATATAAACTAGAAAAATTAATTGAAATAAAAATTTGAGTTAATTTTTAATTAATCGCATATAAATCATTTTGTTTTTACAATTTCAAGTCCAGAATGACAGTGAAACCTGTTGAAACCGACACAAAAAGAACTTATATGAGCTCATATGCACCCAAAGTAATAAAAGCTAAGGTTTCTTTTTTATATAGTTGTTTGAATATAATATAATCCGGATCTTTAAGTTCTCCCTCAAAAGAATTTTTGTTTAAGGTGTATGTTGTTTTAATCCGAGTCTTAGAAAATCAGCTCCTTTGCTTATGAGCTCCGTTACATATATAAATCTAAAAACAGGAATTTTTTTTAGAAAATTATTGAAGATAAATGAATTATTAAGCTAGTAAGAGGATATTAGTAATAAAAGATAAGGTTTCCTTTTTATATGGTCGTTTGTTTATAATATATATATCCAACGAGTTCCGTATCCTATGTTTATAGGTAACTTATTATTGTTAAAAATGGAATAAAAAATATTTAAAAAAAATATAAATTAAATAATATTATTATATAATCTTTAGTGTTTATCGTAACAAGCTTTCTAATTTCACAATGAAGAACATTTATGTGAAAAAGCAATAAGCGTTATGAAACATAAATGATTTATATCATTAAGGTTTTCTATGTCAATCTGTTTATCATAAAAATGAAAGTGAAGGTGAATTGTTGTTGATTCAATTTGAAAGATTAAAACAAAATATTATTTTAAAATGTTTAATTATATTTGACATAATGTTAATGATTAAATTTTGCCCAGAATTAGAAAATATATTTATTATTACCCTTCATAAAATAGAATAGTTTAAAAAATATATTTGAAAAAATGTCAAAAAAGTCACTGAAGCGGCAAAACTTAATTGTAAACTGACGTAATAGAGAAGTTTATAAAATTAAAAACCAAAACAATAAGGAGTTATTTGAAGTGTTTTTGAAGAGTTCAGTTCAGTACGGTATAGTAATATTATCTTATTACTCTTAAATTCCCCTGCCTTTCTCTAATGTGCAGGTCTATACTAATTATTTTATGAAAACCTTAATAAAATACGAATTTTATATATTTATGTACAAGGCCCTCTTAACGCACTCAATGGCTCACCTAGCCTTTATATTCTACTGTACATAGTTTGATATATACAGGGTTTTTTTATTCGCCAGGCGGTTAAATTGTTATATTAATAATGGTAATAATGGACAATAGCTTTATTAATTATATTAAAATACATGAAAGGTCATAAAACACTTGAAAATAAACTTACTTGTTTTAAACAAATTATACCAAATAAAACATTACCTATCTTTTGTTTTATCAGTCATATATTATATTATTAATTATTGATAAGTTTGTTTTGGAAATATTGTTAATACTAATTAAAAAAACAATAATTATAAAAAATTACCACTCAAACATTGATTTTACGATACATTTCAACAGTTTTCCTATCATCATCAAGCAGGATTGAAAAAACTATACATATTATAGAGTTAATAAACACAATAAACAAATTTTATTAATTTTAAAAAATATTTTAAAAATTTGTGAAAATAATCAATTATTTTTCAATTTATTAATTTTTAATCGATATATTTGAAAATCTCTAAATTAATTTATTATAATTTTATAATTTAATGATTTAAATTTTAACTAACAATTTTTAAATATTAAAAACCCTAAAAACGATATTGTAAATTATTTAACTTAATAATTTAATACATTTGTAATACACCCAAGCAAATTAAACACATTCAAAGCACAAGTGTCCGCATCATCTTGTACATTAATTTTTGAATACCTTATCAACAAAGCTTCACATATTACACGTTCCAAATAATTATTAAAATTTTTTAATAAAATTTAAAAATATATATATTTAAAATTCAAAAAAATAGTTTATTAAACCTTAAATATCAAAAAGTTTTTCTATCCTACCTGATGATGACAGGAGCACTGTCGAAATATATTGTAATACGAATGTTTGAGTGGTGTTTTCTTATAATTAAATCATTGACAAGCTTGTTTAATTATTAGTAGTTAATATGCATTTTCAAAAGCATTTGTGTCCACCTGACACTTGTCAGCCGAATATATTACAAAATATTTCGGTCAGTTGAGGGTTTATTGAAAGAAAAATGAGGAAGCTTCAAATAATTGTTTCCTACTACAAAAATTTGGGATGTTTTACTTTGGCATTCAGACTCAGATTTCACTGTGATTTCCCAGGCCAGGGACATTAAAAATCTCAAGTTACATGATATTTACAACAAAATATTTCACGCATACTGTTTCCGAATTAAAAATTTAATAGATTTTCCAGAATTCTTAATAATATTCCCGATTTCCAACTGGGTTAAATTCGACACAAACCAATCGTTGATGTATACAATCTCGTCTCCGACTTTCAACCTGCCACATCTATCTACTGGGCTGTCTTTTAAAATTCTCTTGATAAACATCCCTTCATCCTTTTCATTTTGGATTTTTATAATGCCGATTCCTAAATTCTCATTCGACAAGATGTCGCGATTTATAATCACCTCGGACAATTGTTCGGTAAAGTTGGCATCATTCTGGAAAAGACAATTAATGAATTGCGACATGAAATAGATATTGACGCTTTTAAAGAAAATTACATTTTAAATAAAAAAACATTTGGTCGGAAAAATACAAAAAAATCATTTGTTCAATTTACAAATTTGTTGAGTTTTAGCAAAATGTTATCCCTTGCCAACAACCTTTTATGCTCAATGCTTATTCACTATTTATCCAAAACAATATATGTTCCCAATAAATTAAAGTCTGATGTATATAATAATGGGAAAAAATTGTATTATCTAAAATATTTATTAAAAATAATCTGAATAAACAACAACAGTCATTTTATTTATGACTTCATTTAAACAAACATTAAGCAATTCAGTACATGAAAATACACAGTGTTTCAATCATTTATTTGATACATTCAACAGCATAAAATATTTATTTTGCAATCTCTATTTAAGAATTGGTTCTTCTCTTTCTGAATTCTACGGTGCAATTGTTCATTTGAATGATGGCATTTAGAGTATGTGGAAATTTTCACATGGAATAGGATAAGAATTGTAAGATTGATTGTTGTCGAAATGAATCAAAAAAGGAAATGTAACATAAATATAAGAAGTTTGTAAACAAATTTATCTGTCTAATACTTTCATGTCTAATGGATGATAATTATCCCATAAGCATTTAAAAAAAATCATATATATATATATTTAGAAGATGATATTTTTATTATTTTAATTGGAAATTTATTTTGGAAAATTGATGAACATACTTTTTATAGTGTATAAAGGTCAAAATTAACGAAAGGTAAAATTTAAAATAATTAATTAATATAAAATTAAAATTAATATAGTGTTTCTAATATATTTTTATGATACTTCTATGCATTTTAATAAAGCCATTTGCTTTTTAAGTAGATTAAATTTCGATATTAAAAGTGCTTTAGTTTAATTTTATAATTTAATTATTAATAACTTGGTTCTTAAAAAATCATAATAATAATTAACATAAAAAACTATAATAGAAATTTACATTTAATATTTAATAATAATTAAAATTTAAATTAAACATTAGTAAGCATCAAGGTCACGATATTAGGTGAAAACCAAAAAAATTATTTTACAAAATAAATTTTCCCATAATTATATTTAAATTGAATCAAAGTTCACATTCAAGGCCTCGTTGAGTTAAAATGATGTTTAAATGAGCCCTTTTTTGGTAAATATCATTTGTAATTAAATAATTAAATTGGTGCAATTTCTCATTTGCTTATGAATTTTAATTTTAGAAAAATTTAATTTAAAAATGAATAAAATTTTATTGGAAAAAAATCCAATTTAAATAAACAAATATGGAACCGAGTCAATACTGTTGAAAATGTTTTGACAATTTCCTTTGAACATCTTCGTTCTGGTTTCCTTGTAACATGACAATGAAAAACATTTTCTACTATTAAATAAATGGAAAAATAAATTTTAATGATTTACTTAACCACCTACTTTACTTTTATTACCACAAAAAATGTTTTAAAAAAATATAAATTTAAAAAGTATATCGTAAAAATTATTTATTAATCACAGTAATTCTAAATTTTCAGTGATCGAAAATCTTTTGAATCTAAAAATAAGTTCTCGCTGCTCCTTGAAAAATGTGGTTTTATTTGTTTATTAATAAATTACGTCAAGAGAATCTTTTAATTAAAAAACATAAAAATAAATATACATACACAAAAAACAAATTTTTAATAGATACGTTAATGTTTTTATTTGTAAAATAAAATTTTGAGTCGAGTTTTTTTTTGAAAGAGTAACACGTTACTCATCACTTGCATTTATGCATATATAGACGCGTATTAGCCAGCTTTTTATTGTACTGAATTTTTTAGTTGTGCGGTGAATTGAAGACAAAGGTTGAGAATGAAGATCTCAAAAGTCGAAGTAGCGTTCGCTAGTTTCTTATATAAAGTTCCTTCATCCCCAACAATGCTTTTTTCGCTTTCCAGGTTATACTATTCTACTTGACTGAATCTGATTTTATTGTAAAAAATTTGGATTCAGAAAAACAAGAATTTTGACTAGAAATATTGATCTGATGAAAAATATGATAAATGAGTATGCTTGACTCCAACGATCTAATTTTCTGTGTCCCTGAAGAATTACACGAAAGTGACCTCCAAAACATATTCATATACCCTATGAATTTAAGTCAATCTGTTTGTTTCATTTTTAATTTTCTGTCTTCTACGTTTTGAGATATTTTTCGTTGGATATTGTTAGTTGTAATTATTACATAAGGAAATCGCAAATGGATTATTGGGATATTTGTAATAATTAAATTCAAATCTTTTGTTAAAAAAAATAAGATTTTTCTTTTTACTCCGAAATTTCCGGTCACCCTTAAAATAGACCTAGGATACCGTCAGGGCAACAAACTTGAACTTTTGAAAACGGTCATTGGGTTCGAATATTTGTAAATGATAAAAATAATTTGTGATAAAAATGTTATGTTTATAATTATTCGCCTAGAAAATAATCATCTAAAATATTTTCTTTGAAAAAATTATTTTTATAAAATCTGGTTTTGTAATTATTTATGCATTAAATTTTACTTGAGGTGATTTGGATTGCGATTTCTTCAAGCTTTCTCTGAAAGTATTTGGAGAGTCTTCTGAATCAACTAAAAGTTATAATAATTATAATTGGACTATGAAAATGATAAATATTATATTATTAATAATTAGTACCGGCTTCAAACTCTTGGCCATCCAGTCGATTCCCTTTATATATCCAAAAGGTAAATGGTGATATAGAAATATCAATCAAATGCTATATATTCAAAGACAATCCTTCCATTTTAACCCTGTTTAGCTACCCATTGCACATAAGTTTTCAATATTTATTAAAATATGAAGTCAATAAAGTTTACAGCAAAATTTTGAGTTTCTAAGTACATAAGACCCATTGATACACCTACGCAACAGTTACATTATGATATTCCAGATTCATTTTGAACACAACCACTTAAAAACGTACATCGTGTTAATTTATGAAATTTTATGTCAATTGTATTTCGATTTGGTTTGAAGCCTTAGCCACATCAAGCAGCTATGTTCACAGTTACTATCATATGCTATTAAGCGTATATATTTTTTGAATATGTTTATAATATCTAAAAGTTTACTGCGTTTTGTGACACAAGCCGTAAATTGTCATAGCAAAGAAGATCCAAAATTAAGGGAGGCCCATGGAAATTACAAAATGAAATTTACTCACATACTTTAACTGATATAAGTCTGAATTTGTTGTGAAATTATGTTTCTACACCAAGAAGTTATCTTAAGCTAAACAGGTGTTGGGATTATTATAAAATCAAGGAAATAAAATAAGGACACGGAAAATCGAAAATTAACATAAAACATCAAAAATAATTAAAGTACAAAAATTAATTAAAAATTTATAAAATTTGAAAGTTAATATTGATCAGTGAAAACAGGTATAGTGAACACCAAATCTAAAGTTATAGGCTAAAAACAAACTAATTAAAATTAATTAATCTCTTAATGGAAAACCCAAGCGAATGTGAAGTCCGGGCCATTGAGAAACCCAATCGATAAAGAAAACCATAGACGTGTAGAGAACCTAAATTTAGAGAGCTCGGGAGGTAAATTGTATAATTAATTTGATTCAGATAAATTACCCCAAGAGCCTATCAATCAAATTGATTGTTTCAGAAACAATTAACCGTGGTTTCAATAGCAATTAGACACGAATTACCGGAATAATTATTGAACATTCAAAGATTATTGTTGATCACCTATTAAATTGTATTCGATAAAACGGTATAAAAGAGAGCTCGAAACAAGGTAATTTAGTCAGTTGGTCGAAGAAAAGTAAATCAAAGAAATATTGAAGAAAAGCTAGCGGAGGTCATTGAAGCTACATAAATAAACTTTGAGCATAAATCTAAATCAACAACGTTGCACAGAGCGATTTCCAAAAATTAATTTCAGAAAGAAAAATGCAAATCCTGTGACAGTTTGTGAGTTTGTGTTAGAAATAATTAGATGTATTCTGTGCTGGGTTTTGGTTATTTGATTTATAAAAAGAAACACAGAGTCAGAGATTAACCGACTTGTAAAATAATAACTCAACACAGGGTTAAACAAATATTTTACTTCGAGCACGAGGAAATAAAACCACATTCATAACATAATGAAAGCCTTTTCATCTGAAGCCAGATCTGTTCATAATTAATTGATCAAAGAATTAATTAATTAGTTACAAGATTAATTATGAAACTTGTTCAAAGAAAAACGAGTTACAACAATTAATCTCACATGATCCAAATTCGTCACCGTTTTCGTTATTTGCATATTTCAGTTTTGAATGGCTCAGATCATTCATGGACCGCATAATCAACTTCCTGAAAATATATAATTAACAATTAGACAACGGTTCTGGGAAATAAATATCCAAGAGTGTCCTTGGCACATTCGCTGCATGTAATGCGATTAGCGCTGTGCGCAATATTCTTGCGGTCATGTTGTTATGGCCGTAACACGTGAATTCGACCTTCCTTTTGGCGGGGTTACGCAAAAATGCATAAAAGAAACGAAAAACGGAAATTATTGGGAAATAATTAACAGCTTATAAAACATTCAAAAATGTAAAAATAAATATAAAAATCAAGTAGTAGGTATGACATTGTCAAGTTAAACTTCAAAGATGAGTAAAATAATTTTAAACTTATGAAAGGTCCCTCCGAGGGGATGGAGAAAAAAGGCAAATTAATTAATTAACAAATTATTCAAATTTATTATAATAAAAAGATAAACCCATAGATCATTCAGAAAATCCCTGAGTTGACAAATTAATTAGTGTCCTGAATCATTTCAAGGGAATCGGTCCAGTAATCATTTTATGGCTTTAGGAGTGGACTTGACAGCGGTCATTAGCAATAATTATTAGCAGCAACCAATTTAAATACACACGAACGTTAAGTGAGGATATTTGACATTTTAGGTCAGAAGAACAATATCAGAATGCAGATTGATGTCTTCTATTTTGAGTATAGGTTTTAGTTTTAAGTTAAAAAGTAGTCCTCAATTGTATTATACAACATACCTCCGGCTGTAAAGGCCACGAAAATATGATAATGGCGTATGAATATTAATAAAGTTTCAGTAGGAATGAGCTCTCGATTTGGGGTTTTGAGTTCAGTAGAAAAGCTAGAGAAAACCAAACAAAATAAAATTTATTTATTAATTACAAGTAAACATATTTCGTTCACAATAATTTCAAATTATATTTAATTTTGAACGGATTTTACCTATGATGAACAAGGCCGTCTTAAGAAATTTGGCGCCCGTTGGTTACTAAAAATAATGCGTCCCTTTTTGTAAGAAAATTCAGAGAATAGCAAACAGGAGCGGAATAATACAAATTACGTTAAGATAAAGAAATACACCCAGGCGGCGAGTTACATGGGTGGTCACCTCACATTTAAGTAGTCTATCGAAGTTTATGGCATCATAAATTATTGTAATATAGTTTGTCATTACAGCACACTTGAATATAAAAATCATTTAAATATTTTTAAAAATTGTTTTAATTTTAAAAAATGTGAAAACAAATAAAACAAAAAATAAAATTTTATAAAACTAATAACGAAATGACTAATAACTAAATAACTAATAATAACAAAAAAACATATACATCTAAAAAAAAATTGCCTCCACAAAAGGCTTGCACCCTTGGGCTATGGCCCACTTAGCCCTGTGATTAGGGCGGCCGTGTTTATAAACTCCGAGGAGAATAAAAGAACTATAAAAAGAGTGAAGAAATTACCTTATTTAGCAACATTCACAGCAAAATTTAAGCTCTCAAATAGACACTCAAATAAAAAGTTTAAAAAATTTTGAAAATTGTTTGGTGTGTGTTCGTTAAATGTTGAGAATAGTGTCAAATTTTAGTGATATTGCTTTGACGAGTGAAGAGCATGCATGAAAAATTATATTCATACTTTTATCTTATATTGAAATCAATATTAGTAGATGGTTTATGTTCTTGAAAAGGATATTACATTAAAGAAAAAAGGACGTAAAAAGTAATTTAATGTTATTTGGCATTTTCGTAGACACTTCGGTAAAAAGTGTGTTTCATAAAAGTAATGCCCCGCGAAAGTGTTACAATACATTATAATAAATTTTCTTTGCAAAACAAGCGGTCTAATGTCGACCTCAAAAATATTTCACAGAATAATAACTACATCATAAGCCTTTCAACCAAAAAACTTTAAACAAACTCACTTAGCTTTTGACAAATTAGACTTTTCACTGGGAATTATAGATGATTGACGCATTTCATCATCACTGCCAAGATCACAAGTCTCCTCATCATCGTCCTCAAATGAAAAGGAAGTTCTTGTTAGGGATGATGGATAGTCAACGGTGGCTGAAAATACCAAATTTTCAGAATTGAATAATTTCACATTAATTGTTTTAATGCGAGAAAACAAAAAACCCGCGTAAAAGAGACTCGTTTGGAAAAAAATTAAATTGTATCATTAAATATTTTAATGTATCATTAGTGAAAAGAAATTTCAAAATTTAGATTTTTTTATTATTTTCAATGCTAGTCCCTTTCGTTAGTCCAGTTCGAAAAATGAAACCTTATATGAGATTAAAGTATAAGCATCTTAAATAAAAAGTGCAGCTGAAATTCATTACAAATCACCTAGGCTAAGTTGTACGTTATTGATAAGGCTTAGATCAGTCAACCCAAAATTTTGGTGTTATATAAAATTTAGACGGAGACAGAATTATATGTAGGACAATAAAAATTTAAAATTGTGTAAAAACTTATTTAAAAAATTAAAAATGAATATTTTTAGACGGAAAAAAATACAAGCAGTTGGCAAATGATGAGACAATTACCAAAATAGTAATATAAAATCGATTTGTAGGCCCTAAACAAAGTCTTTGAAAAAATACAAACTAATTAATTAATAAATTCTGAAAAACAAAGAAATTTGATTAGGATCAAAATCCTCTCGCTTGGCAGGGGAAATGTCAGTAATATAGTAATATTCTTCCGGTTTGTTGGAATCAAGTGACGATGCGAGAGTCTTAAAAAAGAAACAAAAGCTCAGTCAAACCTCAATAAATGGTCGAAAAAAAAGCGTTCAAAAGTGAAAAGAAACGTTCATAATGAGGTTCAATAGAATTTGTTTATTTTGTTGCTTGAAACAGTTCATTTATAATTAGTAAAAATTTGAACGATTGATATTTTTGATAATAATAAAAAGTTATTGTATTAAATTATTATCCTAATCGACAACATATTTAGTTAGATTTACAGCTTTATCCTGGCAAATAATAATTAAAGCTCAATAACTTTCAGAGCGTTTATATAATTTGAATTTCTTTCATAGAAAGCAACTAACTCACTGAAACCAGTTTGAGATAAAGTAAAAACTTTTTAATTTTTTTCCAATAAAGAACTTTAAAAAGGATTTTTAAAGTTACAATATACAATATTTAAGGGGGAAATTATTTTGAAAAAAAGACACTGGAAACTAATTAGTAAAAGAAAGAAAAGGAATGATTTATTTATATTGTTTCTTCAATGCCCAACGAGCCACGGAAAAATCAAATGTCATGTCAGCTTGTAAAAATAGAAATGGGACACATTGCCAAATTTTTATTAAATAAAGGTCATTAAATTTTTTTCATTTCTATTACGACCACATATGAATTTGTTTCTTACTTAACAAAAATTGTACCTGAAAGTACTTAAAATACACTTAACCCATTTTAATTAATATAGAATACAACAATTAATGTGATTTGTCGGTGAAAATTTAAAATAATTTTTAAATATATTTTTGATCTGAATATTTACATGTAAAAATACTTATTATATTTTATTTAAAATATTACAAAATATAGCAGTAAAGAATCAAACAATCAAATATTTTTAGGTTTCACCACAGCAAATTGTAAAGTAAAAGATATTATATTAAGTTTTGTATATATAGAAGAAATATAAAATTCTTTTTTATTCTAATTACTTCCGAAATAAAAAAAACTATAACGTATGAGATGCCAAATTTAAAAATATTAAATTTCAAAAATGTTAAAATATAAAAGTTTAAAAAAATTAAATAAAAATTTATAAATTTAAAATGAAATTTAATTAAAAACTTAAAATGATGAAAAATGAATTTAGAAATATATTTAGCGTTTTTATAAGACTAAATTTTTTTTAATATTTAAAATAATAATAAATAAAAATCCAGCGTATTGTGTTGAATTAATGGATGCAATTTTTACTGAGCTGACCTCATCCTATATATGCTCTATACCAGTGGCTTCCAACCTTTTTAAAGTTGCGTACATATATGTTCCATAAAAAAATATAGGAAAACCTATATCTATAATGTTAATATTTATTAAAACTATTATTGTTACGCATAAATCAAATCAATTTAATTTTATTAGTTTATATAACTCTTTTTGAATAAGATGAAAATATTAATTAGTAGACATTAATAAAAATGAAAATGCAATCAGTTTAGTGCGAGCACTGGGCTTGCTTAAATTTGCATAAGTCTTCAATATCAGGCTTGATCAATGTCGATTTTAGACGTTTCATTTTAAGTTTCAATCTACTTTTTTATAATAATTTTCCAGCAGCATCATGAGCGTTCACAGGGGGAGGGCAAAGGGGCACTTGCCCCACCCCCTTGGATTTCCCAAACCATTCTATTTTTCGATAAATTTAAACACGTTTTAATAGATGCACTCAAACAATGTTGGAAACCTCCAAGACAAAAAAAATTAATTTAAAGCTGCTCCCTGTTTGTTTTTAATGTTATTAATTATTACTGGAAATCATCTTATTTGTATAAAAATTTTCAACGTTAACTGAGGTTCTGGTTTTATCAAGTAAGTTGCATCATTTTTTTATTTTCAAAATTATTTAAAAAATATTTGTAAATGTACCTTTGAATAATTGGTTAATGGATTTTTTATATCAATTTTGCTTTTTACAAAATACTGTTTGTTTTTTATTTTTGTTATATTGATAAATCAAAACATAACTATAATTTTGTTTCTCACCTTCTTAGAAATGGATATACGAAAGTATTTAAAAAGGCAACAAACTGAAGACACAACGACAGAATTAAACTTACCTGTATGTAAGAAAAGCAAAATTGACCACAACTCAAGTGGAATTGAGGCCAACTTGCAGGATCAATCGCCAAAAGAGACAAATATTTGCCTAAATACAAATATAACAAGGCTCTCCTCACAAGACAATGATATCGGTGAATACATTCATTCGTCAACTAACATTAACAATGATCTCAAATTCAATCTCTTGAAAGTCGAGACAAAAACGCCAACAGAAAACTATGATTTTAAAAAAGATTTAAAAGGAAAGCGTTGTTTTCGCTATGCTTGGTTAAGTCAGTATTCAATTTGGCTTAGTTATTCAGTTCTTTTAAAAGAAGCAGTTTGCCAGTTAATCATGGTTTTCAAGGTGCATTCATCACAAGGCGTTTTACAAAATACAAAGATTTTCATGAAAGTGTCAAAAGTCATCAATCAAGTGCGTGGCATAAAAATGCACTGATTTGTGCTGCAAACTTTTTACAATTAAGGGAAAAGCCAGAATTGATCATTGTTTGTATAATGAACAGTGCCCAAAAGTACCAAGTAGAAGAAAATAGGAAAAAATTGTATCCAATTTTATCAACCATTTTGTTCTGTTGAGTAACTGACATAGCAATTAGAGGAAAAACAAGTGTAAGTGCAAATGTACAAAGCCTCTACAATTTCAGGCTTGAAGCTGGTGATGAAGTACTTAAAAATCATTTAGACAATTCGTCAGCCAATGCAAAATACACATCTGTGCGCATAGAGCATGAGCTCATCAAATTGACTGAAGAAGCTATAAGAGACAAAATTGTTTCAATAGCTAATAATTCTATTTGTTTTTCAATCATTGGAGATGAGAGTGCTGAAATATCTGGAAAAGAACAAATTTCCATTGGAGTTTGTTTTGTGAATTCTAGTAGCACGGAAACGGTTATTCATGAAGAATTCCTTGAATTTGCAAAGCTGGATCATTTTTATGCTGCATCCATAGCTGATAAAATCATTAATCAGTGCACAAAATTTGGGTTGTATGCCAAGGCTATGATGGATGCTCTACAATGGCTAGCAGAGAAGGTGGCGTTCAGGCAAAAATTAGGAACAAATACTCTAAAGCTGTTTTTGTGCCTTGTGCATCACATCGACATAATCTTGTGATCAATTATTAAGTTTATCAATGCTTGCTGTACCTGATGTTAGGAATACAATTGAAACAATTAGGAGCATTATCAGAGGTTTTCGAGAAAGCCCAAAGAGAAGAAGTTCCAAATATTCCCTTGCTTTGTGAAACACGTTGGTCTGCAAAATACAAAAGCATCAGACTTTTTGCAGCAAGTTTTGAAGACATTTTTGATCACCTGAGTTCACTAGCCATTGAAGCAAATGGTAAAACACGACAGGATGCCTATCAGTTACAGTGTGCTTCAAGTACAACAAGTTTTCTAATTTGTCTTCAAATCATCACTTACTACTCCTCAAAATTAGAGTCAGTAGCAAAAGCTCTACAATCAACACAATTTGACATTCTGAAAGTCTTCGACCACGCCCAAGAGCTCCTAAAAAGCTTCCACACTCAGAGACAAAATGCTGAAGAGTTTTTAAGACCATTATTTCTTAACTTGAGGAATTGGCAGAACAATTAAACATCCAGTTGACAATTCCCAGAAAATGTAAGAGTCAAACAAACTGTTCAAATAATGGTGGTTCAACTGTTGAAGAATACTTTCGACGATCTGTCTTTATACCATTCTTGGATTCAATCATCTCTTCGTTAGAGAGCAGATTAAATGATAAAAACAAAATCAATTTCAGTCTATTTTCACTTCACCCAGTGGAAATGTTGAAACTTTCAATAAATGAGTTCAAATTTCACACAGAAAACATCATAATTGAGTATCAAATTGAAGACTTTGATGCTGAGGAAAGCACTTGGTTTGAGGTGTGGTCAAATTAAAAAGTTAGATTTTAGAATCAAAAGTCGCGATAGAATGATGGATTTATTACAATTCACTGACCTTTTTCCAGCTATTCAGAAAGCAGTTCTTATTGCTTTAACATTGCCAGTGCCAACTTGCACTGTTGAAAGATCATTTAGCACACTGAGAAGAGTCAAAATATGACTAAGGTCAACAATGTCTGAAGATAGACTTTCTGGACTTTGCATAATGAGTGTTCATTGTGACAGAATCAATGGAAGTAAAAAATAGCGAAAAATAATGGACAAAGTGATCAATAAATTTGGTCAAGATCACAGACGTTTGAGGTTTCTTTTCCAAAAGTAATATTAATAAATAAGTCAATGTGATTTTGTTTTATAATTGAATAAATATTTATTGTTTACATGCATTTTTTTTTCAACTCCCTCCCCCTAGAAAAATTGTCTACTTGGTAAAAAAAATATTTTTTCCCCACCTGGAAAAATTCCTGAGGACGCCCATGAACAGCATATAAGGCGCTCTATTGTACAGATAGTAAAGTGTAAGAAATATAACTAAACACAAAAAATGTGAGTAGATCGAAATAATTGTGTATAAATTAAAATAAAATAGAATATCCATGAACCTTGTTTATTTAACTTTGTTATAAATAAATAAATATTAATTTATAAAAATTTCTTAATTATTAATGAATGTTTTAATTACAAGGAGTTAAAAAAGAAACAGCAACTATTATAGGATGCAATAATCATCATTATGAATAAGTCATACGAGAAAGTATGTAAGAGTGGGAGCAGATCAACTTAAGGATTCTGAGATTTTAATGCTATAAAACAAGAAATAAAATTATAGTTAATGCTAATCTTACAAAGTCTTCGATGAGAACCAATTAAACTTTGATATGACGAATAGTTATGTTCTGAATCCTCATTTTGGGAGGCCAATAAATGGTGCTCGTTGCACAATCTGATGATGTGCTCCGCCCTGCACAGTGAAATCAATCAGACTAGAATAATATCGACTATTCAAACTTTGTTTTACTGCCAATATAACAAACGAATGCACTCGGTGAATTCATTCCTTCTATTTTCAATTGCATTTTCGGTTTAATCAGCAGTTTTTTGTTTTTTATAGAAATTGAGTCAATTTGTCGCCATTTATAACAGAAGCGTTTGTGTATCTGAATCTCCTTATCAGATCGACTTGTATCAAGCCATTGAATGGAATCTCTCCCGACTGCCAAGTACGTATTTTTCCCTATTGCATCGGCAATACCAAATTCATTCTAAATTATTAACAATCTTTAAAGAATGCAAATTAAAATTAATGTAGATTTGTTTTTTTTTATCTAAAACTTCGATACCCCTCCAAAAAAACAGATCCCCTTTATAAAACTCAAAATTAGGAAACGCATTTTCTATTTTTTTGCATTGGTAAAGTCTGGATAACAAGTTTTCTAAAAAAATTTAAATGTTTTGAAGACATTCATATTTTTCTTCAAAAAAATAATAAGTTTATTATGAAAGTTTTTACAATGTTCATGATAGTTAAAAAGAAGACGAATTTCATTATATATATATGTGTGTGAATAAAAAGCTAAAATAACTCTATGAATTATTAGTTTTGTTATTTTCACAATCATAATAATAATAATAATAATAATAATAATAATAATAATAATAATAATAATGAAAATAATTGATTTGAAATACATGTTTGAATAAAATAATAAACTTGAATTTTGAAAAAACTTTATCCAAGAATATAAGCTTCCTAATTTGAAACAACCATAACTCTGTATTACAGCTGCTATTTGTGGGTTTTAGTCATCTATTACAGATGCATCTGATTGGCTGAATAAATGCATGACTCATCAAAATGATTTCTTGGCTTTTGTAGAAATGATTTAATAAATTTTAAAAACAACTTTGTTGGGCTTCCTCTAAATTGACCGTTAGTATAAAATTGAAAAACAAGCTTTTCATTGAATCATTAAGAATTTTATTG
Organism: Schmidtea mediterranea; assembly: GCA_022537955.1. Lineage (NCBI taxonomy): Eukaryota > Metazoa > Platyhelminthes > Tricladida > Dugesiidae > Schmidtea > Schmidtea mediterranea. The sequence continues at coordinate 55,080,479 of CM039680.1, read as the reverse complement.
TAAATAACAATTAAGTAAATATTGCTATCATTAAAATTTAATTCTTAAACCAATTATTTGAGTAAAAGCCTTTTAAAACTATAAAAATTCTGAGCTAAAAAAAGATTTTAAAATGACAGAAGTGTAATAATCCAATTAAAACAAAATCTTTATCAACAGTTGTTATAAAATCTTTAAGTTTATAACGTGGGAGTCGATTTATATCAAAATTCAGAAAAAACGTCCAAGCAGATATAAACAAAATTTTAAAAAAAGTAAGGAATAGGTCGCTAAAAAATAATCTATGGATGTTACCTCAAAAAAAAAGAATGACCTTGACTTACTTTATGACTTATTCGATGACTGACTGTATTTATATATTGTCAAAGTATGCCTCATTTTTTTTGTAGAGCCTATATAGCTCACTACGTACTACTTGCTCACAAAACCTTAAGTCTATTAAAACTGCATAAAAATGCAAAATGCATACTATAAAAAAGAGGGCGGATGACCTTAAATTTGTGTGAATCAAGAAATTCCTGTTATTCAAGAGTTCACACACCTATCTGGAGCGTAGTAAAGGCTAAGTAAAAGACCTATTTCTCAATATTATAATGAATTATAAATAAGATCCATGAGTTTGTTTCAAAATTGACTTGTGAAAGAAGTATGAGTATGAATAAATTTATGCAAATATGAAAAATATTTTAATAAAGGTATCAAATGGTGAAGTTTTTAAATAAAATTAAGAAACAAAATTTAAATTAACCTTTTCGACTTTATACCAATGAATTCCATAAAATTTGTGCTGACAAACTTTCTGAAACGTATATGTTAAAACTATTTTAAATCTCAGAAATTCTTAACTGCACCTCAACGAACAAATATTCACATTTTTCCCAGTGAATCTCATTCCATGGTTCTTGCAAGGACTTAAGAAACTGTTTTTCGTCATCTTTTATTTCAAGGAATTGACGAAAGAACTTATTAAAATAGAATTCAACTGAGAAAAACTCCAGATCTTCTACTAGATTATTAACGTTATATCCGTATTCTGCTTGGACTGCCATTCCAGCCAAAGTCAGAGATTCAGATACATTAATGGGAGGGTTGTTCATGTATAATAAATCTTGGCGTAATTGCAAATAAAGCAGCTTATGATTAAATGAATTCCTAAACGACATTTTAAAAAAATAAAATTATTAAAAATTTTACTACATTTCATTGATCATTTCCTGAGTGGGATAAAATTTTATTCGGTAATACAATTGTAAAGTTTTTTTATTTTCGTTCAAATGTTTTGAAATATTTGTTTTACGGATAACGTACTCGGCGACTTTTTGAATATTAATGTCTTCTTTCAAAAAAAAATATTCATTGTCTAAAATTTTATTAACAAAATCAAATTAATATACTTAGAAAATATATAATAATAATAATAATAATAATAATAATAATAATAATAATAATAATAATAATAATAATAATATTAATAATAATAATAATAATAATAATAATAATAATAATAATAATAATAATAATAATAATAATAATAATAATAATAATTAATAGAAAACGCCAATAAAACACTGTTCGTACGATATATTTCGACAGTTTAATTTACATCTTCAGGCACCCAAAACCAATTCAATATTATGGATTATTTATATTTATTTAAACAAATAACATTTATATAATGTTTGTAAGTTTTTTATCTTCTCTGGGTAGATATTATTAGCCCACTGCTGTGTATATTACTAGAAAACAATACAATACAACATTATATATTTTTTCATACAAAGAAAATTAATTATAACATATGTTAATGTTTCATCAAAGTCTTTTCAATTTTCTGTTTTACACAGTAAAGAATGAGACTTTTATTTTTGCTTTTATTTTTAGGTTTGTTTTGTTTTTTTCGTTTTTCTTGCATTATGATATGCCATATGCATATCATTAATATTGAAATAATAATAAATACGATATCGATCATTCTTAACTTTGATGTCAATTAGATTTAAAAAATATTTTCTAATTTTTTCACTTAAAAAGATTTTAAAACGAAGTTTTCAGTATACTAGTTTGAATAGAAAAATGTTACCGTCAGGGGAATGATGGTGTAAGTGTAATGACTGCTGTTTACAATGGGGTACAATCAAAAATTAAAGAAATTAAACCCAATGCCGAATGTGTTCATTGTAATAGCCACAACCCGAATTTGGTCAATAATGATAGTTTTGTTGGATGTCACGATATTGCAAAATATATATGCCTTCTTTGGACATAGTATAAAGCGCTGTGCCCTTCTATCATCATTATGCGGGTAAAGTGAAGTCGTTTTGAAAAAGTTTAACCCCACTCGATGGTCAGGAAGAATTTGTTGAAATTTTGAAAGCACTCTCAGAAATATCATTAAAGTCCAACAAAGCAGATGAAAAAAAGAAGCAACTGCGATAAAAAAATGGAAAAATTTGAATTTGTATTTATTACAGTATTTTTATTCAAAATTATGAGTGAAATAAATATCGTTTCTAAAAAGTTTCAACAAAAAAGAATTGATTTAAGTGAAGCAGCCTCTCTATAGGCAACATTAACACTTAAACTAAAAAAAAATTAGAAAGTCTTTCAAAGAGTTAGGAAAATATTGAAAAATTGATAAAAAGGTAATGTCTAGTGAAGCGTCTTTTTGAGTAATTATCTCCAGACTATCGTTTCAATAATCTAGTCTCTAGAGGAAAGATTAAGAGTAAATGTGTTTTATTATACTTAAGACAAAATAATTGTCCAAATTAAAAAACGCCTTATAGGTATGAATGCAATTAACCAAAATTTTGCATTTCTTCAACTTAGAAATATTTTATCTATGTCTGAACAGAAAATGAAGATAGCTTGTGATAATATCTCAAAAAACTATTCAGAAGTATTTTGCAATAACTTATCAATGGAAAGTGACTTATCTATCTGATTTATATGTGGCATTGAATTTATTTTTTACCTAACCGGTAACAGTTGCAAATGTGGAAAGGACTTTCAAAATATTTTAAAAAATAAAAACAAACAGAGGAATTCAATAGGACAAAGAATATTGCATCAAATGGCACTACTATCCATCAAATACACAGAGGTATCAAAAATGAACCTTAAATACTTTATAAATACATTCCCAAAATCAAAGCGAAGAAAAAAAACTATTTGACTTTTTAAAAAATAAAATCAAATACTTATAAGTTTTTCTTTGTATATTTTATTTAATAAGAAAAAATTTTGATGCTTAAAAAAATTGATTCTTGCACAAGGGCCCAAAATATCCAGTTACGCCACTGAGCAAGGGCTTATTTTATTGTACACTTATCTGATAAAATAATAATAATAATGATGATGATGATGATGATGATGATAATAATAATAATAATAATAATAATAATAATAATAATAATAATAATAATAATAATAATAATAATAATAATAATAATAAAAATAGAAAGCGCCAATCCAAAATATATATTATACTACAATATATTGCGACGGCTAACTGTCATCGTCAGGTAGATTCAAACTTAAAACTATTGATTTAAAATAGTTTATTCAAACATATTTCTTCATAAATATTTTATTTTTTAAAAATATATTATACGAAAATTTTATAAATTCTGTTTTATAAATATTAAAAATAATTGTAAAATATAAAATAACTATAATAATTAAGTAAATTAATAAAAATAAACAAATGATCATCACTCTAATTCTCAAACGAGAATGTATTGCTTGAGTAATTACAAATAGAAATGCTCAATCAAAATTTATTGTCGGATATTCAAATATGACCGCTGTTAGTTTTTATGCATCCAACGTTATTGCCAATTACGAGATTAAAAATTTTGAAAATAAAGGAAAAAATTATTTAAAGAGTAGAAAAGTAAGGTAAAAAACAGAATGTTGAAATGGATGAAAATGTAACTAATCAGCAAAAGAAAGTAACTAATGTCAGTATGATATGACTATAAAATTGCTTTGTTATTTGATAATCGTCTTAGACATCAAATTCTGGGGTTTCATTGCATTATACAATAGTAAGTTTTATTATGGGGTTTAACTAAACGAAATTTTTCAGAATTATTAAATGAGCTCAGAGAACAGTGGATTACTCATGCACAGCAATATCCGATGGTTAAGTCATTGTAATTATTTACAGATATATGTTTTGTTTTAGGCGGAGTTAGGCATCACTGAACATTTTAACTGTTTGAAACAGCGGTCTTAACCTTTCTGGAGCTGTAACCTCTTGATAACATTTGCCAAGCTATAGTGACCCTAACAATAAAAATAATAGGGTAGCTTCTCAGTCACTGCATTTTTGCAGCTAACTATTACCTTTATGAATTCTAAATATCTGATTTTATTTTTTATTTATATTTTATACTTATATATCGCTTAAATTTCCAGGTCTACGACGACCCCTGGCAGGTTGAAAACTGCTGGTTTAAAGAAAATAGGGACAGGTATATTGCCAATTTTTTGTTTGCTAATCTTCTCATATGTGCAACTCGTTATTTTAATAAATGAATTCTATAAACAAAAGTTTAAAAAATAGAATGACTGATAAATCTAACTTAAAATGTGTTCAGGAAGTGACAAATTAAAAACCTGGCATAACATATTTGTCATCCATGATACATCAACTTAAATTTTTATATTTCACTTAAATATTTAAAAATTTTAAATGTTGACTTTTTAATAAAATTCTACAAAACTTTATTTTATTTTTGTTAATTTTTTTTATTATTAGCAATTGCTTGATACGTCAGCAATTTTGTAAAAATAGATTGTATATTTTTTGCACCCATACTAAAAAAGATACTAGTCAATGTTGGCATTTTTCTTAAAAAATATATTCTTATTAATTTCCCAAATTTCAAATTTATTAATACATGAAAGAAAAGATAAAAAAAAATTTTAACCTTTCAAAAAGCATTAAAAATATTATTTAATCATAATTAACACTCAAGCCATATAAAATTTACAAAAGCCAAAATTGTTTTTTATTAATTTAGATTTTGTTATTCATTAATTACAATACGATAATTTAATTTAAACAAAAAATACAATTCAAAAAATAATTGAATAATTAAAATGAATCAGAAAATTATTAAAATCTGAATAATTTTAAATGTAATAACAAAACACTTTGCGTTTGGCAGCACCGACAAGTATATCAAAGAAAAAGCTGAGTTTTAATTTTAAAAAATATATGTTGAAATATTTATTCACAATTTTAAAAGTTCAATGAATAGCATCAGATTTGGATTGGAGTATTTGAAAATTCTATCAATTTGTAATAAAATTTAGTAATTAATCAAACCAAGGATGATAAAGTAAATGCTCCATTTTAATTCTGTCATCAGGCTGATATTTTATACATTTCCTAATTATATTTTCAGCTAATAACGAAGCTTCTTTAAACTCTGACATTTTCATTGACATAATAGAAGTTTTACAATTAAAAAGATATCTATTTTCAATGCAATTGAATAAAGTACAACCGATAGAAAACACTATGCTCGTTTTAATATCATAAGGTTTGTATAGGTAAGTTTCTGGGGCATTAAACCCAAGGGTGCCGTAACGATATTTTGTCTGTGGATTCATTACCAAATATTCAAAATCAATTAATTTTACATCAAACGAAACTGTGTTGATCATTATATTTTCTGGTTTAATGTCGGGATAATAAAATCCACTCAAGGATAACTTTATCAAAATTAAAATTAAATGTTTAAATATTTTTTTTAAGAAATTTTCTATATTTTTATTTGTTTTCGCATATTCTGAAAGTACTATCCAATCGTCAGTCAGATATTCCATTATCAGTGAAAACGAATTTTCCGTTTCGAAGCAATCCAATATTATTGGAGCGCAATTACAATGACCAATCAAATTGTAATGATATAATTCCTTAGGCAAATAAATATTGAAGCGATTATCAAATATAAAAGATGATTCAACTTCTTTTTTAAATTCTTTAATAACTACATATTCATGTTTAGAATTTGAATACGTGAGATTTCTAGCAATATAAACGAAACTTCGTGGGCAATCGCTTTTTAAACATTCAATAAATTCGTAATTATTATTATTGCTATTAATCATATCCATTTTAATTTTAGGCTATTAAGTTCTGTACATAAAGCCAGTTAAAATATTTGTTTTAATTTTCTTAAATATTACTGGATGTTCTATTATTTATTATATTTTAATGTTGAACTTTTGATATTTCTTTTTAAAAAATATTTATTTTCATTATAATTATTGCGTTTTTGTGTTTTTTATTGTGTTTTTGAATGAACATATTTTGTGAATAAAATGAATATGATTTTAAGAACTGCTGAATATTTTTTAAATAGTATTTAATATAAAAATGGATTACATTTATAAATTTTTAAAATATTTTAAATAATATTAACGCTCAACGAATAAATGCTGTTTAATTTTCTATTTTTTGTTGTAACAGTGACATAAAAATTAAAAATTTAGTGCCATAAACTCTATTGAGTTCAATTTAACTACTGAATGAATTGTCAAGAAAATAAAAAGGTTAACAATTAAGATAATTTCATATAGACCTTTATTAACTTAAACTTACAATTTTATAAACTTAAAAATTTATTTCGAAAATTTAAAAAAATTATTTTATAAAAATTCATCATGCAATTAACTGAAAATATTAAACAAATCATATAAAAACCGTAATTTTGAATTTCGGTTGAATTAAAAATTTAAAAAACCAAATTTAAATTGTAAAATATCCATAAAAACATAATTTGCAAATTCATTGAAAAAACATTGGTTAAAAATTATGAATCATATATTTGTGGAAATTGGTGAAATTTGGCAAATAATGCATCATTCGACAGAGAAAAATGAATTTTAAGGTTATATTGAAATAAGAGAAAAATCATCTTGTAAATAAAAATTGAAAGTTATTGGAAATTTGTTTATGACCATGGTCGAATAATTACTTTTTTTATGTTATACAAAAATCCATTATAAAAATCTTAGAATAATTTCCAATGAGAATCCTTTAAAGTATTATACTAATACACTGACCATGGTAAAAGGTTAAAGAAAATTTATAAATTAAATCAAAAATATGAAAAATTATCATACCTAATTTAAAGCACAATCCGTAATTGACAAATTCCAAATCTGGATATCCGCAATGTATAGCATTAATAATGTGACTAAAGATACTTTGTTTGCTGAGATTTCTTACAAAAAGACTGACTCCATTTAGCAAGTTGACTTGGACATCGTATGTTAAATTACGTCCGATATCGGCCCGACGAAAAAATGAATTTCTCCTCTAAAAACATTTGAAATCATTTATTAAAAAATTTGGCTCATTATTTTTACGAAAAATTAATTTATCATTATTTATTTTTAATGAATTATAAAATGTATTATTAAATATAATTTTTTTGAGTTATACAAACTTTTATTATCAGAACATTCTTTTCAAGTAAAGTGCATAAATATATATAAATATAAATTAAAATAATTGTAACTTTATTTTAATCAAAAAGTGGAAAATCTATTTTAATAAATTTAAAATAAATAAAAATAACTAAATTAATTCTAAAATAAATTTATTAACAATATTGCAAAGTTTTGACAGTTTTTAATTATTTAAATACATTTTAGAATATTTATAAGTTCAATTCTCTACCTTATAGTAAATTCATTATCCAATAATGTTTATTAAAGGGGTTTGAAGAAAATATAAATTTTGCTATAACCAGAAATTTTACTTCGCTTTCGAAATAAACCACTTTCAAATTTATAGTTATATTAATAAAAATTGATAGGCATTTTGAAAATACTGTGATTATGTTTTGGTAATTTTTTACTATTTATAGTATAATTAAGGTAGAAGTGTATGTAATAGTTTCTGTAATTTATAAATAAATGTTTTCACAGATATAAATAAATCTCAAAATCGTCTCATAAAGAGAAAAATTAAAACTTTTATTTGAATCATTTTAGTATTAAAAAATTAAGAATTAACGTAGTTTTATAGTGATATGAAAATATCTCGGTCATTTTTGACCTATTTGAATACAATGGATTAAAATTAAATATTTATTTCGGTGCATTTAATTACAATTAATAGTAATTCTATTTTCTTACATAAATAAATATACTTAAAATAAATTATTATTAATAGTTAATTTTTTAATATTTTAAAATAGGTTTTTTAGAATTTATATATTTTTAAAAAGACGTTGTTAATTAAGGAAGCTCTTAAACTGTTCTTATTTTTTGATATATAATGTATAAATGTACAATATTGTCGTATATTATTGTAATATTACTTATACAACATAAAATTACTTAACTTCATTAATTTTTACTTTTTAGTAAACGATAATTTTGTCTATGCTGGAACTTTTAAAGTTTTCTCTTTGATGGACCCTTAAATTTAGAATAAGAATATCAGTTCCATGCCTTGATTGTAAATGTATTTTGCTTATTGCACTTTTATGTGTCATTTTTATATCCATACTATTTTTATATCTATTTTTATATCTTATACCAGTGGCCTGTGCAATACTTTTTAACTTATATAAAAAAATTTAAAAAAGATTTAAAAATAACTTATATACCGTATATACTCGCATATAAGTCGAACCCCTTAAATTTGGTTTTAAAAAAATTTCCAAGATAGATGACCCTCGTATAAGACGATCTTATAAAAAAAGTTTTTTTGCTAATATATAATTTATTTCAAATTATGCAATTCACTAAGAACCATAACAATTTAGCATGGCAAAAATTATTTTTCCGAAGAGAATAAATAGCAAAATGTTTTATTTGACAAAAACAGACATTTCTAGACAATCTGGAAAAAAATTAATACTAAATTATACGGTAAATTAATTATTGAACCATAATTATTTTTATTAAAAGTAGGTTTGCATATAAGCCGACCCATCAATCTGGAAAAAAAATTAATCCTAAATTACTCGGCCTATACGCGAGTATATACGGTACTCAAAAATATAGTAATAGTTTGATGGAAAAAGAATAAACTTTATTGCATGTGCTTGCGAATTGCATAAATTTTGAATTCCCTATTGCAATAATGGCAAGACAATGTACGACAGATAACAAAAAAATATTGCAGAATGAAATAAGCAACATGTTATTCATCTATTACTCACTAGGTGGTGTAATATTATATTGACTTCACTATTTTCTATTTTTCTTTATGGATTTATAATTTGTGAGGTTATAATATAAAAAAAATTCAATCCACAGTTGCATTTCTGGACCATGTCCATGTGTAACTATTGCACCTGCCTAGTTAAGGCGCTGTCTGGTAGGATTATAGTTTAATGTGTTTTTTTATACATAGTGATCTATTTAGAAATATTAAATATTTAATTTTATATTCTTTTGAAATTCTCAGTTAAGTTTACCTGTGTATTGCAAGAAACATTAAATGTTTCATTTTGTCTAATAACGAATTCTGGACCAAGAAATCTCTAAATATAAACAAATATTATGATTTCTCTAATATTGAGAAATAAATTTTTACACGTTCACCGTTCAACCTCTCGATGTTGGCAGTTTCTGTGAATGACAAATTTTGTAAACTCAGTGAATTTCGTTGGTCCTCTCTAATTAAAATTATATCTTTATAATTATAAATATAAATTTTTTCAATAAAAATAAAATATTGTTATATAGGGTGAACCCTTGGCCATTGGTAAACCAGAGAATAAATTTAGAAAGAGAATTATATTAGTGGGCCACATTGATAAAAAACGTACGATTAAGTATTAATATGTGAATATTGTTTAAGTTACATATATATATATTTGTACGAGAAGATATCGCTTGTCGATAAGAGTTGTCTATTTTGTTAATGATGTTCACCGACTTCAATTGATCTAGTTAGGTCTAGCTCTTAACAGATCTGTGAACCCCTGGTCAAAGGAATCCAAAAGTATAAATGCAGCACTTATTAAAAGTTATTTTCACATCATTAAATCTTAATTGACCAAAAAAAATTATACCTTTTGAGCTTTCATTAACACTACTTATGATAACTGCTTATAAACAAATTTAATAAAATAATACAAAAAATATAAAAAAAATTATAATCAGAATATCATAATAAAGTTGTTCTTCTTTTTATTCTTCTTCTTCTTCTTCTTCTTCTTCTTCTTCTTCTTATTATTATTATTATTATTATTATTATTATTATTATTATTATTATTATTATTATTATTATTATTATTATTATTATTATTATTATGAGTACTAGTAGTATTAGTATTATAATTTATACTTACTTTTCTGAGTTAGAAAAAGTTTTGAATCCGTCAACTTGAATTCCAGGTGACTTAACTAAAAAAAATTATAAATTTCAATATGTATAATATCATCTCACTAAATATAATTTTTTTTATAATGGCAATCACATTTTAATTCTAATTTATAATTCCCATGAAAAAATAGTGATTAGTATAGAACTTATATTTTATGAGTACCTGCCTCTCGGTATTTTCGAGAATTCTTTCGAAAAATCCTTACAGATTTCCACCCATTTTAAACCTTACAGTTGTTTTATTATTATTATTATTATTATTATTATTATTATTATTATTATTATTATTATTATTATTATTATTATTATTATTATTATTATTATTATTATTATTATTATCATTATTACCTTTTGATTAAAAAAATATTATGTTAAACGGAATAAAATCAGAATATATTTTAGAAAAAATCATTTTTAGTAAAATATTTATTTATTAACTATATCAGTGTGCGTTTGTAATTATTTTAATGACTATTTAGGATAATTCATTATTTGGTATAATTATGACTATTTTACCGGGTCCGTTTGCTTTTGATAATTTCCTTTGAGCTTTCAAGCGTTCCATTGCAGCGGGAATATTCGGTTTCACATAATTGTCCATCCTGCTGAGGTAAATGTGCCCATTCTTTTGATTTGACAACGAACAAGGATTCCTACTGTTCTCACTTGTGTTTGATGACAAGGAAGAGGTTTCATTACAGTGATAGTTCTGACTGCATAATGGTAGAAAAATAAATTAAAGGATATGATTCTATAAGATAATAGCTTTTGAATACTGTCATTATAACATTATTTGAGTTTTTTGTCTTCGTTCCAGGTTATAAATCTAAGATTTTGTTTGATCAACACGAATTTTCGAAATATCCTTTTCTTTTTAATATTTGTTTACTTGAAATATATTGCAATAATTTATTTTAATAAGTAAATTTTTATTTTTTCTGAGAAAAAAGATCTATGATTTTGTTTCCCATGCGGGTTAAAACAAAATATACGTTATGAGTACTACATCATGTTCTCACTGGCCCAATGAGATATCTCTGGGCTATTGGTTTTAAAATTTGTTTTAATTTTAAATAATGTTTTACTTTAAAGTATTTTTGTGTTTTATATATAAATATTTACTTATCTAAACAAAGACTCACATCAATTTATTATGAGGATCTTGATGAATGTATTAAAATAATAATATCATCATGCATTTCTAATTATGAAGAATTGAGCAATAAAATTCTACTATAATTTTTAAAGATGAAGGAATTTTTTAGGCTTCGGTCAAAATGAACTGCGGCAGTTTGAAACTGAGTAAAATGTAAATGAGAAACATTGCATTGCAGCAAAAAGTAAGAGTCAATGTGAGACTCATACAATAGTCAAGGGGTATTTTAGGCGTTAGTGAAAAAATGTGTTTTATGCTTATTTTTTCCGAGGTCAAAATGAATGCCGCATGATGCCAATTGGTTTTAATACAAGATGGAGCAAAACTTCCTTCTTGTGCAACTTTTTCAAATTAATTTATCCGGGCGATCAAAATGCACTGTGTTTGAAATGATGTGAAGTTGAAATATAGTGCAGTTGGCTAATAGACTTTTAGGCATACTTATTCGTAGGTCCAAATGAATATAGTATAGGGGGCCACTTTTTCTCCGGTCAATGTAACGCACTATAGTGAGGGTCTATTTGGCTCTCGCAAAATACACAATTAAGATTTTGACTTTTAAACATACATTTTTCTGATTCACTAAAAATCAGTAGTTTCGCATTATTTTCAGGAGCTATTTTTGGCCTTCACTGATAAACACGTAAAAATATTTTTAAATTTGGTCTCAGAATTTTGTAGGTCAAATAAAATTTTATGGTTAACAGTGTTTATTTGTAAATACCAATTTAAACAAATTCATGTTCTGACTGTTAACTAATTCTTTTTCTTAATTTTCAACTTTTTGCTTACGTTAGAGCGCTCCACTTAGATAAACACGTTTCTCTGACATTTTTAATTTCCGATTAACCGTTAAATATTTTTAAATAATTTTTCTTCATATTAATCTGATTTATTTATTTATTTAATATTTTCTCTTGCTAATAACAACTGATAATGCTGCGGTTGACGTATTTATTTTTTAAATAAAAAAATCACATACGGAGTTGGATCAGGGAAAATCGGAAATACGAGTTTTTATTAATTTTTTTTTACATTCCCGGGGTCGGGTCCCGTGTTCCCCATAAAATCTCTGGGCCCTGTGTCACGGCACAGTTAACATTATGGATAATCCGGCCCTGTGTCAGCCGAATAGTGCCATTACTGCGTAGTGACCGCTGAGGTGCAAAGACAATATTGCCACCCCAATTAATTTAATTTTTAAATTAGAATTTGCTGATGTGAGGATCACCCGATGGGGGACTATTACTTTGTAAAAATTAACCCTTATGGAATTGAATACAGAATTCGAAAACGTAATAAAAATGAGTGAAGAAATTTTTTGTTATTTATTTACGACAACTTGCTATATTTAAAAGAGAAAAGTTTTTTAAAATTCTTTATAAATGAAACTAAAATTTGTAAATCAACCAAAATGGTTTAATATTTTATTCCAATAAACACAAAAGAAATTATTTGTTTGAAAAATACATTAAAAAATTAGGAGATGTTTTTATGAAAATTTGTTTTCTACTTCATTCGATTAAGTTTAATTTATTTTTACAGTTTAGTACTCCAAATTAAAATCAATTTTTTAAAAATATAATAATAGTTGGTCAGCGGCCGCCTTTCAACTTGGCCGCTCAAGTCCGGGGGCACCTTCTGCATCCCTGCCAGGAATGCGTCTGTAGCAGACTTAACCTATACAATTTTGTACATAGAATCCGAATATTGTCTCAAAGCCTGCTGTAACATAAACATATATCTCATTGTGAAATATATTTCAATTTAATAATTTTCCAGGTAAACTAACCCATTAGGGCCAGATTTTTTTTAAAAATTTGGATATGTATTGGAATGTTTTGACATTAATCTTCATCTAATAAACCTCTGAATGCGATATATTTTGTCATTCATTGAGTCAATGAATCATTGCTAAAATAAATTTCAAATTTAAATAAAACGTAAAATTATCATTAACAGGTCATTAAACTAGTTAGGAACTATCAGTATATATGCTAAAAGAGTTTGCTTTTAAGAAATTATTATACCTAATTCATGTTAACGAATTCCCATTTATGTAATTATTTACTAGATGTTATAAAAACAGTATTGTTAATTTACTTTATTAATAAGCTGAATGTAATTTGATTTGATTGTTATTTAAAATTCTTTAGATATTCTTTTTTATGATATTTATTGGCAATATTTTGAAAAATTTTAATATATTTTTTTATTATTTTACATTCATTTTTTAAATTTTAATTCAATAATGAATATTTTTTCTAATTATTTATTGGAAAATTCTACAAGTACTATCAAATAATGAAAAAATTCAGTCAACAGCATTTAAATATTTTTCATTCAATGAGTACAATTTTCTTAACAGTTTGCTTGGATGCTGAAGGTTCAATTTTGTTCAAAGTACTAACAACAATGCTTACAAATTTAATCAAAAATCTTTCAAATTTATTTACTAATACTACTAAAAAAAACTTAATTAATTTTCCACTACTTTATTCAATTTTTATTCATTGGATTATCAAAGCTTGTTATGACAATTATTTTTACAAAAAAATATTGTACTGCAATAACTCAATTTTGTCCTCTAAAACATCCTTACTTTGATTTTCAATACAAGTTTCAACAATCTTATACTTAGCAGTTTCGAGTTAACAGTAACTATTTTGTATTGGTTTTGGATCTGTGTAATTCCTACACTGCAAGAAGTTCTTTTTAGTTGTTGTTCGATAGATTTTTAATTTTTGTTTGGTAATTTAGTATTTTGATATATATTAATTAGGTAAAGATTATTTTATCCGTCAAATTTATTCTAACATTTAGCAACTTTATGTAGGTAATTAAAAATTAAATGAGTTTAATCAATTTTAATTGAACATGTGAAAATGTACTATGAAATTAATATAATTTATGTTAAATTTTTTTAAGAACATTATTCTAATTCTCATTATCGTCAAATTTTTCGTCTTCAAAAGCAACTAACAAAACACTAACTAACCAAAACTAACCGATTAACTAAGTAACCCCCTAACCAATCAACTGACTAACTAAAAACTAGTTACCAATTAATTTAGCATTTGCTAAACTACTTACAAAATAACGAACTAGAAATAAAAGACATGGAATGAAATTTTTTTAAATTTTGTGATAGTATTTAAATACATTTATAATTACATTAAAATACATTTTTTTAATATAAGAACTTTTAGTTTTCACCACTCATTTCTTTTGATTTTCAAATGATATTACTTTTATTTAAAAACATTTTACTATGAATCAGTAAAGATATTGATGTTTTTTGATATTCACGAATTGTTGTCACAGTGAGTATGAATTATTTTAACAATAATTAAGAAAATTTTGTCTGGTTTAGAAAAATGTCATGTATATTGCATAAATTTAACAAAGAAGAATGGCATTCATTATTGAAATGTAAACAATTACACTGAAGACTTTAAATCTAAATTAATCTTTGATCTTCTTTAAAAATTCTAAGAAAAATGAAAAATAATTTCAAAAAAGTGATTTAAACTGTCACAAACTTATTATTTGTTTGTTTTAATTTTAGCTAAAGATTGTGATCTGTTAAAAATTATATAATAATTGACAATACTAATAAGTTCATTGAAATGTTACATAACCAATGCCTACTCATGATCTAGTTTTGTAGAAAAAAAATTATTATAATAATAGAATGATCGCGTTAATTTCATATTTAGCTGTGGTAATGATCATTATCATAGTCAATTAATCACATTTTATTATTATTATTATAATTATTGTTATGAAAATTACGTAGTTAAATCAATTATTACAACTATTTTATTAATGTCACTAATTTAATGAAGTGAAAATATTTGTTTTCATATTAAGAACGCATTTTATACTTTTCTATGGCACTCCATCAAAATGGCACGGAACCAAAAAGTCCCATCAAAACAGCTCAATGAAGCCAATGCTAACTAAAGAGCACTGACTAAACGCCCAATGAAATTCTTATTAATAATGAATATATAAGTACCATTATCTAATTTTAATAGGATAAATATTAATTAACAGATAATAATATATTAAAATATAAATTAATTAAAGAAAGATCGAAAATTACCGTAAATTTTTCAGGTTTTCATAAATATTCTGACTGTCAACCGAATTGTTTCTTGTATAGGTTTTTTCGGGAATTATAACATCCAAACTGGAAGTACTCAATGACCTCATCTGAAATCAAAGGTTTTAATGGTAACGAAAAATAATTAATGGCTATTCAGTTACTTATTAAGTTAATTTATATATATAAATATATTGGTCTCGGTCGGTATTGCATCTAATTTGCATGACTTTACCAGATTCCGCACTCATGTACGTCGTATTTTATCGACAATTACAGGCGGTTTGAAATACTGTAAAAGTCGAGTTTTTTTTAAAGTATAAGTAAAATAGTCTTTGTTTCAAATTTTCTTTAGGATCCTAGAATTCCTTCATTTTCATTACAAATATTTGATAATTTTCTAATCGGTTTGGTTTTTAATTTCAAAATTTTATTCTATCTTTTATACGGTAGAGAAATAAGGAACATTAATTGTAGAATTAAAAGATCTTATCAACAACATTTTACAAGTTACTCGTTCCCAATAGTTACTCAAATTTTTCTCAGTGATTTGAAAATCAGAAAAACCTATTTTTTAATGGTAAATTTTCTAAAGAGATCACTAATGTTAGTTAATTCATTCTGTCAATAATGCTCCAGAACTCCAGTACAGAGATGTCGGGTAGTCTCTCCAATATATGACATTACACCCATTACATGAAAATTGATACACCACTTCAAACCATAGCCTAAACTGAGTAAAGATTTATAAGTGGCCAAAGTAATCATTAACGCATCGAATGTCCATTGAAAAATAAATGTCTAATACGTGAAGACACTGTTATTTACTGACAAATGGAAGCTAAAATTGTAATAGGCTAATTATGTATATTTATTATGAAAATATGAATATGTATCATTTTTTAAATTGTGTACTCGAAAAAGATATTTTTAAAACTAAATAATCTTTAGATATTTTATAAAAAATTAAATTTTATTTTTAAAACATTCAAAATAATTTTAAATAAAATTTAAAAATACAACTTACTAAATATAACTCTTTATGTACGGGGTCCGTGTATTTACATTTTGAGTAATTTCCCTGAGTTTATATACAAACCATATTTTTATAATGAAAACGAGTGATTACGGAAATCGGCAAGTTATCATTGCAAATTTTAGCAAAATGCAACAAGGCAAAATTTTCCAAAATGTTACGTGTATTCTAATACAATATATAGAAAGGGTTCGAAAAATAAATGTGTTACCCTAACTTGTTCATAGATAGTACGCACTCATGTATAGTCTGCAACATTAAAATTTTGAAAAATTTTAAACAAAAAGTGTTTTCATAGATAGTCCGCACCTCATGTATAGTCCGCACAAATGAAACTCTTAATTTTTGTTAAAATCTATTAAAGGGTTGTTTACTTATATATTTAAATTCAAAAGGTTTCCAAAACATGTGAAATCATTAAATTGTGTTTGAATTGAATGAGTTCGGACTATGTATGAAACTCATTTTCAAATATCTTATTTATTCATCTAAATGTCGAAAACAAGAAAGTCGTACACTCGGGATAAAAAAAACTCGAGATCACAGAATATGCAAAAAAATATGGAAAAAGAACTGCGGCAAAGGTCTTCGAAACCGATGAGAAAAATGTTCGCAATTGGAAATAAATCGATAGTTTTAGCAATGAAACAAATCAAAAGATCTAGAAGATTTCGTAAAGAATTTTAGCCCGAACTCGAATCAGTCTTGAAATATTGGGTTCTTTCTGAACGCCGAAATGGATCATTGGTATTTTGAATATTGAAATAAAATTTGATTTCTATAGATAAGCCGCACTTCATATATAAGCCGCTGCAACTATTTTTCCAAACTTTTCACTTTTTTCATAGATAGTCCACGGACTATCTATGATAAATTAGGATAAATGTGATGTAGGGTTGTTCTGCAAAACTTGTGCATAATCAATTGTTGTGAGTAATATCACCATGTAAAACACTTTTAAATGACATTTTTCAAACAAATGAATGATTTTGAGAAGGAAATCTTTTCAAAATAACCCCAGTCCCAAAAGGTGAATAATTTCTAATATTTGAATTAATCCAATGTTTATGTTATTTATTTATTTTTATGCTATCATGTTTATGCAATCTTTATGCTATCATATATTCACATGACAATGTTTTTTGGAAAGAATTTTTTAATTGCTTTATATTTTGCTATTCACATTATATTATATTATTTTTAACCTTAAAACTTTATTATGAGAGCAGATTTGCTTGAAACCCGATGCCAAAATCAACTTCAAAGTGATCTTTCTTATAAAATGATGCGCATTTGTTTGGTTTTGATGAACTTAATTTTCAATATTTCATTTTATACTTAAATATTATGTTGTTTAAATGCTGCTATTGGATTAAAACGCAGAATTTTAGTTTTTAAATGTTAAAATTAATTATCAATTAAATAAATTTGGCAACGATTTAATTAAAAGATAACGCCAATAAAAAACCTTTCGTACGATATATTTCGATAGCACAGCTATCATCTTCAGGTACTCAAAACCAACTAAAAATATTATGAATTAACATTTAATTTAAACAAATTATTTTTTATTAATTTAATTTTTTAATAAATAAATATTTTTAAAAATATATTTTAAATTAATTTAAAATTTTAAAATTTTTCACTTATATTCTAATTTTTAAAAATTAATGTAATTTAAAATTTTCAATTATTTTAATAATATTAAAAAAACAAACATGATTTAACATACGTAAACTATTTAAAAACATTCAAAACATTCGTAGTCACAGCACTCTGCACATTAATCTTTGGATCCAATGACCTTATCAGCAATGCTTCACATATCACTCGTTCCCAATAACTATTAAAACTTCTCAACAAAATTCTAAAATCAGACATTCCTATATCACTTTTACAGCCTCTATTGTGTTCACTAATATTGGTCAAACCCTTCAATCGACAATGCCCTAGAACTCGAGTACAGAGATGACGGGAAGTCTCTCCAATGTATGTGGCATTACACCCATTACATGTAAATTGATAAACGAGATCAGAACACAATCCAACCGGAGTTTTTGATTTTACACGAATTAGAGACGATCTTAAACTCTAAATTTCCTATCAGTTTACCCAACTTCCTCTTATAATTTGTAAAGCCTTCAGAGTACGGCAATACTAACACATATTTAGGCTCAATTTTTTTATATCCATTTTTACCATCACCCAGATCAACACTCAATTCACACCCATCCGACAAATTACATTCAGACTTTCCACAACATGGATCCTTAGGATTTTTAATCAATTTATCAACAGTTTGTAATTATGTATCGTAGAGCAATGATTAACAAACCTTTCAAATTTACGGACAGAAAAAAAAATTATTATTGCACTAGAAACTATTAGTTTCTTTTCTTTTTATAAAACCCGAAATATGAAATTTATATAGATGCATACTTGGTCAATATGATATATATATATATATATATATGTTGTTGAAACTAAGTCAATCAAGCTTCCTGGCTTGTGTAGCCTATCTTAGTCCAGAACCTTTGGTTCTTAAATGAACTTACATTACCTAATTTTCTTTAGACAACGTAATCCATGGACTTTGAGATATGGTACTACTATTTGTAATCACAGTTAACTTAGATCAGTATGGCTTTTAGACCGGCGCACCTTTTGACTCCCTCAGACATCCTCCTAAATACCTATATTTTGTGTTGCACACTGGGAATACAGATCTCACGGGCTACCAATTAACAAAGCACTGTCTTAGAGGGTATCTTATTTTTTGAATAATTCCATATATAGATCTGAAAGTTTGAATCATATTTTAGTTATGTGTTGAAAATATTTTTTCGGCAGTCAACAAAATCTTTTCACTTTAATTCCCCAATGATTTACTGATAATCAAATTTCGGACCAACCTTTTTTCGAAGTGTATTTATGATTAACATTTAACATTTGGTTTTACACAGAAATTTAAAAGATTTTAGAAAAATTTTGTATTTTTTTGTTGTAGGAATATTTTACAGTTCCATATATTAGTGTGGAAATGACGCTACGAGCTCAAAATAGTTTTACAGACCTAAAAATTGTTTTCATTTGATCATAAATCCTTTGGTCTTTTATTATACTATAGTTAAAATGACGATTTTATTATAACTCATAGCTTTATTTTATCTACTGTGACATTTTTCAATCCAACGCCATATCGTTTATATTTTCACTTTACAAACCTGTAGGAACCTCAAATACCCTTCGATTGACTTGAAAGAACGATCAATATGTCTGGTCTTGGGAATAAAATAATTTAGTGCCGAAAATCTGTCTAAATATATCAAATGTGTATTGAATTGAGCGGTGAGCTCTGGACTATTTCATGAAGATAAAACTTTTACTAAACAACTGCACAACAGCCCCATCGGTTTTCGTGTCCTTTGATATGTTCAATCGGCTGCAAAGAACCTTAAAAATTATTATTTTTCTAATTTAAACCGATATTTATATTTATTTAAGGTATTCACGAATTTTCCATTCCATTAGTTTAACTATTAGTTTAAAAATAAACTAACTGTGCCGAAAATTCGTGAATACCTTAAATAAATCTGATTCGTAGTCAAATTGTGTAGAAAATATTATGTCACTTATAAAGAAATCAGAGGTGAAAAACAAAAAAGAGTCCTTACAATATTTATAGCCTTGATTTATACAGGGGTCTCGAATTTTGTGTTGAATTTTCATTCTAAAAATTACACTTTGACTTATACGCGGACGAACTAATTCACGAAAATATGCCCAATGTATATTTTTGAAATATTTCAATATTGAATATATTTACTGGTGGTCAATTTTCTAAAGTTTCTATAAATTGTTTTATTTATTTTTTGAAACTATAAATCTGACAATTCTAACAGGACGAATATAGATAATAATAAGTATTAACCAACCTTATTATGTGCCAAAAGACTCGCTTGGTAGACCTTGGAAAGGCGGTCTTTAATCAAAATGTCTTTTGTGTTCGAACTGCAAGTCTGTAAAAATAATAAAAACCTTTAAATAAATATCGAAGTTAATGAAAATTTTAAAAAAATCAAAATAATTTCCATCTGTTCTAAACAAATACAATAGGAAATACATCATAATGAGATTTAGAATTTTATATCGAAAATCTAACAAATATGGATGTCAAGCCAGGGACTCTCTCACCCGTATACGGCACATTTATGAGTTAAGAGTGACGGAAAAAATTCAGTAGATTAATTTTGTACAATTTATTTTAAATAGTAAATCAAATTTATGTTATATAGGGAAAAATTATTTACAGTCGTAACGAATGTTAAATGTTAAAACAAAAACGATTAAAACTTTTAAAAAAATCTTACTGATTTTCCGAAAGAAAACGATGAAGCCACAGTAGCAATATTTTTTGTAAATAAGTACATTGCTTCAACCCGGAAATTTTCAAGGGGATTCGAAATTACATGAAGGTTGTTGAGAAATTTTATTCTTTCATGAACATTGAGTGAAAAAACAAGTACTTGATGAAAATATTATTTTACCTTTCAAAACCACAACAGGAAAAAAGTTAACAGCGAGAAAACAACTCACCGCAACAAAACTTTGACAATAAAGCATATTATTAAATACTAAAATCTTCTATATTCCCCAATGAGCCGCTTTTTCTTTTAATACAAATGAGTTTTCAATTTTATGCAAATTCACTCACCGGGAATATATACCTATTTCTAAGGATCAATTTCAACTTTACTAGAGACAACCAGCATTTAATATTATTAAATCTATCAATTATCGAACTTAATGAAATAATGTCAAAATAAGAGAAAAAGGCTTTTTAAAAATAAATAATCCAATTTTAATTGTTATAAAGATTTAACGATAAAATCGAATTTGTCATAAATTAGCCAATGAAATCTTAATATTCATGTGACGTAATTGCTAAAATATTGATCAGGGAAACCCCAAGGCAATCGATACAAGCAGCAAATAGAAATGAAATAACTAACCAATTGAATATTAGATAGCTTGATCAAGCTGTCATTGTTGAGCTCGGTTAATTGATTTATTGTTGTCAATAGATCTTTGCTTTTAATCGGATTTTCAACCTAAATTAATCGCAATAATTAATGATTTTTCGATAAAAAATTTTCATTTGAAAATTTATGATTTTTCTTATAATATTTCACGCTGAAATCTATTGGAGATTTTTAAATTGACGACTGCATTTAGATAGAGGACTTTCTCAACACTCACAGGGAAACACCGGGTTCGAACTTAGTTCACTTTTGCAAAGAATTATTTCTTATAAATCTTTACCACTTATATCCCGATTGTCACAATTTATCAGTACCGAATTGAAATCCTTACAAGCTTCTTAAGATCACCAGAGGCGTAGCTAGAGGCTAGGGGAGACAGGTGCCAGACGCCCACTCAGGGGGCGCCAAAATCTGGGTTTAAAACCTTATATTTTTGTAGTGTGTATTTTTTACATGGTTTTAAAGTGATATTTTTTATATTCATCATACGGAATAAACTTGGAAATATATTTGATAATGCTATGAAAATCCTCCTAACAAATTCAATATTCATTTGAAGCCGTGAGCGTTTTTTCAACAAGCTGTAGCTGATTTTGTAGTATTAGGACGTCTGGGTAGAACAACATGGTCTTAGTGATCTTACTCTACTCAGTATTGAACAAAACGAAATGGAAAGTGTGATTTTGCTGAATTTATTATTAATTTTGGCACAGTTAAATCTAGAAAAATAAATCTGCTATCAACATTTACACATGCGGGTACAACATGTTTATGAGATTTTTTTATAATGATTACACTATTAAGCCTACGTATGGTAATTTTTGTTGAACTTTTATGTATATATCAGTAATTTTGAAGAGTAATTGTTTATCCGAGTATCTAAAAAAGTCAAGTCACAATATGAAAACATAGAAACTATATCATTTTAATATATAAACATAAAAATATATTTATTTAAGGTATTCATGAATTTTCAGCACAGCCTTTTTCAAGTGAAATCACTTGAAAAAGGCTGTGCTGAAAATTCGTGAATACCTTAAATAAATCTGATTCATAGTCAAATTTTGTAGCAAATATTATGTCACTTAAAAAGAAATCAGAGGTGAAAAACAAAAAGTCCTTATAATAAAAATATAAATATGAAAAAGAAAATAATTAATTCAAAATATTAGTAATAAAATTCAAATAAAAAAAAGTGCACTACAAACAGTTAAAGGAAAATAAAACTGTCGTAAATATGTATAACCGTATTAGCCAGTCCGCACATTGAAAAGCGACAGTAGAAATTCAGTGCTCGTTCATATCCACTCAATTATTTTTTTATGCGTTTTTGAAGTTATGCGGTTTTTTAAAACGATTTTAAGTGAATTTTTAAAAGTTATGCGATTTCCTCCCTCCTTATTCTAGATATTTTTTTAATAGTTATTAATTTTCTCTTGTAAATTTTTTTCATTAGAACTTTCGGTGTATGCTAATTTCATCCCGATTTTGAAATATATATATAATACTTTTCATAAATGCAGATTAGAAAACAGAACATAATTCAGGGAGAAAAGTTGTTGACCAACTCTGAATTTAGTTGGTTTCAAAAAAATTTAACCGATAATACAGTAGTTTTTAATGAAGGTTTGTGTCTAGGTTAAAATTTTTTAAAAGAAAACGAACCTGTATTTCTCCCATTCAATAATCAGAATATTTAATACGATTCATCTGTAATATAACATTCAAAAAAATAAGTTAAATTTTGAGATTTGGATTGTTTTTACAATATAATTTTAATTAAAGAATAAATTTTTTCTTATTTTTTTTATATTTTTTTCAAAAACTGGATTTTTTGGTTTTATGTGCTTTTCAAAAATTATGGAACGTATCTCAATTTATACAACCTAAGTCGTGTCTTTTTTATGCGTTTTATTTTTAAACGGTTTTTTGAGGAACGTATCCACCGAGTAAAATAAGAATTGAGTGTAGCACATATAACATGCATTTAGCATTTACAATGCTATCGCTATTTCTTAACTTCGGCTGATTTGTGCAACACCAAACTGTGCAGAATTTTTGACTTTGTGGGTAGTCGTAATTAATTAAAGTAAGTTGTTTTTATCATACTTTTAAAATTATTTACGAGTATAATTTTTCCGAGCCGTAAATTAATTATTCTGTTTTAATTTCAGATTTTGGAATTAAATTGATTGAAATTTTTTAATATCATGGCTATGGAAAATAGCAGAAAACGAAAGTACGGAGACGAAAATAGAAACTTTCACGAAGGATGGTTTGAAAATAACAGTCTAATTTATAAATAGTCGAAAACTTCACTGGGAGTCGCACTTGACTCAAAGGAAGAGTCGCATTTGCGAATCATTGTTCTATAGTATTGAATAGTATCGTCTTTCATTTGATGACAATATTAAACAAATAACCAACATATTTCTTATTTCAATTACTCTACAAAAATAAAACAAATTATGTATTTGTGATTAATAACAAATTTGAAATGTAGATTGATGTGATTAAACAAATACTAGTTGGCTCATTTATTACACATTTGTATTCGGTTGCATAGATTAGAGAATGCAAACTATTACAATTCCCTTGTAACAATTTATTCATTGATCGACATTTCATTTGATCTGAGCTACTGAATATTAGAATATTCGGCGGCTACTGGTCGACACTTGATACCAACCGTTCCGGGCACTTATCGATTCATGTCAACTGCCAGAATATTGATTGGGATAGCTTTTCCAATTTCTTCACACATTTTACTTTGATAAAACACAAAATTATAATCGAAAAAAGTGATAACTGTGATGTAAGTTAAAGTAATGTAAATATAGGTTATATGGAGATCAGAGGCTGAAATCGAGTATCCTGTGTTTTCCGTGCAATAAATTGAAATTCTATTGATATAAAACTATTTTGTTTAATAAAGAAGCGAATTAACACTGCCAAATTACTATTACAACATGACTCTTACGCATGAAGTATATCTCACACCAATAAAATCGGTCAAAACTGCATTATATATTTAAAAACCCCTCATGGTAAATCAAAAATAGATGATATCTTTTGTGTATAGAAGCATGAGGATGTTAAGTAAGTGATTAAATTATTGAATAAATTTCAGAAAAAAGGAATATATATTTTGATTAATATTATCATTATATTAAATTGAACAAACTTATTTTGGTGCCTCCACTTTCTACACTATTTATCCGGCCTTAAAAGGTGTTCACTGGTGCTCAATGAAAAATTCAAATACAAGTAGCACCATAAGTCAGAGATGTTTGTTTCAATTTGGAAAAGAAAAAATATTGAGATTAATAAAATATAATCCGAATTTTGAATATTAAATAGTTGAGTACCTTTGAACCATGAAGGATTTTTTATTTTGTTTTTTTATTAAAAGCGCATCGTAAAGATCTTTCAAATAACATTAATTTCGACGATCTACGATGCATAATTTTTACTTAATTTAATTTATTTTAAAATTGCAAATTGTCATTTATTGATGGTCTCTTTTATTTGATTTTTATTGTTTTTAATTCATTAGTAGTTAAGTTTTTATTTTGTGCAGTTCATTTTTCTTGTGTTCGTGCATTGTTCCATTTTGAATTATCATCAACATTAATAAATATTTAAAATTTAAATAAATATAAAAAATCAGTGGTTACTGCACAAGATATTTTTCAAAAATTCCGTGAGCCATTTATTTTATAAAATATACATAAATTATAATTAATTTATTCGCATAATAAATGTAAAAGAAATGTAATTCGCAGAATAAAGATTTAGTTTCAAATTATAAAATTGCCATCTTAAGTACTTTCGTACTTTTTTACGTTCATTAATTTCTTCTAATTTATAAAAATATTTTTACAATCGATAAAGAATTCAATTGCAAGACTTTTCATTACACTACTTTCACAACCAGTATAAAACAGACTTACGGATCTAATACTTCGAACTAAGACACGAAGGAGTATTATTGAATCAACAATTTTATGTCATTTTGGATAATGAGATATAGATATTCTGTCTATATTAAAATTAGCTTTGCCAGTAATTTTGAATTGCTAATTTAATGAGACATTAAAGAACAATAAAATTAAGATAGATTTTTTTTAGACTTAATATTTTGTATATTACTACTGCTAATTATGTATATACTGCTAATTATGTATATATTTGGTTTTAGGGTGATTTTCTTACAAGTTCTTTCTGATTTGCTCAACTAAAACTTCAGCAGCCAATGAGATTAAAATGCGCTTTGAAAGTGAAATACAATGCAAAACAATTTTGTCAATCCATTGTTATTTTAAAAAGCCAGTGGAAATTTTTCCCTATTATTGTTACAATTATTTTTCATTTTATTTCCAAATTCAAAATAGTGCTTTATCATTACTTATTCAAGCCGTGAAGTTCAAATCTTCTTGAATAAATTCGTCTAATTCATTATCCTCATAATTGTCTTAGTATTGAATCATTGTTATATATACATATATGTATATATTTTACACAAATAAAACACACAAATGTGTCAAATATTTTTATTTTGTGGAGGGGGGCAAATGCCCCTGATGCCACGTCCCTGTATATATATATATATATATATATATATATATATGCACTGAGGCAGAACAGATGGCGGGATATAGGTAGCTAATTGAAGGTAATAGCAAAAATGGACATTTTGGTATTACATGTTAAAACTTGGCAAATAAGCAAATTGATTTTATTTATAAAATCATCAAAAATTTTCCATTGGAAAAATAAAATAAAATCTCAAAGTAAAATTTATCTTACATCAATTTGGAAAAAGAACAATTTCAACATTTTCCCCAACGAATAGAGGATAATCTAAAAATTATTTACAAAAATCTAAAAATAATTAACAAACTTGCAATTTTGTTTTATAAGACAGATTTGGCCAGTTTTGTTCCAAATTCTGAATATTAGACGGACAGTAAACTTTACTATATTCACTCATTGGAATAAATATAATTTTCCCAAATTGTGAAATAAAAGAGTTACTTGGCGTCATCAAAAACAATTGTGAACGGTCGATAAAATCTTAAATCATAATCTAAAAGTAATCAATACAATGAAGAAAATTCTACCTGAATTTTGAATCGTATCAACACTTTCTGTTAACACACACCAGATAAATTCTTCATTTAATGCTGGAACTTTTGTTTTCAATAGATAAGATAAACTGATGTTTGTCATACTTCCAAAATTATTTTTCTATTAAATTCAGTAAATTTGAAAATAATTTCAGAATCGGTGAATAAGACCTTGAAATTTTCAATTAGTGATATAAAAACTTATCAATTTAATATATTTAAACAATGATGACCTTAAGAATATTTTGCTGAATGATACTAATTTGAATGTATTGGTTTAAATATTCTTTACTGTTCAATTAAAATTTATTATCCAGTATATTGAAATTCATTTTGGTATGATAAAACCAGATTAATTTATTTAAAATAAGAAATTTCTCTAATAGGAGTAAATATGTGGTTAAGGTAAAGCAAGAAATTTCGCAACGAATGTGCTAACAATGACAGTACATCATGTGCTGGATTAAACATTTATGGGGGCCTGTGCGGTGTGCCAAAAAAATCTCGGGCATTTTTGCCAGGCATAATTTTATCTCAGTGTTCGTTGTAAATCCTAATTTAAACAAATACATGTTCTGACTTTAACTAATTCTTTCTCTTTCTTTTCAACTTTTCGCTTACATTTGAGCGCCCCACTTAGATAGACACATCTGTCTGACATTTTTTGTTTCAGGTTAACCGTTAAATATTTTTAAATAAATTTTTTTATATTAATCTGAGTAATTTAGTTAATTAATATTTTCTCTTGTTAATAACAATTGGTCATGCAGTAGTTGACATATTTATTTTTTAAATAAAAAAAATCCCATATGGAGTCGGATAAAGGAAAATCGGAAATACGAGTTCTATTTTTATTTTTTACCCTTTCGTTTTTTTGCCCTGTGCTACACATGAGCGCCAAATAATTAAAAAATAATTATTAAATGTTTTAAGATTTTTTGAAAATTATATTTCATGATATTTATATATATCGAAATATATCCATAAGAGCTGACATAAATTAGTATAATTGTTATTTAAAGATTAATTCATTTGTTTAAGTCTATCAAATTAAACATTTTTGAATTTTTCATAATTGCAATTATAGTAAGTTTATTTATATGAATTTATGTATTTGTATTAAGTAGAATACAATTTTCGTTTTTAAGAAGTTTAATTTTAAACAATTCTATTTGAATCCAAAACTGTTTCAGTGAATACTTTCAGACAACACAACCTAAGATGAATATATATATATATGTGGGGTTAGTAGTGTTTAACCTTGACCCCTTTCATACAACGTCATCTGCCTCCAATGGTTACCCATTGCTAAGCAACGTTGGAACTGCAACCACTGGTTATGAAACCGCCAAATTTGAGTTCTACTGGAAAACTGCTAAGGCATGGCCCCATGATGGGTTCAACACACTACCGATAGAAGTGTTGGGCCAGAACACAAATAGAATTGAGAATTGTTTAAATGCATCAGTAATACAGCACGAAAACCCAGCACCAAGATAACTTAAAATACAATATACAACACCAACTAAACACTTTAAAATCTGAGAAAATATAAATAAATATAAAATCAAAAACATAAAAGTAAAATAAAATAAATACAGAATGCATCAAGAACCGCACGAAATTTACCTAAAAAATAACATAATAACAAGAAAATTTGACCGTAAAATGACCATTTATATAAAAGTAAAAATTAAGGAATTAAATGAATAAAAATAAGATATTTTTAGCTGAATAAATTTATTTAAAAATGTTAAAAATAAATTACCAATTTAAATAAGAAATAAATAAAAATTTAATTTAGATAACACAAATAATTAACACGCAAGGTTAAGGCCAAATTATAGGTACATATACTGATGTGTTTTGACAAATTTTCAGTCTTAATTTTCAGAGAAAAAATTCCTGTCTAAACTGATTTGGTGTGCGTTGCAACTGAGAGCCGTGCTTTCAGGCAATTAACACTAGTAAGTGTTTTGCCTTAACACGACAACTTTCAGTTGCTATACATTGGTGTGAAGCGATATAAACGATTGCCAAGGAATTTTTGACAAATTATGAAAATATATGTACGAATGTGGATTAACTTATTGATCAATTGTGAAGAAATATGAGTGAATACTGCATGAATTTCTTGACGAAATTTGATTAACTGTATTGGGATGAAGCAATGAACAATGATGATGCCAATAGACGTCCGATTACTATGAACTATTTCATGTCAAATAAACCGTACTATGCTCGAAACATTTACTCAACTGATATGGTAACATTTATTTATTATTTCTTTTTTGACCCACAGCCAAAACATATCACAAGACAACAAAATAAAACACACCATCGACCTGTGTAAGTGCGTGTATAATCGCCAATAGGTCGTGCCCGTGAAGGCTCCGGCGTGAGAATGCAGAAGCTGGAACGTCAATATTATCCGTATGTAGGGGAAATCGGAGGGTAAAGGAGTAGTCTTGTGGCTGCTCCTTCATCATCCGTTTCCTGAAAAATAGACCTAAAAATCACTAATAACAATCGGCTAAAAATCACTAACACTGAGTAGTCCAGTGGGCAATCGTTAACTATGAAATGAACATACATAGATCTTAAGGACAAAGAGATGGAATGGGTATCGGGGAAAATTGCGAAATCGTTGCAACAGTTAAAATGAAAAGCCATCGGAAAAAGATTAATCCGAACGACCAAAATCATGAAAAATAATGTTTTAAATAATATATAAGAATTAAATAAATTATGTTAAATTGAGACGGAAAATATTGGCAGAATGCTGCGCGAATATTGGAAATAGTTAAAACATTTATCATAAAAACTGTAAAATAAGGGCGGAACGCTGCTCAAATTTTCCAAATTGATTAAAATACTTATAGAAAATAGTAAAACAAAAGTGAAACGTTGTTCGATTGTTAGTATAATATTCTTATAAACTGCAGGATAATGGCGGAACGCTGCTCAAATTTTCAGAAATGATTAAAATACTAATCGAAAAAAGTAAAATAAAAGTGAAATGAGGCTCAACTGTTGGTAAAAGATTATTATGAAACTGTAAAATAAGGGCAGAATGCTGCTCAAATTTTCCGAATTAATTCAAATACTTACAAAATAGTAAAGTAAAAATGGAACGCGTAAAATAAGGGCGGAACGCTGCTCAAATTTTCCGAATCGATGAAAATACTTTATCGAAAACTGCAGAATAAGGATAAAACCGTAAAATAATAGCAGAATGCTGCTAAAATTTTTCGAATTAACAAAAATACTTAAATTTTTATATAAGAAAAATATTTTATAAAGCTGAGGAATAAGGAAGGATCCCTCCTAAAAACTTGATAATAATAATAATAATAATAATAATAATAATAATAATAATAATAATAATAATAATAATAATAATAATAATAATAATAATAATAATAATAATAATAATAATAATAATAATAATAATAATAATAATAATAAAAATAATAATAATAGATATAATAATTGTAATAATAGTAATAATGATAATAGTGGTAATAATAATAAATATAATGGTAATTATAGTAATAAGAATGGTAATAAATGTAATAGTAGTAACAATTAATAAAGGTAATACATATCATAGTAACAATGACAATACTAGTATCAATAATAGAGAACATTGTAGTTATAATAGGGATAAAGGAAAGAGAGCTAGTGTGTGAATATTTAACATAATAAAAGGTTTACAGGCTATAGAAAATCATCAACACGGACAACGATAAGAAGGACCATGGGAATAGACGTAATGATAAATAATGTGAGAGTATAGGTTAACCTTTGAAAGAGATAGGAGAATAATGGGACCTAAAAATCGAAATGGAGCACAGGCCTTCTATCGGCAGCTCGTTGGACCCATGGATCGTTCATTCAATTATAGCATTAGTAATAGCGCTCACTTTTTGCGGACGATCTACCCACTCGAACACAGTTCCAACGTGTGCCGAGTGGTAAGCGAAAGATATTTGTATGGGGTTGCCTGGGTAACAACCATATAGTTCAAAACATCAACACCCAGAAGCCCACCAGAAGGTCTATGTGCGATTTCTTTGCTTTCGGTCCCTTCCGTACGTCTAACACTTTTCCAAAATCAATGCTTTCAGGAGTTTTACTTCGTAATTACCGTTGTATAGATTTCTTTTGCCAAATCAATTAATCATCATCATAAAACCATCGAAATTAACGAAAAACAGCAATTTATTTATCAATACACTATACGTTAAGGTAAATCTTTGATTTGCAATGCCCGACGCTTTGCGCACTCCGTTTTATCTTGGCGTCGTTGCAAACGTTTCACTTTCCTATATGCCAGCTGGGCCGGTGCAAACACTAGTGGATACGTTACGGAATTGCTTTCCTGGCAAGCCGATAGCGCCACTTCTAAGATGCGTATCTGAGTCTTTTGCGCTTGACTCAGTTGCTTTTCTTCCGCCCATCCACGCTGAACGGCGGTCAATCTTTGATAAAGAATTTTCACCTTTGTTGGTTCCATCCATGAAGCTCTAATTTTCTGGATTTCTCGGGTCATCTGGAGTAATTAGCGGTGCAGCTCGGCATTCTCCCTGCGTGATTTCTCTAACTCCTTACTCAGAGTTTTGAATGGATCCACGTCTATAATTAAACACTTTATTAATAAATACCACATTTTTCTTTATAAGATGGTCTTTATTTTTTAAGGCGTCGGAATATTATTATTTATCGATTAGTTAAATATTATTATTATTTCAGTCTAGAAAAGTTAAAGACTACACCAACGTTCAATAATTAAAAAACAAAGATTCTAATTCACCAATTTATTTCAAAAACATTCTAGTCTCGCGTCGATTTTCGGTGAAACGAGCTTGGATCCTGTCTAAGATGCTTCCGAGCGTATGGATGTTCTTGTCGTATCAAAGGACTTATGTTAGTGTCTCGCATATCCTTGGGTTATAATTTTTTAGGAATCACCACGTCCATAGGTCTGGTGAGCTCCGTCAGCATAGGATCATATAATTCATACGATATGCCATAATATGGGGAATATCCGTCCGTACTCGGAATCCTTTCACTAGCAATATCCGCATTGATCTTGCCATTGTCACCTGCCAGTTGGTTTGTTTCTTCCGTTCTTCAAGGCGAGCCAGAATGTAGGACAGATCGGCTTCTTCATAGTCGCCCTGGCGTCTTTCTTTAGATTCCCTCATAGGGAAAATTGTGAATCCTGCATCCCACATCGCTTGCCTGCATCTGGCGGCGGATCGTGCTGGAAAACGCACCGTGATCCGGGACGCGTTAATCCAAGATTCGTCTGTAAAACAAATTCTAAATCACACAACTATTCAAGATTTGCTTCAGGTGTTGGTTTCGGTGTGTAGACTGTAGATAGTATATTACACCATTCGGTCCAGATTGTTCCATGATTTTTGATCGTGAAAAATAGTTCGATTAAAACGTTCGATAAGGAAAAGTACCTTCGTGCCTATCTTCTCTTTTCTCCGTTGATCCTTCTCCTGCTTCCACTTCTCTAGGTCGCATACCGTGATCCTTCCTTGGAGCGGAGTACAGTTGTCGTCCATTCGTATGCATTGGTTGATTTTCTCGTTGATTTGTAATTGATCATTTCTGAAAACAGTTGGTTATTTATATATGCCTACATGACAACACGCTCATCGATCGATATGATTTTCTGTCCGCAATGACGTGGCATGCATATTTCCTGCTGCGGCGTGGTCAGTGTGCCACATTTTGTCTACTCTTTGTGACGTGGTTTTAGTTAAATTAAATCTCAGTGGGGCTTGGTGTATTGATTTTCTTTTCACTCCATGCAGTTTGTTATTGTTTGTTGACATGTTCAAGTCGCAGCTGCTTGTGTCATATGTGGAATTTCACTTATTCCGTTCTTGCGGATTTTATTATCTCTGTTCGTTTGATCTGTTCAAGCTTTTCGACCTAGACATTTCAATTTGTTTTCCACTCATAATGTTTATCAATTCCACAACCAGTAATTTACCTTGATGCTCCACAATTTCTGATGCTCGCGAATTGGGTATTAGAGGTATAACTACTGAATATGAATGAAAACGTGATGGCTGGGATTATTTAGTTTTGTGATTTTTGAATTACTGTGATAGTTTTAGATTTTTGTTTGTAATTATTATTATGAGCTTTCTAATTCAACCTGGTATGTTTGTTTTATTTATTGTAACCTATTTTTATATTATTTATCTTTGTTTTTTTCTAATGTTAAATTAACCACAAATCAAGCGGTATTTGGCTATGTTCATTTATAAATTATTCGTAATTATATCGGGGATTGGTCCTTTGATTTTATTATAAGATCTTGCTGTACTTATTGAGCAGCATTTTCCTAGATTGTTTAGGGTTTTCTTTTATGAAATGATTTAATCTTATTGGGATATTTAATCACTTTATCTGTTTGCGTTACCGTCAATATACTGTGTTTTGAATCTAATTGTTATCGCATTTTAGTCTTGGTAGTATGGGTTTTTGGGATTCTTGCACAAATACTGTACTTTACGTCTTGTGATTTTTTACGAATACTACAAACTTTTTAATTCTCGAATTCAAATTCTCGAGTTAGAATCACTTATCTTTCACGTTTACCTTTACCACAAATATTAGTACTCTTAAAGTCTTTAATTCGGAGTCACAAAGTTATCCATTATTTATCTTTATCATTTGTTATGTTAATACGTTTGATTTTACGTTCAAATCTTAATACTGGATTCGCTGAACTACCATTAACATGCATATCATCATGGTTTAAAAATTTCAATTTATTCATTTTATCTATGCTCGACTTGAATATTAACGTTATTAACATACTCAGTTTAACGGTATAAAGACTATTTATTTTTTTATTTTAGACATAGTCATGATGGTTATTAAAACTCTTAGTTTGGTATTTCAAACCTTAGTATCGTTCAGTTTATATATTTCTCGACATAGCAACGATTTACGACGCTTTCCACACTCCCTTTTCTTAATTGACCTTAGGGTTAGTTATGTTGATATTACGATATTATGAGTGCCCACTGAACTACTCGGTGTATATGATTTTGAGCCGATGTATGATAAGAATTTTAGGTCGATTTTTCAGGAAATGGAAGACGAAGTAGCAGCCAAAAGACTACCCTTTTATCTTCCAATTTTCCCTATAAGCGGAATGTATTGACGTTTGGGTTCCTGCGTTACGCACGCCGGAAACTTCACGGGCACGAAATATTGGCGGATGAACCGTACTTACACATTTCGATAGGTATGTGGTATTTTACTAACTTGCGGTGCTGTTTCGGCTGTGGGCCGGAAAAATTTCGACATAACATATTTTTTCTTTGAAGCATATATTTCATCATAACAGCATAACATAGTTGGCATCTAGCATACATATCAAGATTTCCCCATACAGACGCCAAAGTAGAGCTTACTTGAGGTTGCTGGTGCGCTGTATGGAAAAAATTTCGAAATTGTCCACTTGAATTGATTCACACACTTTTCTAAAGATAAGTTTGTTCCGAGTTAGCTCGAGTTAAAACGAGTCAAAAAGGGTTTTTGCGTTTTTGCGTTAAAATTCTGTGAAAATGAATTGGTATATATACCTGTTCTGTGACCCTAACCTTGCTTGTTAAATTTACTGCGGTAAAACAAAATTTGACCTTGCAATTATTTGTATAATCTAATTCTAATTTTTATTATTTCTTGATTTAGTTTGACAATTCTTTTCTTTCATTTTTAATTGAATTATTTCCAATTAAAATCATTTAATTTTACTTCTACTTTTTATTAACTCTTGCTCTTTTAAATAAATTTTCAACTTTCGGTCAAATTTCTATGTTCTTTTCATATTTCTATGTTTATTTCGTGCTGAAAATTGGTGCATCTTGTTATTATTTTAATTTATTTTTATGTTTTTGATTTTATATTTTAATTATGTCTTTCTGAATTGTAAGGTGTTTACTTGATGTTTTATATGTCTGATTTTAAATCTGCCTGTTATGTTTGCGTGCTATTTCCAAATCACTTAAACGAAATTCAGTGCTGGCCCAACGTATATATATATATATATATATATATATATATATATATATTTATAAAAGCTCTCAGAAATTTTCCTGAAACATTGCTAACTACAATTGCTAGAATGATGAGAAGTTAAATGCTATGCTCCCAACCCGTGGTCCGGCGAATATGTCGATAATATACATCTCCAATACTCTCATAGAAGCAATCGCACAGTTGGATTTCAAATACATCAAACGAATATCTGCAAATGTATTCAGACTAATACTACGATCGCGTCAACAAGTTCCTAAGGAATCTTTCATGGACTTCATTGTAGTTCTTATGTCTTTGGCCGATAAATATCAGATACCAGCACTTAGTAACGATCAACATAAAGAAATGCTAATTAGCGATAGGTTAGTAGTTGGTATATTTTATAATGTTACTAGAAAAAGATTACTGAAAATGTTAAACTCATCGTTTAAACAAATAATTCAAACAGAAACAACCTCGGAAATTGCAATGTTGGACTCGAATAAATTGTCAAGCTAGAATTAAATTCAAAACATTTTTCGATTCAAGAAACAATGTTTCAATGCAAATGGTTCACAAAAACTTGACAACCTAGTGAAAGATGCCCAGCACGAGATTCAACCTTCAAGAAATAAATTATAAATCTGGTCATTGGATTCTCGTTTATCGATCTGGGAGATACAAGTCGAATAACCTAGCCAACATGAAACAAACACAAACAAGTGAAACGGAAGAAGCTTGCTACGACTACAACTCATCCGGAATAATTGCAACGACAAACGCAAATTCAACTATACAAATGATATTCATCAAATGTTTCAAAAAAACCTTTGTACAGTTTCTTCAAAGGTGTCTCCATTTCGTGATAAATCAGACGATAAAGTTGGTAATGACCTAGTGGTAGGATTTGAAGGAAGTACACGAAAGCTCTCTTGAATTTCTTCATTCACCTTTCGCTTCTTGATAAAAAAATTCCATATTTCACTCATTAAGGAAATGATTGTCAATAGATCATTTAGGTCAAATTTTTATTCTAAAATCTCATCAAGACGAATTGACACCGGGTAGCTAGTGATAGGATAGTTGTTACCACTATGAATAGAATATAACGATTATTTTAAAGGACTCTAGCAAAATGATACATACAACCATAATTTCCTTTTACATCAAAATAGTTGACGAGATTAACTGACCACAGCGAAACGTATTGTGCTTAGAACTGTTCATCACATCAACCAAATATAACGAGAGAACCTCATTTACAAGTCAACGACGTTTTAAAAAACTAAATTTTAAAGTAGTTACTCTAATAGTGATAACCATAGGAAACATTAACAAAATGAACAATTAAATATGACTAGTAGAATTTTCAATTTTGATAATCATAGATTATTAGAATAAACTATAGACAGTTTGTATGACACAAAAATTGTAATACCAGTGACTGATTTTAATAAAATTTGGTTGTATAGATGATTACGCTGATATGAAATCTCGATGTATGACAACATAAATCAAATTGTTTCGGTCCGGCGCCCTGCATTTAATAAAACGTAGCTAAATGTTATAGAAAAGTCTAAACTGAATTTTGACTAAGATCAACGCAGCCTACAGTAGAACCACAGATACCGACTACGGTAAACTCATTTCAAACAAATTTGAATTTATTTTTCAGTTCATAAAATTCATATTAAACTCGAAATCATCTTTTATAACTCGCTTCATAAGAACTTTTTAAATTGGGATATACAGATTTTGGATTTGTCTTGAATCAATCTGAACTTTCTATATTAAATTCAAATCGATCTATAGAAATTGTTTTTATCATCTACCAACCATTTAACCCATTTAAACCAGCATTCTTCAGAAAATCGAATCGCACCTACAAATTATGCCTCTACCAAAAATCCCAAAGATTTCGCCAGCTCTGTTAGTCATTGCCGCCACTCAACATCTAGCAAATTTGGAGAATAATCACCGCATTCTTAAGGAAAAATATGAAAAAATGAAAGAGACATGGTGTTCTCCAGAAGCTGCAAGAGAGCTGTATAAGAAAATCACTCGAATATCTCGAGCCCGCGGCGATTTGATAGTCAAAAATCGAAGTGAATGCTAACCTGATTGGGATAACCGAAACGACATCTTACCGATTTGGAGGTAATCTATGCTCTCCGACTAATGGATTTCTCCCAGTTGGCTCCGACGTCATCTCAATTCAACATCGACATGGAAAATCTCACTACGGATAACCCGGGTAATGTGCAGATAATTATATCTACAAGATTATCTCCCATCAGAGAGGAAGGACACAAAATTTCTAGCGAATGATCCACTCCGCAGCTTATTTCGGTTATTGAACCACCACAAGTCCGCACTAACGGCTGGAAACAGTTCTCGGCGGATTCCAAATCCAAACTCATGAATACCTATAAAAAGATATCTTCCAGTAAACATCGACGCCGAAGATGATTAAGATTAAAGCTCAATCTAAATCTGAAAAGATTCTCATACTGTTATGACTGTGTTTTATATTTCCTTAATGTAATAAAATTTTGTTTAGTTGTTTGCTTCTAGTACTAGTTGTGTACTAGTTGTGTATAGAATTTAGATGACTTTACTAATATGTAAATTAAAAACTACACCTGATTCAATTCATTAAAAACTCCTATAATAAAATGAAAAATCAATAAAGTTATAATATAGGGACATACATACTTACCCGTGTCTGCATGTAATTTGTTGAATTGAATAAAAACTTATAATGTAAGAAGGAAGGAATTAGAAGAAAATTTTTTTTAGCATAAAAACATAATGCATAGTAAATAATGCATGCAAACTTTCAAAATGTAGAAATGTTCAATTCATTAAAAACTCTATATAAAACTATTTTTAGTAACTTTTTAGACAATTTTTTTTAAATTAAAGCCGAAAATTTTTGAAAAAAATACCAAAAACTCTACTTTGAGTTGTAGAGAAAATTAAGAAATAATTTTGTAAAATTTTTCATGAAATTCAATCAATTTAATATTTTTACAATTTTTCAGATATTTCATAAATATCCATCGAAACTCTAGGTTTTTGAGCTTTTAACTTATTTGCAATTTATCAGGATCAGTGGAACCAGAACCTTCAAATGAGGAGTTTTAAAAATACGGAAAACATAAGTTTCCAAAGCCTCATAAAATCAATAATTATCAAAAATTTGGATTTGTCAAAAGGTAAAAAAGATGGCAGCCAAAACAAATTTCCAGGAACAGAAGAATAGTTTATTCGAATATAGAAACTTTTTAATAATAAATTTTAGTTTTCAATTAATCGGACTTACATTTATTAGAAAATAATTCCATTAATTTGCATAAATTGGCATAAATTCCTAAAAAACCTAAAAAAACTAATTAAAACTAAATTTATAATAAATGATGATGAAAAGTACTATTTAAGAGCTTGAATAATGATCTCATAAATATACGAGATCACAATCCAAGCCCTAAAATATACTTTATTAAAAAATTACCTGCCAGCCATTTTAAAAATGGCTAATTCATAAACAACCATAATTGTAATTGGTTGTTCATTAAAACTTCTATTATAGAAGTTTTTAATGAATTGAATCAGGTGTATATTAATGTATTCTCCATCCAGTAATTAATAAATTAAATGAATAAATAATCTATCAACACAACCATGGGACGGTCTAATCAGGTCAAATCAGAATAAAACAAGAAGTTCCAATCTATTATTGGAAAAGAATTCAAAAAAATGTACTTCCTCATCGGCGTATTCGAGATTTTAATGAATAAAATATAAATTTTAAAATGCATAACTTCACTCGATTTTCATTTTTCTTATATCTATGTCCTTTTAAAATAATTTTAAATTTACAACCCAACATTGAAAATGCTGAAAAACATTGTCTAAATATTAAATATAAACATTCAAAACTCAATTAATTATTTAAAATTCCTAAAATGATGACAGTGGTGTTATGACAAAAAAACTCGAGTACTAATATTTTTCTACTGAAATGGAAGAAACATACGTAAATAAATATTGGAAAACTGAATAATTAATAATAATAGTTTTTGTTATCGTACCATTTTCATAAAATTTAATCGGTGTCTGCATATGGTATGATATGCATTGGAGGTGACACTAACACAGTTATTATTGAAAATAAAAATAACAAAAATGACTCATTAAAAATAATTCAAACATTATTATATTTAGAAATGAACTAAAACCATGATAAAATTAACTAATAATTCAACACGAAAAACCCTATTAAAAAAACAATTAGAAAACGTATCAATATTCACTGAAAAATTGTTT
Source organism: Schmidtea mediterranea (assembly GCA_022537955.1). NCBI lineage: Eukaryota > Metazoa > Platyhelminthes > Tricladida > Dugesiidae > Schmidtea > Schmidtea mediterranea. The sequence continues at coordinate 55,041,249 of CM039680.1, read as the reverse complement.
TAATTTCTCGCCATCTCTAGCCAGATGCCGTTCATTGATCTTGATGTTTTCCAGCGTTTGCTCAATTGGTCTCATTATAGCACAGGGGTTTTCGGAGAAAAAATTTTTCAATTCATCGTGTCTAACATCAGTTACGAAATCCTCGAAAGCCATCTAAAAATTTGATTGATAATAAAGTTATGGGATTTTAATTTTTATTATGACAATTTTTATAAATAATTTAACCTCTAATAATTGATTATTTATTCATCGTCTGTTACAAATTGATTCCGAAGTTTGAAAGTAAATCAATATTCTCAAAAATCAATTATTTTCGAAACTAAACTTTTGGTTATGACGTCAAATTGTTTCTACTGCATTGCGGGTTCAAAAATCGAAAATAATTGAGCTTAGGGCATGAATAGGAAGAATGGAATCAAAGCAAAGAACACAGAAGACAACATTAGGTAAACTGTTTTTAAAATAAAAATTAATGAAGGATTTCAACACATGTTTATACATCGGAATCGATAAATTAATGTTATTTAAAATACCTTACAAACTATTTATAGTATGCGTATGTAGATGGTGAAAGTCCCGGTGCTTTAACTATAATAAGCTAACTACTGGATAATAAAACTGATAAGGTTAGTTAGAGAAAAACACTGGACATGAATGGAATTGTTCGAAATGGTATAATTTATTGAACGCTTAATAATCCTTCTCTGATATTGATATCTTGTACACATAAGGTTCTTATAGGTGGAATTTCTTTCATTTTCAACCCTTACTTCTCATATAATTCCAGAATTACTTAAATATTTGTTCTTGCAAATTTCGCCACTATTTCCGATGATTCCAATAGAGATAAATAATACCTAGTTGTTCATTTCAGCTTAAACAAGCTAACCCGTGTGCTGAAAATCATTTTACCCTAAAAGCACCTTTAAAAGCACATTTATTTTATTAATTACTAATAACAAAATACTTAGTTAATTTAAGTTTTTAAAAATTTCCATGTCTAAATAATTAGAAAATTTTCCGCTAAAATTAAATATTAAATAACAATAAAATAATCATTAAATAGAACTTATTAATAAAAAATAAACGAATAACACATAAATTCTATTGGCTAATGGTGTGTGACAATTCAGCACATTGAGCCAATCAACCAAATTTACCGAAATAAATTAAAGGCATAACATTTCACGTTTTATATTCGTATCCATATAATTCCTCCGGTTATTCCCTCGAATGTTATTAAATATTAAATACACTGTAATTATTTTGCAATTTGACATTATCACAAAACCTCTTATCATTCTTTAGCCCAAGTAGGCTTCTGGCTGTGGAAAAATGATTTCAAGTAGATTCAAACTTATATCTATTAGAGCATGTGATAATTTGGGAATTTATGGGCCGTTTTAAAATACGAAGTAAACATTTGGTGGTCAAAAACAGATCCAAGCAATATATTCGTTATAACCTATATATATATATATATATTCAAGCAAAATTGAAATACGATTGACATAAAACTTCAGAAAAACAAATCAAAGCTCCTTAAGCGATTGTGTTGAAAATAAATGTAACGGTTACATATGTGCAGCAAGCGGCTAAATGGTTCAGTTAATAAAAATCGAATAAGTTCTCCACCGGAACTCGGGTCGAGATGAGCACCACTGACAGACACATTATGTTGGATTAGAAATTATTATTTACATTGGTAAATACAGCATTAATAAACAAAAAAAAACGAAATAAATTTACTTTAATGATGACTCCCATCATGTGATTATTGGTAATTTGCTTCTTGAATTCGTCCCAATTCGATCGCATAAAATCCCAGAACAAAACCCGACTCTCGGCGTTGGTTACAGTCGATAAAAGAACACGATATTTATCCTGATTTCGTACTTCTCCACTGAAGGCAAATTCGTGAATCCTAGACAATTTAGGAAAGGGAACCGCTCCCAGTGAACCCATGATTCTCATGCGTTCTTCATGTAAATCCGTACGTCGTAACAGCTGTCAATGTGGAGTTTTTTTATTATTGTTTTATCAGCATCAAAATTGTCTCACTTCCATCATTTTCTCCAAGTAACTGTCGTCCCCGTATTTCAACACGGTGGAATAAACCGCGGATCTAATATCAGCAGACAAAAGGTTACCGCCGTTATTGTCCCCGGATATTTGATGATGGTTATTGAATCGTGTAAATGCCTCGTCGACAACTTCCTTATGTCCGCATTTTCCAAGCACGCGGATAATTAACGGCCGCAACATTTTGTCGTTGTGACTCTCACCGGAAACCGAATCCCAGCCCAATTTTTTGTGGATCGGTTCAGTTAATTGGCAGAGAAATTTATGAGTTTTCGGTGTAAGCGTTGGGTCCATTTCATCGACCAAAGAAGTCACCAATTTTATGTCACTAAGTAAAGAACTCCAGACGGTAAAATTGTTTTCTGATTTAAAACTTCGAGCGACGTCAAGAGCATTTGTGGTGGGAATAGCGCCTGATCTTGCCTGAAATATTAATGGGGGAAATGTTGGTGGACTGTCGAAACTTTTGGATTTAATTTTAATTAATTGGAGAAAAATAATGTTTATATCGATTTTATATCTTATAATTATTATCCTTTATTTTTTGTATACTTGAGTTAGTTATTTTTCTTTTAATTTATTTTCATTACGAATTTGTAACATAGGAGAAAAAGAATTACGCTGTTGGGAAGAATGTACAATGTTTGATGGAGCATGAAAATCCAAATGAGAAAAATGCCAAGGAGATAATGTAGCGATATGTCAGAAGTATACTGTGCTGGGTGGGCGAAGTGCCCCCCTCCAAGATCAAATATTCAATGTCATATTATGCATGTAATTCGGCATTTTGTTTTTTTGTTTAAATAAAGTCGCCATTTTTTGGAATTATTATTTAAATGTTCGAATTTAAGTCAAACACCCCCATTTTAGGTTAATTTTGGACGGAAAAGCTTAAAAGTCATGATTTCAGCGTACTTCGTGCGGTTTTGTCGTTGAAAGGGGTCAGGATTAATTGGGGACAGAGTTAAGCTTATTTATTTATATTCTCACGACAACTGGGACAGAACACTACGCTGGCTCCTCACTGCATACCACTAGCACATTTCGTTTTTAAAAGCTTTTCGTCTATATTATATTTATTAAAAAATATTTGACTATGAATCAGTAAAGATATTGATGATTTTTTATAAATTACTATATTTTATTCAGCTGAAATTGAAAAGGAAAATAATAAAAATCCATTAAAAATAAATATCACTTTGAAACCGATTTGAACCAAATTTTGTTACTTGTTGAAATTTAATTGTAATGTATTTTTGTAGTCTCAAATTAAATAGTTTAGAAAAAATCGGTATTTTAAAATGTAATTTACAGAGTATTTCATAAAATATGTAATAAATATTGAGTAAAAACAATTTGCATGATACTAAAATTAATAAAATAATTGTACTATTAATGGAAATTATAAAAATTAATAAATAATAATTATAAAACATTACTTTAAATATAAATTAAAAATACTAATAAAAATAAACAGATTATAATTAATAATAAAAATAATCACAATAATAAATCATATTCATAAAAAATAAAATAAATGAAATAATAATAATTATAAAAATAAAATAAAAATGAAAAATTTAATAAAAAAAAATAATACTAAAATTAATAAAATAATTTTACTATTAATGGAAATTATAAAAATTAATAAATAATAATTATAAAACATTACTTTAAATATAAATTAAAAATACTAATAAAAATAAATAGATTATAATTAATAATAAAAATAATCACAATAATAAATCATATTCATAAAATATAATATAAATGAAATAATAATTACATAAATAAAAAAAATAAAATAATAATAATTATAAAAATAAATAATATTATTTTCATAAATGATAAAAATAATAATAAAAATAAAAATACAGAAATAAAAATTAATTAAATAAATATTAATAAAATAATAATAATTATAAAAATAAAATAAAATGAATAATATTATATTCATAAATGATAAAAATAATAATAATAAAAATAGAAAAATTAATAAATTAAAAATAATTAGGTAAATATTAATAAAAGAATATTCATATAATAATAAAATTAAATAAATAATAAATTTAAAAACGAATATTTACCAAAGCAAAGAGATCTAAAATCAAGCTCAGTCGATCGCGGGGTCCGAATTTGTTGTCACAAACCGCTGAAATCAAAGACGGTATTACAGATTCCTGATACTGAGCATGATAGAATGCGATAGCTCCGGGATTTATTCTCACCAACCCTGGCTCAGGTTTTGGTAACTTGAAAGTTTGACGATCACCATTTTGTTTCAGAACAACTTTCAGAAGAATCCTATCCGGGTCTTGCATCGAACAAATAGTAACAGGAACTATCCAATATTGATCATTTTCACCAGAACCATGGGCAAAGAAACGTCTTTGAGACAAGGTGACCGCTGTAGTATTTCCCAAATCGTCTTGGACTTGTTCAACTGAAACCACTGGAAATCCCGTTTGGTTGGTCCAGGAATCCATCATTTCAGCAACTTTTAATCCGCTAGCTTCAGATAATGCAGCCCATAAATCCGCTGTTACAGCGTTTTGGTAACGATGACGTTTCAAATAAATACTTAATCCTTTCTTAAATTTCTATTTTGAAAATAATAGAACAATGGGAACTATGTTATAAATAGATGTGAACCTCATTTGTCAAATAATCGTTGAGCATTCGAATGACACATGCCCCCTTTGAGTATGAAATGGCATCGAAAATTTCATCGATCTCTGAAGGCTTGTGAACAGTCACTTGAATAGGATGACTAGATCTCAACGCATCTAAATTTAGCGCTCTTGCATACTCATCCGACGAGAAATTAGTCTTAATAGGATTGCCGTAAAATCAACAAGAAATAAATGTGATGAAAAATACTGATTAAATTATTTAAAGAAAATTTATTTAGCTCATTACATATTGTTTAATAAATTAGATCAGTTTCAGGCAACCCGTGTGCCGCCGGCACCCTGGGGTGCCACGAAAATGTCTATTGGCGAAAGTATCAGGATGAATATGGATTTATTGCATTTGAAAGCGATCCCTCGCTTCCATTTTGTATCATTTGTGCAAAAAGTTTCAACAATGTATCGATGAATCCAGGCAAACTAATTCGACATCTCAAAGCAAACCATCGTTAAAAAAAGAACAATCCAATCAGTTATTTCGAGAACTTAAGAATCTTTAAAGCCAAGAAAATAAATTCAAAAAATACGTAACTAAATCCTATCAAGCACAAATTGCAAGCTATCATATTGCTCACCTCATTGCAAAGAAAAAAAGCCCCATGCTGAAGCAGAGGAAATAGTTTTGCCAGCTTTAAAATTGCTGCTGGTTGCATGCTAACGAAAGATGCTGTTGAAAAATTAAAGAATATTCCACTGTCATCAAAAACGATTGCGAGACGAATTGAAGATTTGTCGGATGTCATTGAGTTGAATGAATTTTTCAATGATCCATCGAGAAAATGGTCGGTCCAGCTTGACGAAAGCACTGATATCAGCAATAAAGCTCAGTTATTGTCATTTTTGAGATTTGTTCGAGGAGGAATGATTGTGAGTGATTATTTCTTTTGTCAAGAATAGAAACAAACAACAACTGGCGAGGACATTTTTGAAAAAGTCGATGCAAATGTGAAAAAACCCCATTTGAAATGGGAAAATTGTTTGAGTAGAAAAGGCAACAGAAAAGGATTCGTTTCTCACGATGTCAAGAAAAATAAAAGCGTCAAAATTGTTCATTGTATGATCCACGGAGAAGTTCTTCCTTCAATTCTCAAAGATACTTTTGTTGAATTCGCCAACATGGTCAATTATATAAAAGCTAATGCTCTTCGATCAAGAATTTTTGTAGCTTAATACGAAGCAATGGATTCGGATTACAAAACTTTGCTTTATCACACCCGAAGTTCGATGCCTGTCAAAAGGAAAAGTTTTGAATCGATTCTGTTTATGAAAATTGAAATTGTTTCATTCATCGATAACGAAGTTGATTTTTCATTCCTGAAAGAAGATATTTGGTGGTTACGAGTTTCTTTTTTGAGCGATATTTTTTACTTTAAATTTGAAATTGCAAGGAGCTCAAGAAAACTTCATCACTATCTCCAGCAAGTTAAAAGGATTTACGGAAAAACTGAGATTGTGGAGTCTAAAAGTCAGCAAATCTTTCCGACTGTTGACTCGATTCCTTCAAAGATTCAGAGTAAGCCAGAAACCGGAGATACTTTGAAATTTTGTATACAACCATATTTGCGCGAAAAAGCAATCTCAAATTTCGCATTGAACAAAGATAAAATTTAATTGTATTCGATTCATTACTTGTAAATAAAAATTTATTCTAATATTTTCAAATGTTGATCTGTTATATAGGGATGGGTTGAGAAAAAAATTGGCTTACAGTGCATCGATGCGAAAAAGGTTGTCTGACACTGAATTAGATAATATTTATAGATTTGAATATTTTCCTGGGCAAAACTGACTTGTCTCTACATATTACATAGTTAACTATAGACATTTATTAACATGTTCATTAATGTCTGATTTTAAGTGAAATGTCAAGTGAATTTACTATAGATAATATTTATAGATTTGAATATTTTTCCTGAGCAACTGCATTTTACCCATTTTTTACTTAACACATTTATTAATCTGTTCAGTAATGTCTGATTTCAAGTGAATTTACTAAAGAGCAGAAAAATAAAATACAAACAATGAGACAAAAATTATGGTCAATAATTTATTACTAGTATTTTTAATTATAAAAATTATTAATTTGAGAATGCTTTAGTGTGGCCTTGTTCCATTTCCCCTTATAATGAGTACGAGAGGTGGTAAGTGACAATGTAAATTATAATTTCAAAATTTTCATTTTTATTTGAAAATTGATGATGATAGATTTGGAGAGATCATGGAAAATTTAGAAAAAAAACTTTTTAATTATTTTTAGGTATTCAGAAATTGATAAAAAATATTTAATGCAGTCACGTAACGGGGAGAAAATTACTGCAATCACATAAAAATTCTTGCCGAAAACATTTTAGAGCTTTAAAAATCTGTATTTAAATAATAATTTAATCTCAACTTTTCACAAATATATCAAAAATTACCTGAAATTCATAATAAATACGGAAATTGTATTTATTTAATTATAAATATTATTAAAAATATAACTTTTAAATGTACAATTGCCCGTAATATTTGTCAGTGTCTTGCATAATTTATGAAAGGTAATAAAATTTTTCATTGGTTTTCAGATGTCTAACTGGAAAAAAATAAGTTTTAAGTGTTATTAAATGCGATTTTCAATGGCAGACTAGTTTCAAGCTTATTTACATCTCATAGTTACCGTGTAATAAACTCGACCCGTAAAGGATAGAACTCAGCAACTTTGTAACCAGACCCCAAAATATTACCATTCCATCTACCATTTAAAACCACTTTGAAATATACTTTATTTGATCCGTAGTTTGTCAAAAATAATTTGTTTCAAAATATGAATTTACAAAATTATGGATTATTATTTTAAGTTATTAAATTTTAAACTTAGATAAACAAAAAAATACTATTTTTAGGTTTATATATGGACTTTTATGGGGTAATCTCCCAAAATTTGTGAATAATGAAATAGAGCTGAGAGATTATTTCATTGTATCCCTTTAAACGTATATCAAAGATTTTCAAACTGTGGTACACGGAAATTATTCTAGTGATACACGAAGTCTAAAATGTAGACTGTTTATATTACTTGATTTATCTTTTGACGTTCAATGTTTATTAAAAGTTTTCAAATTTAATGAATGAATTTAAAATACGTAATACGTAGATTGACAAATCAAACAAAATATACCCAAATATCAAATTCTGGATAACAGTAGTCCACGCATAGATATTCGATCCAAGTTGCGAAGCCCTCGTTTAACCATAAATCGGTCCACCAGTCCATAGTAACAAGATTACCAAACCACATGTGAGCACATTCGTGTCCAACGACTAATGCAACAATTTGCTTGCTAAGAGAAGAAGATTCATGCTCATCGACAAGTAACATAGTTTCCCTATAAGTTACAAGACCCCAGTTTTCCATAGCTCCAGCAGCAAAATCTGGAATAGCAACAAGGTCCATTTTAGGAAGAGGATATACTATATCGAAATAAGTAGCGTAGAACGGCAGCGTTCGGCAGCACACATCCAGTGCAAACCTGCCACGATTTGACTTATCTTTTGCAGTGTATACGCGAACCTTGAGTTATCGTAATCAATCAAGCACCTTTGACATATTTATATAAATTATTACTCGTACACCATTACTGTCATGAGACTCAACATAATCTAGTTCTCCAATGACGAATGCCAATAAATAAGTTGACATAATCGGAGACTTTTCATATTCAATTTTAACCAATGAACCAGAGACTTCTGTTCGGCATTTTTCTGGCTGTAAAAATTTAGAAAAGTTACGGATATAATATAGCTTATAATGTTACATTATTATAATTGTTGTTAACCATTTAGTGCTAGGGTTAATAAATATAATAAAAAAATATTAATTATCTGTTGTTTTTCATCGTTATCACCTTCGACAGCAGAGATAATGAACCTTTTTTTATCTAACTAATAGATCACAATTTTTTCGATTACGTTATCTAAATACGTTGCCATCAATGCCTCGTAGTGATTTGCTATTCATCCACAGCGCGTCTAACAGTACCAGTTGTAGGATGGTACCGATCGAGTGTAGAAGACATGCCATTCGCGCTGTAGATGAATAGCAAATCAGTATGGGACATTAACCCTAACCCCATCACAAACATCCCCTAACGAATGCAATTTCAAAGTAATCCAACAATTACACAACTACATTAACTTTTTTGCAATAAAGAAATTACATCCACGTTCCGAGTAAACTATATTTACATGTCAAATTGATCACAAGTATCATAGTTACATCATCATTCTTCTCACAACATCAATTTCTTAACATTTTTATTAACACAACTTTTTTTGAAAATATTTGTATAGAAAGAACATCGAGAATATTTAAAATTTCGTATAAAAATTTATTATTTTAAAAAAGTGAATTCTAAAGTGTTTATTCAAATTTCTAAAATAATAAATCTATTATTGTTATCATCACAATATAAAATGAATTTTAATCTGCAAAGATTAAATAAATGATAGAAGAACAGCACACTAAATAACAAATAAACATTTTTGTAACTGATATTCAATACCCACTCTTATAACACTAGACACGGTTGCAAATCTTAACGCCCACAAGATTTTGCAATAATATATTACTTATGTTGTTATCTTAACTATTTTAAAATTTGAACGATTGGTAAAACTCGAATCGTATATTTTTAGTAAATTTTGACATGGGAAAAATAGTACAGTTTGCGATCAATGTTGGACAAAAATAAAACGGATTTAAATGCAAATGATACAAAATCAGAAAATGAAAACTTGCCGCCAATGATTTAATGCTATTCAAGAAATACATATTTACTGACATTTAAAACTAAATAAATTTTACTTACACAACCGCCTTGCAAATTCTAGAGCAGTATCATTTTTTCACATTTAATAATGCTTAAATATAACTTTCCATTCAATTAGATTATCTACTAATAAAATCAGCTGCAAAGCAATGTGAACTTTGCAAATCATAAAGAAACATTAAACAATTGACTTTTTAATTGTTTTCAATCTGATATATGCGCTTTTGAAAAGAGTTTCAAAGAACGGCAGTGTTCAACAACCGTGCAAACCTACCACGATTTGAAAAAAAGAAACATTAAACAATTGAATTTTTAATTGCAAATAATCTGAAATATGCACTTTTTAAGAGTTTCAAAGAACGGCAGTGTTCAACAACCAACGTACCGTGCAAACCTACCACGATTTGACTTATCATTTACAGTGTATACGCAAAACTTGATTAACAGTAATAATTACATCCATTCCTATAAATTATGACTTGTACACAATTAATGTCATGAAATTTTACATAATCTGATTGTAATAAATCAATCTTCGTTTTAACCTTCAACTCAATATTGCAATAATTATTATAACTTGTTATTGCGCGGTAAAACATAAAAAAATATGTATTATTTAGGCATTTCCATTTTTTCTAAAAACATCAACAAAATAGAGTGGGTGGTAATTAAATTGGTCATTGACATAAATTAACATTTATATATAAAACCTAATGAACGTTCATTGGTAGGTTAGACCACGAAATAAAGATTGTATAAAAAGAAAGAGAAATTATAAGTTTACTAACACCAAAAATTATTCAAATTTTGGTTTTGCAATTAGAAAGTCAAGTTGAAGTTTTTTCAATCTCCTTGATTTTTACGAATTACAGATAACGTATTTAATATTGGATGATTACGTCATAGAATGGATAATGCATGATATTTAGTTATTTGTGATTGGATGATTAAATGATTGAGTACATAAACTATTTATTTGGCACATTTGTCATATGTTAATATCTTTTTTAATGTATCCGGTGTATATTTCACTAAATATAATTAATTATAATATAAGCAAATGAATGATTTGAATTATTTCTTTAAGTTTGGAATAATTTAGACTATGAAAATGCTTCATATATAGAAAACGAAATATTTATAATATAATATACATTTATGATATATTTATTTATACAGAACCATCAGACTCATTAGTTTCACGATGTTTCCAATAAAAGTTCATAGTCAATATATTATAAATACTTCATAAAAATATACTCAAAATATCATTAAATGTTTACTAGTCATTCGAAAAATGAATAACACAAAAAGTTTACCATATTTGAAAGAGCTGTTTTTGTTTTTGGCACTACTAAAGTTATATCAAAAGTTGCTTTGATATTTGGTTCATCCCAACAAGGAAAAGCTCGTCTTGCATCAGAAGCCTAATCAAATTTAACTATGAATCTTTTTAATGTTTAACCTCAAATTGAGTAACAGCCATCCTTATTTCTTCATTACTATCGGTTTTATAAGTACTTCGATAAAACCCTTTCATTTCATCATTTAACGTGCCGGAAAATAATAAATCGAGTTTGGCTTTTCCAGGTAATAAAGGCTTTGATAAAGGAATGATTATTCTATCATACTCATTAACATATGTAACTGAACACTTTTCTAAATATGCTTTTATTAACCAACTGATAATTATAAAATTTAACCATTGTTAACCATTGCATTAGTGATGGAAAGAGAAGTTGCATTTAAAACTATTTCATTCACTTCTTTATGCACCTGAAAAATCAAATTTATAAAATTAAAAAAACTATGAATCATTACATCTAATTCAACTGTTTCAGAACCAGTATAAGTCCAGCCATCAAAATTAGGTATCAGAGTCAAATTATAATTTTTTGGTAAAACATCACGGGGCAAACGATGGAAATTTTCTTCGGTCATTATTGTTTTAGGAATGCTATTAGAAAACCTTCTAAATGAATATTTTAAAACTTTTAATGAAAAATTATTAGTTTTCAAAAGCAAAGACAGACGAATAAATGGTTTCATCAAATGATGAATTTAAACAAATGCTACAAAAAATATATAATTTGAAAATCACTTATCCAATGTTAATATTAAATCAAATGTAATGTAGCATTTGACTTTAGGAAAAAAAATTTAGAAAAAACTAGTATTGAATAGGGGACACAAGATCAGCAACCCGCTTGTTCACATACCTCTCCTCTTGCGGAGGAATCTTTTTCTAAACTTTTATGTAAATCAAATAAAAAAATTATGTAGCTCATAGACTTTATAGTTTTAATAAATCTACTTAAAGTAAGAGTCCACTGGCTCACAAATACCGGTGGGTTACAAGGTTTATTTATGTGGGGTTAGTGGTGTTTAACCTTGACCCTAGCATACAATGCTTTCCTGACCACCCCCGGTTACCCGTTGCTGGGCAACATTGGTACTGTAACCAATGGTTATGAGACCGTCAAAGGCGAGCTTTATTATTAAAACTGCTAAGACCCGGTCTACAGCTAGTTCAGTGAGCTACCGTTAGAAGGTGTATGCTCGTCTTGCTCCTTTAGGTCCCTATTTTCTCTGCATCTTAACCATTCCGCTTGTGGCATACTTCTCAAACGAACAATTATTGGCAATAGCACGATAACGGAATCAAAACAATGACCAGATTAAACATAAACATTTATTATAACATTACCAACAATTGTTATTTACCCACAAAAAAATCAAATTCGATTCACATAACATTTATCATGATATCATTTACAGTTATATTTAGTCGTTTCTTAGTTGTTGGAGCTTCCTGCGTTCTCTCTCGGCTCGTCCTGGCCTTGTATGGGTCTTCGGTTTCCCGTTTAGTTTTTTGGGACGGCTTTGATCTTGATAGGCAACTTGTGCCGTGGCGAATACCAAGGGGTAAGTGACAGCACTCCCTTCTTGGCTTACCGCCACTGCGACCTCTAGCATTCGGATTTTCACTTTCTGGGCCTGATTCAGGGTCTTTTCTTCTTTCCATCCTCTGAGCCGCAGTGAGCCTTTGATAGATTCTTTTTACCTGGGAGGGTTCAATCCACTTGGCTTTGGTTCGCTGTAGTTCGCGACTGAGCTGTATACATTGTTGGTGGAGACTGGTATTTTCCCTTTGTAGTTTCTTTAACTCCTGACCGATTTCTTAGATTGCATTCATAGCTTAATTTATGAACAGCATTAGTGATTTGCATTTATTCAAAATTCATAATACAACAACAAAAAAAATAATTATATAGAAAATTTGTGTAATTTCCATTATTCACATTAATTAATAATAGTGATCCTAGCTTTTACCTAAATATATTCTTGTTTTTATTAACTATTAATTTACCTTTTGATTTAGAATCTCTTTTATTTATTTAAAATTCTAATATTCAACCCTATCTAATTTTTAATTATTTTTTAATCTAAAATTTTATTTATTTATCAAAAATTTTTAACTATAACAATTGTGAGGTTTGTGGTGTTTAACCTAGACCCCATGCATGTAACGTTTCTTGCCCCCAATGGTTACCAGTTTCTAAGCAACGTCGGTACTGTAACCACTGGTTATGAGATCGCCAAAGGTGAGCGCTACGAAAGAACTGCTAAGGCCCGATCTCATAGTGGGTTCAACGCACTACCGTTAGAAGGCCTGTGTGCGATTTTCCTACTTTCTCCTCGGAACTACCACATTCATTGGGGTGGATAGTTCCTCCAACACTTGGTCATTCAGCTCGTAGGATATGCCATACGACGGTGCATATCCGTTGGTACTCGGAATTCTGTCGGCAGCGATGTCGGCGTTCACTCTGGTCAAGTGATATCTGGCCATCTCCACCTGGCAATCCGTCTGCTTCTGCCATTCCTCTAGACGGGCTAATATAAATTCGGCACGGCTCCGGATCTCTTGGGCAGGATTCCGTCTTGGTTCTCTTTTGATTGCTACATGCGGGAGGTCCACATCATCGTAGGCATTCGAACGACTTCCTCTGAATTCCCGCACAGGTGAGATCGAAAAACCCGCGTCCCACATAGCTTGACTGCATCTCGCGGGAGAGTGAGCAGCGAAGCTTACGGTAATTCGCGAAGCATCGATCCACGACTCATCTAAGACATACATTGGATAATGTGACTGGTTAATATGAAAATAATTTGTCGGAGTTGCGTTATTCGTGCAGTTTTCATTAAGTAAGTTAGACTAGCATGGTACATATGATCTGTTATCCTGCGAACTCGTATACGTGTAATCGATAAATTAGGCGTTCAGAAAACAGGATGCCTATAGTGTCTGGCGGGCTTCTACTGTAAGGTACTACTGAGTCTTATGAGCTTAAACCTCGACTTAATCTTGATGTATGCGTGAGTAACTCGTGCGTTTATGCTTTCATTTCCTTGACGAAGGTTCTGCGGTACGTCGCAAAAAATCATGATTACCTAAGCTTCAATTACTTTGCTTACAGGTAGTTATCATTGGGTATCTGATGATTGGATAGACATATCGAGAATAATTATTACATATTTTCTGATTCTCATTGTAAGCATAGGCAAATAGTTTCATAGAGCAAATAAAAAATTTGATAATAAATCATTAATTCATTTATTGAATATTATAAACATTAGAGGATCTCTCCGGTAGGTCGGTATCCAGGATCTGATTCGCTTCTCTCCCAGGTTGTAATAGGCATAGTACCGTTATTATGTAGTACCTAACTAGACAAGCGTTCTCATAACTATCATTTGATTTCAGTCTGGTAGGCCTCTCATACAGAAAATTAAATCAGATGGGAATTCATATGGTGATAAAATTTACCTCCGGAGTGACGGCTCCTCTTTTCCAATAGTCCTTCGCTTGGGTTTACCTCTGGTTGGCTGATGGGACGGTCTTTCTCTCCTGATCGCATATGATTCAGTGGCTTTGACGTTTGCATGAGTTAAGTTGTTCAAATGAAATGAGTTTTTAACTATGAGACTCATTATTTATATTAATTTATCGATCGGCACAATGTTGATTACAAATTTCTAGCTGTGGTGACTTGGCAAAATTGGTTTATGGATTGGGTAGTGAATGAAATGAAAACATTCAATTTCTGGTGTGCAGAAATCAATATAAATCTCTCTTCTTGCGAATCGGATCGCCGGGTCATTTCCTTCCCATTGCTAGTAACAAATAATCACCTGTGTATGTCGATTGGTTTATTGGTGTGCTCTGGATTATCGACGTTTTAGGCTGTTGCCTGATTCACGTGGAATTGTATTGATCTGCACTGTGGATTAATTGTTTGCTTAGTTGATTTATTTGCAATTCATGATCAGATTATTTTAGTAAGTATTCTAGTTTTGTTGTTGCTTATTAATCTTTTACCTTTGCACTTGATGTTCGCTCTTGTTGAACCATGAATCATGCACCTTCCGTAGCCGTCGGCGTCCGTCTACTATTTCTGCGATTTTTGATCACAGTTTATCAAACGTATGGACGTCATCTCAATCCTTTGCTCAATTCTATCTCAATTCTTCAATACGTTGCATGAAATTGCCGTGAAGATTCGGAGTTATTATTATCGGTTGTTTGTGATAACTCGGTTACTGGTCATACCCGATTGCAACTGTTTTCTTACCAACGGAACGTGTCAATTTACTATGGAGATATTTATCCTATTCAGTTTTATCACTCGTTGCAATTTTATTTATTGCTGATGGAATGTTTCGGATTACTTTGGGTGTGTTTATTTTATTCATTTTATTACTCAATATTACAAATTTATTTACTCTATTAATTGAATGATATGGGGTTCCTTATTAATTGTTCACAAATGTTGATAGTTTAATAATTGACTTTAATCATAGGGTCACGATCATTATTGCGTGGCAATTTTTGAAATTAATTAGGGCTTATCCTTTTAATTACTTTTTATGGGGTGTCGATTCAATTTATATGGGTTCTCTCATCGTTCAATTTTCTCCTTTTGACTCTAAATACCATCTTATTAATTTCAGAGATTTTTTATGGATTTTATATTTTGGTAGGTTAGTTTCCACGGAGGTTATGGTTAATTCTAATCCTCATTTTTATTTTTGAAATTATTTATACTTTACGTTTATTGTTATGACAAGGTTAGCGTTTTCAATACATTTAAGCGTCTGCTATTTACTTATGTCTATTATTCTGGTCCTTACACCTTGCTCGTTAATCTGTATAATGCCTTAACTTGTTATCTCCCTTTATTTATTTAATTATTTATCCATTTCTGGCGGTTTACCTAATCGTCAGTAGGTTGTTAACATTGAAACTATGAACTTAGTTAATTTTAGAATTTTTGCATTTATTTAATTTTTATTTTGTAACGTAACAACAATAATTTGCGACACTTTCTCACGCCGGAACCTTCACGGGCACAAGTTATTGGCGGATGAACCGCACTTACACAGCTCAATTGGGGTGTGTAGATTTTAATTATTTGTGGTGCTGTTTCGGCTGTAGGCCGCAAAAATTTCGACAAATAAAACATGTTTCATTGAAGCATTTATTCATAGTATAGTCTGCATATCATAAATAGCATAACTTGGCATCATCATTGGCATACAAATAACGTTTTCTCATACGAGTGTCAAGTAGATCTTACGTTTAAGTTGCTTGAAAACTGTATGGATAAGTTTTTCTAGATTGTCCGTTCACGAGTGTAGAAACGAGTTTTCGATTTCACAAAATTAGATTTGAGTTAAAACAAGTCAAAATATTGTTTTCTTTTATGGTTAAAATTCTGTGAAAATGAATCGGTATATATACCTGCTCTATGACCCTAACCTTGCTTGTAAATTTTAGTGCAGTAAAACAAAATTTGACCTTGTGATTATCTGTGTAATCTAACTCTAATTTTATTATTTTCATGATTTAATTTGACAATTTAATTTTAAACTTTTAATTGAATTGTTTCCAGTCCAAATTATTTAATTTTAGTTCTAACTTTCATGAACTCTTGCTTCTTTAAGTAAATTGTCGATTTTTGGTCAAATTCTTGTGTTTTCATGTTATTTCTGTGTTTATTTCGTGCGGATTTTGGTGCATCTTGTTATTATTTTAATTTATTTTTATGTTTTCGATTTTATATTTTAATTATTTTTTTCAGTGGTTAATTGATGTTTTAAGTGTCTGATTTTAAATCTGCGTGTTATGTTTGTGTACTATTACCAATTCATTTAAACAAAACCTTGTTCTGGCCCAACACATTATCCAATTTCTAACATTCACAGTGGAATTTTTAATCGCAAAATTTAAACTAATGACAAAACATTTATTTTTTGCATCACAGGTACATTACAATAGGAATTCATTTCGGGATTTTTTTTCTGTAGGTCCTATCATTGGCTTCGCGCCTCAGAAGACGCCGTGAATAAGCATGCTCCTCACTTGTTCGGTCCATTAGAATGTCTAGAATGTCTGGCTGGATTATCTGTTTGGGCACCGCCAAATGTACTGTTGCGTCGACATTTAGGAGAGCTTGGTCGTCTGGATTAAAAGCTACTGTATAATTGGGAAGATGGCCATCGGAACTAGGAATACGTTCGCTGGAAATATCAGCATTGATTCTCGCCGATCGTCGGCGCTAGAGGCTAGCCTTCCATCGATACTTTCTTTCAATGCGTTCGAACTGCTGTAACATGAATTCTTCTTCATGGCGAATCTCCCGAAACCAATTCCGTCCGGGCTCTCTCCTTATGGCAAGGCTGGTCATCTCGACATCCTTATTTTGATCCCGGTTTCGGTAGGGCCATTCCTGGGTACTGTACGTAGATAGCGAATATCCACGATCCCACAGCGCTTATCTATATCTTCCTGCGAATCTGCTGGGGATCGTCAGAGTAGTGCGTGAATCATCGGTCCAATTGCTGCGAAGGGTGCCAGATGCTTATAGATATACGGGTAAAATATTACGTAGATAAATCTTATGTTAGTTTTAGGATGAATCAGTTATTATTGGTCATATTTTAAGAATAAAGTTACTGATCTATCCACTACCTTGTGTGTGGTCTTCTTGGTCAAAGTTCTGGTCGACCTTCTCCAATCGGCTGATCTCGAGGTAGTTGATATCCCTCTTCTTCATCTTCCTCGGGTTCAAATTCAACATGTTGAATGAAGTGATGTTGTTATGTGTAGTCCACGCATTATTATATTAATGGACGAGGGGCTGGCTGTGTATGGTTTATCGTCGATCTAGAAGTTGTATTTGCGGTATGTTTATTAGAGTTACTTTATTTATTTATTGCAGTGGCTGTTTCTGAAAAATCTAGTCTATCCGGTGTACATAAGTAATCTGCAAGCCGTCGCTTGATTACATTTTTGGATTTACGTTTATGATTCATTTGCCTACCCGATTTGAAGCAGTTATAGAATTCCACTAGTTACGTCAGTGGTGTGTATATTCGGGTGAGGATGTGTTATTAATTCGTTATATATAAGTCGATGAGATCGTCCACTTATGGACTTTGGAATTGGTTATATTGATATTGTCGACATGCTGAAGTTAGTTAATCCATAACTGATTCGCTACTTCCTACGAAACTATCGGTAGTTATGGAATTGTTAATAGTGAATCTATCACTAGCGCTTGAGATGGCATTTTCTGTAATTGGATTCATGCGTGGGTACTTCTGATACGGTTTTATTTAATTATCTTATTACGTTTGCAGGATTTTTTCTACTAATTTGTATTCGCAGTTTCCACGGTGGATTAGTTTTACTATTAACACGGTGAATTCAAGGGTTGGTTTGTCATTTCAATACCTCATTTAGATAATGTCCATTTGATTCTTCCGCGTCAGACTCGGTGGTTGGTGGAGTCAGCTATAATTTACTTAATGGCGAAGTACGAGTTTAGTTCCGCGATTTAACTATTTCTATTTAGGGTCTGTTCTCGACTGATTTCCGGCTCGGCGAATTTTTATTTATGCGTAAAGTTGGGTTTAGTATTTAATTATTTTACTTTTAGGATTTCGGATTGGCAACTTCATCGGGATTTGTAATTTGGGTTACCTTAACGTTCTACATAAATATTCCCCGTTAATTTTGACTATTATTGATGACAATTTATTTGAATACACTTGAATCTTGGTTGTTTGCTCAATTACTTAACTATCAATATTATTCGGTTAGAGCTAATTTATCGTATTTATTATTCTAGATTTACTATTGACCTATCTTCCATACGGGATTATTATCAATTATGTTTTTAACAAATGGATTTTTATCAAGAATCTTTGGTCAATCTTATCGGAAGGTTCCTTTATTCAATTGTTATGTGTGATTTTATAAATAAATTCGAAGCTCTTCTTTGAATAATTTAAGTTCACTTACATTCAGTTAATATTCTATTACTTAATTATAACTGGCAACTAGTATTGCCATTTTGGTAAAGATTTAATTATTTTTCTTACGACTTTGGGTTAGTTCGGTTTAATTTTAGTTGACTTATTGCATCCCATTCTTGCTCGATTCAAATATGCTACTCTTGCCTTAGCGATTATTATTAGCACAGTATTTATAGGGAGTGATTTTTAAATATATACCTTCGGTCAATTTATCATTATAGCCTTTAATTTCGTCTTTTTGTAAAGATGGTATTCCATTTATTTGTAGCGTTGTTATACTACCTTATCTTTCCGGCAATATAATTTAGTCGAACTTTCATTATTGGGTCTTTTCTTACATTTTATTGAATCTAAATTCCTAATTTCTATCTAAATATAGTAAAACTGTTTCATTCGTGATTAGGAATTTACTTTCTGATTTTAAATTACGTCTTGACTATTGCATCGACTTCCGCGACCCACCTTTCCCTTTATCCCAAAGTTGACGTTAAGGAGTACATATGTTCATGTTAGATTTTATGAGTGTCCACTGGACTACTCAGTGTAATAATTTTAGCCGATGCGTTTTAAAGTTTAGGTAGAATTTTCGGGAGGTAAGTAAAAGGGAATCAGCCAAAAGAATGGTTCCCGATCTTCCCACTGCCCCTATAAGCGTAAAAATGATTTGACGTTCGAGCCCGTCGTTACGCACGACCAGGTCTCTCACGGGCCGAGCTGTTGGCGGTTACATCGCTTGATAGTTATATATGATTTTAATGACTTGCGATTTGTGTGGCCGTGGGCCGGAAAAATTTCGACAGAAGAAAATTTATATTCTCGAACTCATATAATTGCTCATAACATAATTTCATTACATAGTTACGTCACTTCCATAATGCATTCATAACATCCACTCATGCTCACTTCGATAGTTTTTCCGGTAGTGCTTGATAATAGTTCGAGACGTTAGTTCCGGACGCTTTGTGATACAATACTGTTTTTTCTGATAAAAAACGTCAAAGTTTTTTTACGAGAAAAAGTGATCCCTCACAAATGATTGATTTTTTGCGAAAATGAATTGTTATATATACCTGTTTTGTGACTCTAACCTTGCGTGTTATTTTTAGTGCGATAAAACAAAATTTGACCTTAAAATTATTTGTGTTATCTAGCTTTAATTTTTATTATTTTCTTAATTTAATTTGACAATTTATTTTTTAAATTTTTAATTGGATTTTTTTAACCAAAAATACTTTATTTTAATTCAATTTTTTCTATAACTCTTTGCTTTTACATACATTGTTGTTTTTCGGTCAAATCTTTATGTTATTTTTTTATTTTTATGTTAATTTCGTTCCGATCTTGGTGCATTTTGTTATTATTTTGATTTATTTTTATGTTTTTTGATTTTATATTTTAATTGTATTTTTCTGACATTTTAAGGTTGTTTATTTGATGTTTATGGGTCTGATTTTAAATCTGCATGTTATGTTTGCGTGCTATTTCCAATTTATTCAAACAAAATCCAGTGCTGGCACAACATTTAGCATAGCCTCAACACTTTGTTAAGCAATATTGAAATTACACCAAATGGTTGGGATGCCAGCTAAAGGTAATCACAGTTGTTTGTACTGTTCATACTTATAAGTCCATGGAATGTCGTTAGAACGCCTGTGCCCGATTTCTTGATTTATTATAACCTAAATTCAAACAAAATAGTTCGAAACTAATTTAGGAATAAAAGTAAATTAAAGTAAGATATTTTGAAATCCTTGTTTTTTCAGATAGCAAAGTATTCGCGTACCTCTCCGATGGCAACGTCGAATACGACCAATCTTCCAAGATTCATTCATTTGTACAGCCATAGCGAGTTGTTGGTGGTCACTGTATCGGCCCTGACATTTTCTCGCTACAGTGGAAATATTTCCACGGAGATTGTCTTGTGGAGGAGCTAATGAACAAATCTGTTGCCCCCGATTCGCTGCCGTTGATCAGTTTCAATTTGATTTAGTCGCACACTAATGGCAAAAATCTTCACCTGGTATTAGATCGCTTGCTCTTTGAGGACTGCGTTCGACTGGTGGGGCTTTTTTTACCTGTTATGGCTTGAACAAGGCTGCCTTCATTGTTCAGCACATCACCTTTAGCCTCACGGCTTGTTGGTGCGCTTCGTCCTTCTTCTTGATCAGTCTATTGATATCTTCTAGAAAATTGGAGAACAAATATTGAATAAACGACCAGAATTCCGTTAGAAACTCTAGAAAACTTAGATGGTTTGTTTTTTCTCGGAATGTACGTAAACAATTTTGATATCGGGACTGTTGAATGAATAATTCAGTCATATATCTAAAGAATATCTAACAAAAATATTATTTGGTTTGACTTTGATTTCTTGGCATTTTTGCCTTAATAATAATACATTCAAAAAATTGTTATTTATTTAATTCAAAAAGTGTCTAATTAATTCGGAATATTAAAACAAAGTTTTTATTATTCACTTTTGGACATCACTCTCCTCTTCTTCATTTTCTTTGTACTTCTTCAGCCATTCGATTCTTCTTGATTTGATTGAGTGTGGAAATTGTAATTCAACTTGTTTAGGTGATATTGAATTCCCTCCTTTCGTCTATGTGGTTCCAGGCGTACTAATAATTCTCTCTCATCATAAAAACTCGAGTACCCGGGTTGTCTAAATTTCTATTTTGCATAGTTGTAGCTACCTTTACTAGATTAGTTTTCGTTTCATCCTCAAATTCTTTTCTGCATTTTTGAATGTCCTACTCCCGAATATAAATTAATTTCCAGCCATATACAATTTCAAAATGTTAGAATTTTTCGAGTTTTGTATTGTAGCATTCCAACTAAATTCAATCTTGGGTAACAATCTACATCAATTATTCTATTTTTTAATATCTGTCAATGATGTTGCCAACATGTCCCGAACTGTTCTTATGATTCGCTCTGCTAAACCATTCGATTGATGTTGGCTGGGTGAACTAAATTCTTGTTTTATACCAAATTTCTCCATCCAATGACGAAAAATTGATCCTTTAAAAATTCTTCCGCTATTTGTAAGAATGCTTTCAGGTCTACCAAAACGATATATCAATTTTTCAAAATGACATTCAAAATTGTTGCTTCATTCTGTATACTTGCTGCTGATAAACTGACTAATTTACTAAAACGATCTATTATCACCATAAATAAATAATTAAATAAATTTGGCAACGATTTAATTAAAAGATAACGCCAATAAAAAACTTTTCGTACGATATATTTCGATAGCATAGCTATCATCTTCAGGTACTCAAAACCAACTAAAAATATTATGAATTAACATTTAATTTAAACAAATTATTTTTTATTAATTTAATTTTGTAATAAATAAATATTTATAAAATATATTCAATTCACTTTTAATTAATTTAAAATTTTAAAATTTTTACTTATATTCTAATTTTTTTAAAAATTAATGTAATTTAAAATTTGTTGAAAGTTTTAATAATTATTGGGAACGCATGATATGTGAAGCATTGCTGATATAGTCATTGGATCCAAAGATTAATGTGCAAAGTGCTGTGACTACGAATGTTTTGAATGTTTTTAAATAGTTTACGTATGTTAAATCATGTTTGTTTTTTTTTTAATATTATTAAAATAATTGAAAAGTTTTCCGTCTGTATTAATCATCAATACGTCATCTTGTATCTGTAATATCTTAAAATACTTGAAAATACTGCTACATCATTTGAATTAAGATGTGATAAGATATCTGAAGTAACTCTGTATTTATTTTGCTTCTGTTTAATAATTTTCATAATATTTGAACTTCTTTGTAAACTATTTATTGTGTTCCATCTGACAATGAGATCAAATGGTATTATTTAAACGAGACATACCAATAACCATTTCCATGTTCTTCTCCCTTTCTATATTGTAATGCAAAATCGTATTCGGATAAATTTGCTATCCATATCTGAAATTGTGGGCTCATTGGCTTTTTTGTTGTATTCATAAATGTCAATGTCTTGTGATCCGTTCTGGCTATAAATCTTCTCCCATATACATATTGTCTAAAATATACAATAAATTTGTGAAGAGCCAACAACTCTTTTTTAGTCACACAATGTCCCATTTCATGCTTTGTCAAATGTCTTGAACCATACGCTATCACTCCTTCGATGCCATCTTCCTTAATCTGAGATAAAACTGCACATATAGCTCCAAAACTAGCGTCCGTATCAATGATAAATAGTCGATCTGCCCTTGGATTTTCTAATATTGGTGCTTCACATAAGAGTTTCTTTAAATTGATAAAACCTTTTCTACATTCTTCAGTCCAAATAATTCTTGATAAATCGTCGATAATAATTTGTTAAACATAGGAATGATCTAAATTCTGTAGTACTCTTTTTCTCAGTTGAATGTTCAATTTCCGAAATCTTTCTTTTATTTGTTTGAATTCCCTTTTCACTCACTGTATGACCAATAAAATCTAATACACTTTTATTGAATGCACATTTCTTTGGATTGACTTTCAACCCGGAATCTCTAATGCGTGTAAATACTTCAAATAGGAGTTTATCATGAGTTTCCTGATTTTCAGCATATATTAAAATGCCATCAAGGTACACAACCACTCCTTTGAAAACTAATCCTTCCAATATCTGATGCATCAGTTTCTGAAAAGTGGCAGGAGCTGTTGACAAACCAAATGGTAACCTATTGAAACCAAATTGTCCTTCTTTTGTACTAAATGCCGTCTTGATTTGCCAATTTCCATTCAACTCTACTTGATAATAAGCCTGTCCTAAGTCAATGGAAGAAAATAACTATGACTTACCTAAGCAATCCAATTATAATTGCATGTCTGGCATAGGAAATGAAACCTTTTCTGTAACCGAATTTAATAACCTGAAATCTAGATACATTCTTATAGAGCCATTTGGTTTTCCAACTATCACTAATGGTGTGTTCCACGGACTTTAACATTTCTTCACAACTCTAGCTTCTAATAATTTCTGTACTACCTCTCGAACTATGGCTTCTTAGTGCATGGGTTGTCTTCTGGAATTTTGTAAAATTGGAGGATCTGAAGTCTTTATTTCATGTGTTATTACTTTTGTATGACCTAAGTCAAATCTCTATGCCATAAAAATGTTTCTTAACTGAGATATTAAAGTACCCAACTTCGAATTCTTGTCCAACTTGAGTGTTAATAACGTAATCTCTAACCGACCGGAATTTGTAAATCTCTTGTTAACTAATGAGGATTCAATATTATTGACTTCCTTAAGCTCCATGCCAAAAATTTTCATTGTGTCTACTTCTCCTATGAAATCTAGATGAGTTTTCCTAAAAATAATAACATTCAATTCACGAAATTTTTTGTTCCATTTTGCAACGATTTTAACGCTTCCGAGAGGTTTCTCATCTTCTTTTGAAAATACTCCACTCAACCGTATTCTACTGTCCATCAATATTGGACTGCCAATCAATCTCCAACATTTCTCACTCATCACACTGATTGAAGATTTTGAATCCCATTGAATCTCTACATTAAATCCATTTATTTCCATCATACTCCACTTTCTGTCATCATCCTTCTGTTGGGCCAGAACACAAACGAGCTTGTAAAATGTTTAAATGAATCGGTAACACAGATGCAAATATAACCTGCAGCTTTAAATTCAAACCTATGGAAACATCAATTAAACCTAGCAAAATATGAGAGAAAAGCAATTACATATAAAATAATAAACATAAAAATAAATTAAAATAATAACAAAATGCAACAAGATCCGCACGATATAAATATAAATATAACACGAAAACCCAACAAATTCGACCGAAATTTGATAATTTAACAAAATTGAAAATTTCATGAAAATGAAAATAAAAATTTAAGAAATTGAATTAGAAATAATTCAATAAAAATTTCAAATAAAAATTATCAAAACAAATTAGAAAATAATAAAAATAAAGATTAGAATACACTAGAAAATATCAAGGTCGAATTTTGTTTTACTAAATCAAAAAGAACACGCGAGGTTAAGGACAGAAAATAGGTATATATACCGATGCATTTTCACATAAAATTTAACCATTTTTCAAACCAAACTCGTTTCGTTTATGCTGGAAAACGAAACGAGGAACTCCAAGCTCAAATCGAACAAGTAGGGAGCGTGCAAATAAGAGTTCGAGAAGAACTAGAACGCACTAAGAAAGAACAAGTCCTACAAATAACCGAATGGTCAAATGCGATGGACAGAGACGAGAAAATGATAAAGGGACTTAAGAAACAGGCGAAAACCTGGAAACAAAAATATCAAGTAGTGGCACAAGAATTAAAGGAGCTACCACAGAAATGGACACCTCTCGACGATTGGAAAATGTGGGAACAGATAGAGGAGCAAAGGGAGGAAATCCGAGATCTGCAAGCAAAATTAAACCTTCAAGAAAGGAGGGAAGAGAACCTCAGAAAATTCACCACCGTGAAAGTCAACCAATTAACAAAAACACAAAACATGTTGAGGAAGATAACCGAAGACAAGGAACAAAGCGACTTACAAGTCGAAATAGAGAGGCAGAGGTTAAATTACGCTGAACGAGATGTAAATGGGTATAAAGTTATGTGCGAACAAAGGGATCTCGCACTACATCGCCAAAAAGCATTACGCAATAACGAAAAGGAAGCCTTCGAAGGAAAAGTAAAAGAGATGGAAACGGAAATTGAGAGATTAAAAATCCGAGAGAATACGACAATGCTGGAAGCAGAGGTGGAAGACCTAATGGATGAGATCAACCAATTGTCATATTTATTGGATGAGGAACTGTGTACCTCAAGAACGTTACAAGCGAGAATCAACGAGTTTATGAATACACCTCAAATGGTATGGTTACCATTAATTCCTATGCCACAACCTCAGATCACACCAAGTAATGAAGGGTGTGGAGGAATTCAAGAAACGTATGTATAAAGAAAAGGAGCGGGTGTAGCATATAAATAAAAATTGTGAATAAAAAGTGTAAATAAAAAACTAGTAATATATAAACAGAAAAATTTAGAAAACCAAAAAACCCATTAAAAAAAAAAAAAAAAAAATCAAAAATAACAATAATAACAAAAAAAATGATGTATATAAAATTGTAGAAAATGAACGAAAAAATGAACGAAACAACGATGGAGGTAGATACCAGCGAGACCACCAATAAGAAAGAGGTATATAAACTAATAAAAATTGAGGTGGAAAACGAGGATCAAATACCAAGAGAATGTAAAATCGAAGAGTCGACAGAAAATGAAAATAAAGAGCAAGAGGAGATGATAGAAAATATGAGAATAGCAATAGAGCAACAACGTCAGGAGATAGACCGTATCACAAATCAATGGTTTCAATCGAGAAACCTGATAAAGACACTAAAAAGGGAATTTCAAGTATCAAATATAAAACGACGGGAATTAAAGGAGGAAAATAGATCCTTAAACCAAAAACTAAAACTGAATCGGGAATGGGAACAAAAAGTAGAGGAACTGAAAAACGAACTATCAAATAAATGGGCAAACCATGTACTGGAGGATTATTGGAAAAAAGAAGCCCAAAGAATCAAAAAGAAATACGAAAAAATGAAAAGACTAAACCGAGCATATAAGAAACTCGAAACGTACGCAGAAAAACAATATCAAAAATTACAATATCACGAACAACAGATACAAGCGTTATGAGAGATCAACGAAAAACAGAAAGATGTAATAGAAAGTAAAGATAAAATTATTGCGATAATTCCCGAAATAAAAAGTCGTCTCCTGAGAGCCGAAACATTGTTAATAAGCATGCCTGAAATCGACGATAAAAACTGAAGCGAAAACTCCTCTTGTAAATAAAACTGTAGAAAGACACTAATCGAACGAATAAATGTATAGAAAGATGATGCAATGGCTCAGGATCATATCCCTAATAGCAATTCCCCTTGTCATCAATTCAATCTTACACCCAAAGATAACCTCATTGAGAGACAATCGAAGACAAATGCGTGACCAAACAGAAGCCCTTAGAAGAATAAAATTAATGAAGATTGAACTCAGGCTAACCCGAAATCAAAACCTCATGAAACCCTCTTGCAAAGATATCAATACCCAACTGCTACAACAAATAATCCAATTTAGTCATCTCGAAAAACTCTTATCAATAACAACTTCTCCTCCACCCCACCGAACTTCAGAGAACCCAAAACCAAACAACTTCGAAATATCCCTAATAAGCCTGGCAGTCGTCGAGACCAGTACAATCCTAATAATCTTATTCATCATCCTAATCATAAAAATTTATCGAAAATCAAAAAGACGAAGAAAGCACCAAGCAAGACAAAACCCAAACCAAATCATCAAGTTTACGAGAACTCAAACAAAGAATCTTCATTACCTCAACCTCCCAGAAATCAACCCCCTCAACCAAAAGGAAACAATCAGAAATCTACCAATACAAGCAAATCAAGATGACCTTCGTGATCCGAGTCAGTAACATCAAATATAGACCTGTATATATATATATATATATATATATATATATATATATATATATATATATATATATATATATATATATATATATATATATATATATATATATATATATATATGTGTGTGGATAACTATTAATAACAATATTTTGAAAACAATTATTCGAGAAACTGCATGATGTAAATAAGACCAATCACCTTATGTGATCTCTTTCCTTAATTTGTAAATTGACCTCACTCCGTCTTATTAATGTATGAAAGCAATATTTAATTTTGTTTTGGTATTATAAGCATGAATGTGTCGGCCAAATAAATAATGATTTGGACCGAGAAATTGCGGGGCGCAATTTAAACGGCCCCGGGAGTGGTTTGTTGGGCTATAAGCCACCATTAAAACAAAACAAAATGACTAGAAAAAAGTCATGTCGAAAAATTATGAGAATGGCTATTAGAACACAAGCACGCACCGCAAACAGAAATTAAAAATACAATAAAAACATTAATTAAAACAAAATAAAAAATAACATAATTAATTAAAACAAATAATTAATAAATTTTGCACGAAAAATACATAGAAAAATAAAGTAAAATTATAAAACCGCCAAAACCTTGCAAAATAAGGTTTAGAAAATACACAGGCGGAGGAGGCGACCAGAATAAGAATCAGCAAAAAATAAAAATACAAATTTAATAAAATTAATATTAAAAAATTAAGAAAAATAAATAACAAAAGAGAAAAATATAAAATTAAATAAAAGCCATCAAAAAACCCGAAAAAATGGCCAAAAAAGATTCGAAATTAGCTGATTGGTCGCACACACGCACGAAAACAGTATAAATACAATAGCCATTGTCATAATATTTAACCTTAAAAAAATCTTAAACATATTTTTGAAAACTTAAAATTTTGAATTCGAACTTTGGTAAGCTTGTATTTCATTAAATAAATTTTTGAAATGTTTATAGTTTTAAGTTTTTTAAATTTTAATCATGGATGGTCGAGGTACTTTTGGTATCGACGACAGGTCCCCCTAATTTAATATTATTTTATGCATGTTATACTTTGTGGAAGATGGCTTGGCAGGATTCAATTCCCTCAGTTAATTTTGAGGGATGTTGATGTGCTGCCTTGTCGTCAACCACCCTTCGGTGTCTGCCGGTATGGTCAGGTCTCGTCACATTGATCGCAGAGTAGGACGCCGTCGTACTTCACCGTGGCGGCCATTGCAATGTTGGTCGGAGCGGTAGGGATTAAAATGCGGGAATATCGACATAGCTAGGGGGAAAACATTCAAATGAATGTTTAGGTAGGGATGCAATTTTTGTTTAAAACCTGTCGAATTGTTATATGAAAAGGGACGACTAGGGTTAAGTCGGTAGAAACAAATGAACGGATTAGCAAAATTGGATGTTTCTTTTTATTTTTGCCTTTTGTAAGGAATGGTTTTATAGAACACTTTTAAATAAAAATTATTTTTTCATAAACTCAGTAAATGATTGGAGCATCAGCATTTTTCTTTTCTGCATCGAATGTTTTGTTTATTAGTTCTAATGACAAATAGGATATCTTCACAATTAATATCAAACCATGAAATGAATGTGATAGAGAATGTTTGAGGAATGTTCGGACTAATTAATTTTAAATTTTATAATTATTATATTTTATTTATTTATCAATATAACCCATTAATGGAATGAAACTCTCCCTCGTTTAGTCAGGAAAATCTCAAGAAAATCCTTCTGAAAATTCTCATCAAACGTTTCAATAATCAAAATTTCTTTTCTAAAAATGCACCCAGGATATAAAATCCCCAAATCATCGCGAAAATCAGATACCACGGCATTACAATTGAACCATGATGCATGCCAACAAAGATATAACAAACTGTTCGCGGAGCACGAACGCACGCTCGGCACGTGGTTCGCTCCCGAGGCGGTCAAAATCCTCCAGGATAAAATCCACCGGTTGTCGAGATGCCGAGAGGATTTAATTGCAGAGAACCGGGCTCAGCGAATTATAATCAATGACCAAAGCGCCGTCTTGGTAGCATCATTTACGGAAGCCGAACTGGTAAAACGACTAGCGGGTCGCGATCTAACATTAAAGTTGAATTTGATCCCCGCGAACCATCTTCCGGAAACAACTCAAGCTGGTCCAGCTCAGACACCCAGGACCAGCAAGAAGCACCATCCCAGCAAAAATCGTCGTCGCCGTGAACGACGCCGAGCTGAAGGCCTCACAATCTTAAATAATGCAGCGCAAGTGCTGGAAGAAGCCGCCGCACTCGTCGCGGAGCAGCACCCGGAATTTGTGAAGGAAGATGACACCACACTAAACCCGAAAAGATCAGAAGAACATATGCTACCAATTCAGGCGAATGAAACTGATGAGATGCAAATATGCCTAGACATTTCACCCGTCGAAAATTCCACCACGACAATGAAAGAGAGATCGCCGACTCTCGCGAGCTGCTGGATGGACGAATTTGGAGAGGAATTATGTCATACCGTTCCTCAGGTTGGAACTACACCATTTCAACCCCTCCGGAACAAACGAAAGTTCCCCGTCGATATCGACGAATGACTACCCAGTGGAAAGAAGGACGGACTCCATTATCCTGATATTATTTATATATTTATGTACTGATTATATTTTTTGTGATTTCTTTTTGTTAAATTTTCTATAAATCCAATAAAAGTATATTTTCGTAATTCTTGTTCTCTTAATAATTTCTGATTTCTCTAATTAATCGAATTAGGAATGGATGCTTAAAGTTTGGTTGAATTGTATTATGATGTTGATGGAACCTTAGGTATGCATGAAGTAGATTGAGGAAGTTCTTATTTCACTCGTAAAGTCGGAATTAAGAGATCTCAGTTAACAAAAATTTAAAATTTCAGTTTTCACTATAGAGATACTAATGAGTAAAAAGCAATTTTGGTTAAAAATTGAAATAAGCATTCTCGGAGGAGTTTACTTTTCTTAAATTATTAATGAGGTTGTGATAAACCCAAAATTTCGGCCGATATAATAGAAATTTCGATAATTTGCATAATAATTAAAATTTGCACATGTTATTTAAATAAAATACTTTATGATTTAAAACAAATTTCTAGGTTAGAAAATTTACCTATTTTCAGTAGTTTAGCAATTAAAGTCGGAAAATTAGATAAATTCGAGAAGCTGAATTTTAAATGTTTATTTGTAAACATTTTATTTTTATTAAAGTTTCTAAATCATCATCTTTAAGTTTCATAAATTAAATACCTAAAATTGGTTTTTGTTAAATTAAATTAATAACTAATGGATAAGCGACTAAACGTCTGATAAGGGTGCGATCCACTACAATCTGTACTAAAGATTTTGCTAGGTATTCAAGCGACTAAGGGGAAACAACGTGTAGGACGTATGCATGGGTTCGTCATAGAATGATGGGAAAGGTGTGCGCGGATAGCGAAAAGGGTAAAGGAGTTAGGTAGACGTAAGTCCTTCTATCGGCCGTCAGGAACTCGAAAGCGAGATTATCACAAGGAGTAGTCTTGGAAACGGGGCTCACCTGCTTGTGGACTCTCGGCTGCTGTATACAGTACCAACATGGGCTTGCCCATGGGTATACAGTGGTTAGATTTAAATTGTGGGGCGTCGGGGTGAGAAAGGAAATACCCTAGGAAGTGCAAGAGTAGTCGAGGAAGTAGTTTGGATGAATGAGCTTAGATTAAAACAAAATTAATTCTACCCTGTACGCCAACATTTTTTTCAAACAGTATTAATTTTTAATCTCTAAATAAATAATAATAACCTGGTTAATATTTTTGATTTAAATGGAATTTGGTTTATAATTAAATATATAATATAGGAAACATGATAATTTAATCGCATTTGAATGATGTTAATTTATAAACTCCTTATAAGTTTTAGTAAATAAATTAAATAACTTTAACTTTTGATTTTTGAAAATAAGAGAGGCCTATTCGACTGACAATTTGATCATATTTTATTAATATTCATTATAGGGTTTTTCTAAATAATTCATACGAGTTTAATCCTAAATCTGATTGTAGAATTTTGGGTCAACAAGGTAAATGAATCTATCGATGGTACAGTCATATTTTAGCTCGAATTATTAGAAAATAACAGGTCCTAGAAGTTTTCTTCAATAACCCTTACTGAATCTAATTTTCAAATAGTGAATCCTGTGAAGGCGACAAATCTTAGAGTTTTAGTCAAATAATTTATTTTATAAATCTGGATGTTAATAATTTTAGTTAACCATTAGGATAAGATTACCAGCTGGAGCATAGAATTTTTGTTATTTTGACTGAATGATTTATAAGAAATTCGGATATTTTTGGTTATGTAATCTTTAGGACCCTAAACTAAACTATCTGTGGGTAACTGATTTTCACCCCTAAGATTTTAAGAAATTTAAATAGAGTATCGCCAAGGAATTAACATCTTTACCGGAATTTCTGACAAAAGGATGGCTACTCATAATGTTGATTTTTCTGCGTACATTTTTATTATAAGGCCCTGTTACCGAGTATACCTTAGATTTATTCGCATTATTTTTACCGTGAGGGCTATTAAATTAAGCATAAATGTATAATAACATTAATGACTCCTCATAATGCAGAAAGACCCAGCTCGATGGCCTGTGTTTCAACCCACCTTGCGGATCGATGGAGATGGGCATGGGAACGATTCCGACAGGAGAAATGCCCCGAGTTCCCTCAACCGGAGCCGCAACAAATCGACCGGCAATCAGAAAGTGACCATGGCTTGTGGCTAGCCGATAGACCATGGGAGGAATGGAGCCCGGCCTATGAGATCCGCGAGCAGGCCCGTCATCTTCTCGAACAACTCGAAAACCACCAACGGCAGGTGGATTTGCAAGTGGTCCGAGCTCGCCAATACTTGGCGAATGTCAAAGAAGATCGCCAGCAGTTATCAACATCCGCGGCAATGCGAGGTCGCGCAAGACACCCGACCGAAAACCACGCGGACCCGCAATACTAAGCGGCCCGTAATGACGATATCCGGTTATTCTCCGGAGGAGTGGGTCGAAAAGGGGTTTCCTGCCTCATGAATTGCCAGCCCATGATAAAAACTTCCTGTGACTCAATGTAACTCCTGATTTATTGAACCTTGATTGAATAAATAGCTTGTTATTTTAGATAATTATTCTTATTTGTGTGAATGTTTTAATAGGAGAATTCCTTTTGTTTATTGCACAAAATTTTGTTGTTGTCCATAACTTTAATTCATCTGATCTATCATCGTTCCCTTAGTGTATTCAATAAACTCTTAGTTCTAGTCTTTGGGTATTACTTCGTGATTTCATTAACAAATTACAACTTATAAACGAATGACCTTCCTTACCGCATATTAAGCACTTGTTCTTTAATGGGCATTCAAATCGCATATGGTCATTTTGTCCACAACAAAAGCATTGGCCAGGTTTTTACCTATCTACTTCTGGTAAACCACAACATCTATTATAAATCTTCAGCGTGATATGTTTCATTGAAACTAAAGGTGGTGGTCTACGCTTCGTAGTTGTCCTCTGCATATATTGTTCTGCTGCTGGTTTCACTTTATCAAATTGTCTTTCGTTGCATTCATTTCTATTTTGGTAAGTTATTTCTGTTTGACGATTTTGGTATATTGTTATTAAAAGATTTTTGAATCCATTGCTTCTGTTTATCTTGAGTAAAGGTTGGATAAGTCGATTTAACTACTGCTTGGACTTCTTCAGATCGTTCTATCGTATCGTAACCTTCTCGTGCTTCATATACCTTTGTTAAGTTTCTAATTCCTTGTCTTGTAATATTGGCCTTCGTCGATATATTTTCTTTCAAACGGTCGTTCCGAACTCTGTAGCATAAAATCAGTTTGAAGATGTTTTCTTTTGAAATTCCACAGTCATAAACTTTGTCAACGAGTTTCTTTACTCGAATTTTAAACGTAACGAATCTTTCATCGTGATTTTGTCTCACTGATGATAATTCACAAATTTTATACATAATAGACTTCTTTTTTGTAAATATGTCGTTAAACCATTCAAAAGAAATTTCACTAGTTGTGGAGATGTCTTTAAATTCTTTCCAAAGGATGGACGTTTCTTCAGATAAAAGTAAGTCAAAAAAACTTACGAAATTTAAATAATTAAGTAGCATCCAATCTTCAATGTCCTTGTTCTGCTTCCGTCATGCTTCGACTGTCAAATCTTCTGACATTAAAATTTAAAATGTCTTTTGCCTGTTTAGGCAAAGATTCCATAATCAGCTTCCGATTCTGAATTCTTGTTACCGCATGAATCGGTTCGATTTTTTCAGCGTGGTCGCCAGTTATAATCTCTTCAAAAGTCATAATTTATATAAAAAAACAAAGTTTTTAATATTCATTATTGGAAATCACTCTAATAATAATAGTAATAATAATAACAATAATGACAATAACCCACTATAACCCTAATGATTGCTATTGTCGTTGACGTCGCCCTCAAGATTTCCTGCTCATGACCTGTTTCGAATTTTCAGGTTGCTTGGCGCTATCTCCCTGGTAACCCTGATTATGTAATAAATTCCCTTACCCAAATTTGACACGTCCAGTGTTTATTTATTGATTTAGCATCCATTCGTAAGATGAATGTATCTACACTGTTTCTGAAATTTGGAATTATTATCGTGAATATTATGGGATTTTTAGAAACGCTTTGGATTTTATTTTCCCCTTATGCTTTTCTACCGGTAATGTTATTTTTTTTATAATAAACTTCCTGCCTTTAATTATTATCATTATTACTATCACTAAAATGTTAAATTTTAACCAAGTCGTATTTAGTAAATCTAAATGATAGAATAAATAGTGTTGAGTTATTATTATTGAAAGTCGGTTCCATCTGACTCCTCGTGTCCTTTTCAAATCAAATAAGTAAACCCAACACAGAATAATTTTATTTGCACTTTACCACAGTTACAACTCAATCCAATTTATTTCAATGTTTTGTAATTACAATTTGTGATTTATTTGCACCCTTCAACTACCGAATAAGTTTGATTACCTTAAGGTAGGTTATCCAATGGATAATCACCTTTTCTGATAGATAACTTTTGACATATACCGATTCATAAAATAACACTAAAACAAATATTTCATTATATATTAATAAAAATTAATATTTGGCAGTCAAGTAAACATTCATTTTTACAATGATTCTAAATCCTTTTCAAAGATATAAGTATCTAAAAAATAATACAAATAGAAAAAATAAAAGAAAGTATTTCAAAATAAAGCATTAAGAAAAAAGGGTTATCCTTCATATTTTTCTTCATTTGTTTCGAATAAAACTGAATCAACAATCGGATTTTTCAATTTTTTATTTTTCTCCTTTACATTGATGTGAGAAAATGGACACTAAAAATAAAAATTCACACTATGGCAGTGATAGAGAATGTAAATATGTGAATAAATTTCTTCTTAAAATAATAACAATGAAACATTAAAAGTAAATTAATTTAAACAAGATAATAAAAAACATCAAAAAGTAATCAATTCGAGCAAATATAGGGAATTAACCAAATTCATTGAAAAACTAGAAGAACTAAACGCAAAATAAAATAATAAATATAGAATTAAACTTAATCATTATATAAAAATAAATAATCTGAAAAAAACATAAAATTAACAAAAATATGATTTGTAGAAACTTAAATATTGTTGGGACAAAACCGAGTGACCCTGAAGTTTGTTTGAACGAATCGAATAACATGCAAACATACAACAGCAATATTAAAAATAAACCACCATACATTAAATAAGCATCTAAAAATTCGAGAAGCAACAAATAAATACAAAATCGGAAACAAAAATAAATTCAAATAATTACAAATTTATATTAAGAATCGCACATAATCCATAAAGATATAACGATAATACAAGAAATTGGACCTAAAGTTTACAAAGTAATTTGCAAAATCATAATTAATTCAAAAAAAAATAAAATGAAAAATAATGAAAAATAATTTTAAGATAGATTAGGTGAACTAAATAAAAGAAAATAAAAGTATATCAGAAAATTGCAGCAAGGTCAAGTTTGTTTAATCACAGTAATTTACATACCCCGATGCAAACTAGCTAGAATAAGAATGTATAGCGATCCGTTTAAAAATTAAAAATCACTTTTTCGCGTGAAAAAAACACTTTTATCTGAAAGAAAATCCGATTTACGATATTACCACAGACTTAATATTAGTACTCACTGATTAGTATTTTAAGCTGTGTATTATAGGTAAGTAAATAATTTGCCTATACTATAGACCAGAGATTCCCAACCTTTTTGTACTCTAGAACAGTGTTTCTCAAACTATGTTCTGCGGAACCCTAGGGTTCCGCGAGAAATTCTATTAGAATTTAAATTTTAATTTAAAAAAAACATTTGAGAAAAGCCATAGATTTTTTATCTAAGAGTTTCAGTTAAAATTTCAGCACATTTTTAAACATTAGAAAAGTTCGATGGATTTTTTTTAAATTTCGGTTTTAAAATGTATAAAATTATTTAAAAACTTTTCAAGGCTGAATTTAAATTTTTAAAATTAAAAATAAATATAAAATTAAAAACAGAAATAAAAAGGAGGTTGCATCAAAAAAATTGTATTATTGGTTTTATTTATACTGCAGAAATGCACAATATTAATAGAGTTTTTAGTGGGTGGCGGTCAGTGACTATACAATTCAGATACAAGTTTGGTCACGCCCTCCAATTTTTTTCGTCTGCGGCGCTATTTTACTGGTAAAAGTTTAGAATTAGTCACAAAAATTAAAGAATTAGCTCCGAATGTAATAGGTACACAATGTATGATACACCAATAAATTGCTAGTAAGTAAAAATATTAGTGCTGATTTAAATTAGGTATTAATGTTGGGCCAGAACACAAGTTTGTTTAAATGAATCGGTAATAGCACGCAAACACAGCACGAAGATTTAAAATCAGACCCTATAAACACCAATTAACCATGCAAAAATCTGAGAAAGAAATAATAAAAATATAAAACTAAAGACATAAAAATAAATAAAATAATAACAGAACGCAACAAGAGACGCACGAAACAAACATAGAAATAATACGAACACGAAAAATTTGACCGAAAATTGACAATTTAATTAAAGAAACAAGAGTTCACGAAAATTGGAACCAAAATAAAATAATTTGAATTAGAAATAATTCAGTTATTTGTTAAAAGAATAAATTGTCAAAATAAATCAAAAAATTAAGAAAATAAAGGTAGAAAAATACAAAGAAATTCCCAAGGTCAAATTTTGTTTCAATAAATCAAAATTAACACGCAAGGTTAGGGTCACAGAATAGGTATATATACCGATTCATTTTCACATAACAAAAACACTCGTTTTAAATAAGCTTTACTGTTTAATCACTTTTACTCTGAGTAATCAGTTTTATCCTGAATTATCAGTTTTGAAACTTACAACCGTCTAAACGAACTCGAATCACTCGTCATTACTAACGCTATCCAAAGCCACGAATTTATCGAAAGTAAGCAAGAATGACTTGCTGTTATTGTAACTGAGTATGACATGAGCATCAATGATAAATGGAACCGAAATTGGTATTGGAAAAAAATATATTACTGATAAATATATATTATAAACTTCACTATGTCGAAATTTTTCCGGCCCACAGCCACACACCGACAAGTTATTAAAATATTACATAAATAGTCGAGCAGTGTAAGTGTGGCGTAAGTCCGCCAACAGCTCGTGCCCGTGAGAGATCTCGCCGTGGGTAACGACGGACTCGAACGTCAATTCATTCACTATCATAGGGGTAGAAGGGAGATCGGGAGACAATCTTTTGGTTGCCTATCTTTCTGCGTACTCCCGAAAAATCGACCTAAATATCATTACTTATCGGCTAAAATATTAACACAGAGTAGTCCAGTGTGCACTCTTAAACTGTAACGTTAACATAAAAATTCCCTAGGATCAATTTCGAGGTTAATGGGAAGGTGGCTCGCGGAAATCGATGCTCACGCTTCTAAAACTCTAAAAATCTTTTTCATTCACAATTAATTACGTGAGATCAGGCAGGGCTAAACTAATAATCTTATAAATCAGTAATACTTAAAAGAAATTGGCAAGTAATAAATAAAGAGTCGGGAAAATTTTAATCAACTTGTTAATAGAACCAAACGAAAACCTCCCAAATCCCCAAAAATTTAATATCGCGGTATTAGAATTAACTAAAATTTTTTCCAAATCAATCCTTACTTAACGGTTAGGACGAAAATTCTGATGACATAAATAAACTTAGGGTCAAACTGACTGATCGTGAATAGTTAAGAAGGGGCGTGAAAAAGCAGTACGACCAGATGACTCCAGTGGAACACTATGAACAATGATTCTTTTAAAATCCCGAAAAATAAATGAATCCACGTGGTGTTAATTTTCGGTAAATAATGATCATATAAGTTTAAGGAAACAGTTTAATCCAACTAACGAAAGGCATAAGTCAAATGAACTAACACCAAATTACCGATTTTAAATTTTATATATAAGATTTAAATAACTCAAACTTTATTTTATACAAAAGAAATCCTCATTTCTCCTATTGTCACATGCAGCATCCTCAATGACATCCAGCTCCGATTCAATAGAATACCTCAGAAGGGTACCTCTTCCCAATACTTCCTCTCCCGAGATGAATATGAGACCACAAGGAGTTGGAGGTCGCTCGTTTGGAATCCTGTTATGGGACCAGGAAATCCCTTCGAATACTAGCCATCGACGAACATGATCCAAGGTTGCACTGTCGAACCAAGATAAGGCCAGTTCCACGGTATGACGGCCACTTAATTTGGACAAGCTAATATCGAGCCAGGAAAACACGATCATGAATAATAGCATGAGAATAATGAGAATATAATCAAGAAGGTGGCGGTATAAATACCGAGTGAGAAATTGTACGATCGATCAATAAATTCCACGAGTATAGAGAAAATCCACGAATGAATGGGAGACTTTGCGTGATAGTTTAACAACTTCCCATTACCATGGAGAACGATATACATACTCGCGACAGTGTGTCTTGGGCGGGGTAACATGCTCACATCAATACTGAAGGAAAGACCTGCCAATAACAGTACAAGGGCGCACGCAATCATCGAGAAGTGTTGTTTTCTTTTCCCTTCCTTCCCTCCGGTCGATAGAAGAGGTGAAGAAGGAATTAACCAATTAAATTCTGCCACGTGGCAGTACACACCAAATGGCATGATGAAGTTGTATATATAAGGAGGGATACGGTATGCAGATCATAAATTATGTCGAACACAAGATCGCCAGAACGATCGGTAAACAAAATTAAAAAAACGGAATCAAGCAGCAGATCCCTGATTGGAGAATCCAGCCGTCAGCTAGTAAATGACGGAGTTCATCCGAGTCGAGGCACACATACCTACGGTCGAAGTCATCTCCCCACGGGGAATCAAACTGCAAGTATGACTGCTTGAATCATATCGTATATTAATAAAATATATCGTCGAAAATTTTGTTTCTTCTGGGTTATATGTATGTTAATGGGTTACGATTAGACGACGAGAAAATAATCCAACCTTAAGCACAAAAATCCAGATTTCATTTCAGAACATTTTATAACTTATGCTGAATTCGTAATCATTTGATTTGTCCGCCATTTTTGGGTCATTTTCATCGCTGGATTATTGATTATTTAAATTTTCTGCAAATAAGCGGGTTTTTATACAAATGTTAATTAAAAGAAGTTCATTAATTATTAATAATGATAATAAAATAATTTAAAGAATTATTCATTCATGATGGTGAATGCAGGATTTCTCTTGTCAACAGAAGGACACCAAAAATGACTTTATTGCAATTTGGTGGATAGGAATTCCGTATTCATTTTCAAATCAAGTTGGAAACTAAGGATAAAATTATTATTGAAAATTAATGTTAAGATTTACAATATGGTGGTAGGTTGGTGTTGCATATTAAAATTACGGTGATTTCCGGTTCATGAAAAATGTCATTCACTGAAATAAGGCGCCCATCAAAGGAAACCCCTCATCCAACGTGACCTTGCCACCGAACTGACAAAATCCTAATGAGTCCATCATCACTATGCTTCAATTTTTCAATCCCCATTACGAACTTAAAATAGAAAGACGAAAAATACAATCCCATCCGGGAAAAAGTAAAAGTTGCTGATCCCCAATATTCCGACTACCCCACTAAGTAGCTCGATGTGGCACAGAAGGGCTGGCAGGAAGAAAGAGTCCTGAACCAAGCCCAGAAGGTCCAGATACGGGGGCTGGAAGTAGCCGTAGCAGCGGGTCAGGCCGTTACCTACTCGCGGGTGTTAGCCCCAGCCCAGGTAGCCTACTAGAGTGCGACCAATCCGGCGCAACCACCATTCCAGCCAAAGTCCCGCGCAAGGCCAGGACGAGCAGAGAGAAAAAGGCAGAAAAAATGTAGATTACAATTAGGACAAAAATTAAATTAATAATGTAATGAATTAGTAAATAAAATCCTTTTGTCATTTCTATCTTACCATGTAAATTTATTAATACAATTTTCTGAGGGATAAAGACGAGCACAGACCTTCTATCGGTAGCTCGCTGAACCAGCTGTAGACCGGGTCTTAGCAGTTTTAGAAACAAAGCTCACCTTTGACGGTCACAGAACCATTGGCAGGCAGAAGAAAGTTTATGATTGGGGTCAAGGTCATGCATACCGAGTACCTATAACTCCACATTAATAAAAACTGTTAAAACCGTAAATTATATAAAATCAAGTGCACTGAATTCAAAATTATTTGAAAGGTCATGCGAGGAATTGGATCATCTCATAAAACATTATTAATACACGCGGAAGTTCGCTGGTTATCCAGAAGTCGGATATTAAAATAGAGTATATGAACTGAGAGTAGAAATAACAGCCTTTCTATCAAGTAAAAATAGTGATATAGTTCAGTCTTTCTAGGACGTAAAGTGGCACATGAAATTATGTTATCTTGCAGATATTTTTCAAATGTTAAACGAACTGAACTTATCACAACAAGGAACATACAAAACAATGTTTGATAGTTATAATAAAATAGAAGGACAAACGAAAAAAATTAAATTATCAATTCAAAGAGTTAAAAACAACCACTTTGATTAGTTCAGTTGCTTAACGGATTAAATTATTGGAGCTAAAAATAGAAACCAATTTTACAAATCAAATAAATTATTTATAATTATAGTTAATCCTTTAAAAACTTTATCAATCAAATTTTAGGAATATTTTCCAGTAAGCCAAGACCCAAGAACAGATAAATTGTGGGTTTTAGATCCATTCAATTTAACAAATACAAGAAATGTCCTATCTCTAGTTGAAGAAGATTTATTAGCAGACCTCTCATCAGACGTGACATTAAAAAACGTAAAAGAAAATTCATCACTATCTAAGTTTTTGATCCAAATTAATGGCGAGTACAAGGTTTTAAGTGACAAAGCAATTCAATATATTCTCCAATTTCCTTCCACTTATTTACACGAGAGCGGATTTTCAACAGTAACTTTAACCAAGACCAAACAACGGAATAGATTAAATTTGACATTGATTTTAAAATTATCGTTAACAAGCTCATTCTTCCCATTGATTCATAAATTAATGTTTTTTATTAAATTAAATGTTTTTTGGATTAATATTTTTTTAATATATACTGGTATATATTTAATTTTAATAAAAATTTTCTTAGCTATTTTTACTTAAATAGAAACAATTTAGTGTAAAACTTTATTTTTATATTTATTGTGGCAGTTTTTTCAAATAAATTACTATCAAAGTTCATTAATATCAAAATTTCTCTTTTGAAATTGGTAAAAATAAATTCATCCTTCTTTGATCGACAAATATGTTAAAAAGGAGGATTATAATATAAGTGGATAATACTTACCTGGCTATAAAAATTTCCGAAGGGGTTCCACTAAAACGAAAAAAAATTGATAGGGTTCCGAGGTACCAGGAAGTTTGAGAAACACTGTCCTAGGTAGTTGGGATGAGAAAAACGACAAATTTTTAAGAAATAAACTCTTTAATCAAAACATGCATAAAAATAGCAGTCTCATCAAGTTATAACATCTAAATGGATCACATCATCAGCACAACAGATAGTTTGGATAAGTTATGTTTTTCTTTTACATTTCTCTTTTACAATTACTAATATTTTTAATTATTAATTATCTTATGATAACGATGTTTAATTATCAGTTGTGTTACAGAAATTTCTTTTTATAAATTGTCTTTTATTGTGATTATTATGATTTTGCACGATTGAGCTTTTACATACTGTTGGGACATTAAATATTCGTCGATGGATAGATCTCTCGATCCGACTTAAGACAAATAAGAAAAAATCCCAACAAAGAAATCTTTATTCACAAAAATTCACCACAAGATACAATTATTTGATTTTTCGTAGACACACTAAGGGTATCATGCAATAAGTCACTGCAATCTGATTAACTTGTTTATCTTTTTATTACTTTAAACTCGTTTCTCTAATTCGTTTTATTTCCTCTTCGATTACCTGGCAACTTATTTTGCTGTCAGTTTCTTTTATAATTTTGGGTTGCCATTAATTTGGATTAGAGCTAGGGAAACAATTTTTCGCGATCGGACAATTTATTGCCAATTTTGCTAATTCTGAGAAACCCATTAGGCTGGCGTTCCACTTGGCGGCCCTTGATTAATGGGTTCGTCGGCAAATAATTTAATTAATTAATTAGTTTGTTTTTGGGCTCCCGACCCTTCAATATACCTCAAATCAATTCAATAGTATTTTATTCGTCTTCAAAATCAAATTTGCCACGGGTTACCACTTTTCCCCCCGAAAAATATTGATTTTTACTTTTTTCAAAATTTTAATTAATTTTAATTGATTTTGATAACTTTAAAATTTTATTATTTTTATTCAAACTTTATTATAACCCCAACATATCTCCCCCTTTTAATTATAATTCGTCCTCGAATTCCATTTTACATTTTATACTTATTGCAATTACAATAATAATAATAATAAATTTGTTTTTATAAAATAAGAGTTTTTTCTTTCTTTGTTTCGATTGCAACTCGAATATCTGGTTCAATAACTAGTACATTTATTCAATTCTTTTTTTGTCAATCATGTAAATCTGTGGAATTAAATAGCGCAAAACATAAAATTCGAAATAATCGTTACTTTTTATTATAATGATTTATTATAACCCCAACAATACAAACTCTTATTAACTATTTTACAGTTGTATTATCGAAATTTCTATTGTTGTGTTTCTTAGAAATCGTATTTATTATGCCATATAGTTTTTTACAATTTATGTAAATACAAGTTCGGATACTTTTAATATAGTATTTATACATGGTCACCACAAAAAAGTGAAAAGCGTTTTTATTCAATGTATCGATATCCCCATCGTAGGCAAACAATTATAAAATTTAAAACTATTAATAAAAGAATGAACCCTAATATCACGTTGGATGAAAATATTGAAACTTGAAACCAAATACTGCCAGGAATGATGACCTAGAATGTTGCTCTACAAGTCAAAGAATGAATGATGAATAGTTTCTGGCTGATACAAGCAGAAGCTCACCCAAATAAAAGGGTTTTAATCGTCTTTTCGGAGCGAATTTTCATGAAATAAACTTTTGATAAGGAAAGAAACTCGCTCAAAAGTTAACAGAGGCCCTTAAAGGTTGGCGAGAAGAGAAGCAGCTGGTGCAACACCAACGGACACAAATTCGCAGCCTTGAAACAACTCTCTCGGCCAGCCAGGAAAGAAACGCGGTCACCTAACCACTCGTAATCACGCCAGTACAGGTGGCCTACCTCGAAAAGCAGGGCCCAATAGAAGTAGCGAGGACTAGTCGCCACAAGCCCCGACCAGGGAAATCGGAACGGATCCGGAAACGCCTGAGAGCGTAGGATGCTTTATAACTTTGATTAACTCTTATTTGACTTAGTATTTTGCCCTAATTTTAATATATGTTCGTTTCGTAAATTATGTTTTTGAACAAATAGTAGTGTCATTATAATTAATATGGCGAGAGAACAGGAGACAGGAGTAAAGAAGTAGGGACCAAGAACGAGAAGACGAGCACAAGCCTTCTAACGGCTTCTCGCCAGATCCTGGATGAGTTCGGGTTAGAACAGTCTATGTAAAGAAGCTCACCTTTAACAAACTCATCATCCCTTGGTTACAGTAACAACGCTGCCTGGAAACGGGTAACCAGAGGGCGGAATCAGTAACTTGTATGCCTGGAGACTCAAGTTCAAAATCGGTAACCACCACATTTAAAATAATTTTAAATTTACAACTTCAACAGATCTCCATGTTCGTTAGGGTGCATCACAACTGCATGTCAAAAATTTTTTTGTCTACTTTTGATCTGTCTGTGTTTCTGATGTGTTCCAGTATAATTATAGATAACTTTGGTGGAATATTTTTAACATTCGATTTGATTTAGAGGTCCCCAGTAGACAAAATATGATGTCAGTACCCGTTACTAATCGGGATGCAGCCTTAAAAGGCTTAATGTTGGAGACTTATTCAAAATTAAGTGTTTACGTGTTGATGTGTGAAGGGCAAGTTTTTTTCTGGTTAAAACAATTAGTTAGGACAAAAAACTTTTTTTATCTCGCATAACACAATTATACATACGAAAAAGTCACCAAATGGACGCAAATCATAATATGCAAACAGCTGAACTGAACTGATGGACATGTTTATGGAGTAAATCGTTTGTTTTACAGTATTCAATCATCATTATTAGATCAATGCAATTACATGTGTACTG
Source organism: Schmidtea mediterranea (assembly GCA_022537955.1). Classification (NCBI taxonomy): domain Eukaryota; kingdom Metazoa; phylum Platyhelminthes; order Tricladida; family Dugesiidae; genus Schmidtea; species Schmidtea mediterranea. Next base: position 54,996,912 of record CM039680.1, on the reverse strand, counting down.
TGTAGTCCTGAACAGTCACAAATATGATTGTCAATATAATTACAGTTTTTCATTTTTGAATTTCATCTGTCGACGAAGATCTGGATGCTCTTGACGGTCTTTCTCAACGACCTGAAGTACATTCTGGAAATGTTCATCCGAACGAGCAGTGTCAACAAAATCTGATGATAGCTTGACGCCTTATTCTGCACAATCGTTGACGACATTAACTGCTGCCACATTTTTAGCATGTTTATGTATGCTTCCGAAATATTCCATTCACTGACAGGAAGTTCCAGAAAGCTTGAATCCAACTGCAAGCGGTATATTGTAAACCATGAATCTTCTCCGACCAAATCACTCAGGCGCGTAGACGCGTTGATGGATGTGGGGAATTTTGGTTTCCCCCAACCGTTACCAAACCGATTCAATGGCGCTTGAAGTTCAATTGATGGTTTTATCTTTAGCAAGGCACCAGCCAGCGCTTCGTGGCGTGCAATCGCTGAACAGCGCTAGTGGGACTATTTCAGCCGTTAAATACCACAGATGTCGCTGGAATGCCCGAACGGCTGATTGTGAGATTAACTTGTCTATGGCTTCATATTCCAGAAGGTGTTTGTACAGCTGGAGGTCATTCCATGGAGCATCTGCAGTTTTCTTACAGGTCAACCACCATATAATATACACGTGAGTGACAAATGTGACAAATACACGTATCTTGCTCACTTGGTGACGTGTCGTAATTGTGCCTGGTGGCAGTTCGCCAATCTGATTCTCACAAAGTGCTATCTTGATACTATAGATCAACTTGGCCAACCAGCGTGCTTTGTGCAGTGCTCCTAGTCTTTGGAGTGTCACCACACCAGCCTTGGCAGACAGATAAAGAAGTGCAAGCTCAGTGAACTCGTGATAATCATCTCGCAAAAATTCGATCTTTCCAGTTGCAACAGCAACCACCTCATCTTTATTTCTGCTAATAGTTGTTGTGCTTCAGTGTTATGATCAGCTGGGCAAAATGGTCGGAATTGACTGGAATCATGTGGCACCAAGTCCCAGTTCGTTCGCAACCTGGTGAACAAAATCACATCTGGTGACCTTGATGCTTTAATCTTCAAAAACATGAGAGAGGACCACTTCACCAATGTGATGGCGACAGCCTGACCACAGGACTGCACGTTGCAATTTGTCCTGTATGGCAATGCAAGCAGCAGTCAAATGGCCCGTATTCGAGCTGGTTGTGTCAAATGTCATATTGATGATTCGATCCGCACAATGCCACTCGGTCATCAGCTTCATTGTTAACTCAGCAATGATTTCTCCGTATGACTTATCTGAGGCTTTGTAATAACTGGGCACTCCCAACAGCTTCAGCTGTGAAGCATCGCCAACAACTACAGTCATGCGGTCTTCCACCACATGCTGATTTTGTAGAGTCGGCGTCTGCTTTCCATCCCACTGCAGCGTGCAAGTGTTTGGGCGGTTCCCAGTTAGTGTGAATGTCCGTGGCTATTTCACCTACAACCCTACGACGAGAGCGATCAGCCGTTGCATATGAGGTTGCAACTCTAGTTACATCACCACCGGACTCTGTAATCAGTCCATGTGTGAAAGCAGCTTGCTGTGTTGGTGTCATTTTAAGCCTTGTTGCCAGTGATACCAGATTTGGTCGGCTTAGCACATCAGGTGGTATGAAGGCCATTGTACCAGTCGGCTTTATTCGCTGTGACTGTGTTCTCTCTTGTGAGGCAGCTTTAGCTTCTAAATCATCTTCAGAAGTCAGGGCCTGCTCTGTCACATCCTCTTCTTCAGTACTGCCACCACTGCCACTGCTGTCATCATTCAAGGCTTGAGAAGACACAGTTGATGTTGATGCTTCGATATCTTTGCGCGAACGCTTTAGTCGCTCTGATGTTACGGCATCTCGTAAATGGTGTCTGGATATTTTCAGGGCAAGCGATTTGTCAAAGGCACCAAAGCTAGCAGTTCTATCACCTTTCATTGACTCGAGGAATGCCAGATCCTCGGCATTTCGCACCAAACTCGCTACGTTTGGTGGCCACAGCTGGAATGTTGAGGCTAACAAGGTCTGCATTGCTTCGAGTTTGCACTGTGTTGCCGGAGTGTCAGTGCGAGTTTTGTCGATTGAACGAATTTTGTTGTTATCATCAAGGAGTTTAACTATTTTCTCACAGGCTCTGCGTTCTGACACCATTGGGATATTGGCTTTCTCATAGAACTTGGTAACTTGTTTCAACACCGTCTTTGCCGTTGTAAATCGAGATTGAGCACTTGTAGATCCTGGGCGTTGACTGTGTGATGCTACATTGCAGTGGTACATCATACAACGTAGAACTTGCATGCATGTTGGTAGGCGAATACCAGTAATTGTTGCATCATCACTAAATATTGCAGGACCTATACCATATACTTCGGTAGCCCGACGAGTCGGCGGTTTATTCTTGCAGTCGGAAGGCACCGACACAGAGAGAGAATGCGTCGTCGGCAGTTCTGATGATCTGCTGTGATCAGCAATAGACTTGCCTTCTGATGATGTTGTACATGGTTCTGTTAGCTCATATGACATTTGTTCCGCCATGTTCTTCTGCAGCTAATATGCAAAACTGATTATATAAATTGTTAAGGTTAATAATAATATAAGGTAAATACAATAACAAAAAATCTCATGGTCCAGGGGGACCTCTAAATATTATGCAACATTGTTTCTTTTGCATACTATTGCTTATTTTGGTCAGTGGAACAAAGCTAAATAGCAGACAGCTCAATAAACGAAATTTTTTCTTGGTGATGCACCCTATTACATTGTTCGTCTTTGAAAAGCGTGTCGTCTTTATATATATATTTGGTTTCGTTAGAAAATGGATAAATATCTCAAAATAATTTTTAATTTGGATAATAAATTATTTCTATTTTTATAGATTATTATATCGGCGCGATGAACCGAATGAAAGAAAAAATGCTTTAAACAGGCGATTTACCATCTATTAGTGATGAATATTAAAATGCTACTTATTAGATAATAATAAGTTGTTTAATAATAAATTTTAAATAAACATTTAATTATGGTTGAAAATCTTATTACTGGCGACCACGCTAAAAGCGAATCTGTCTATGCAGTTACAAAGAAGCAATAAAGACAATTAATTTTGGATTCTTTGCCCAAACAAGCTATAGATATTTTAAATTTCAATATCTGAAAATTTATTGGCAGAAATATTATGGAAACTGAACAATGGTTGAAAGACATCGATGGTTGGCTCGGAATCAATGATTTAAGTTTAATTGAAATTTTTTATTTACTACTGACTGAAGAAGTCAAATTTATTTGGAAAGATTTCAAGAAGATATGCTTAACTGATGAAGATGCAAGAAGCTGGTTGATAAAACTTACGAGTTAGCTCGTGTAAAACAAGAACAAATTGAGTGCTTTGCAACTTTTGAATTGAGAGTGAAGATGTTAGATGACGATTTTGATTGTGGTATCTCAAGAGTAAAAATTGTTGGATCTATCGCATCAAATCGTATTAATAATGATCGTTTAAAAAATTTGTTGTCCAAGCCAGATAAGTCAAGAAAAGAAATGAGAATAGCTTCCAAAAATGTTGAATCTCGAAATTTTTCGGGAAACAATCAAATGGTGAATGAAATTCAAGCTGTAGAAAAACGAGCATATTCTAATGTTGTTCAAAATAAAAGCCCACAGTGGCTAGTTAAATTCACCAAAGACATGTATTTTAATTCTTCATACCAAAACAAACCATTATAGAAGGAAAGACAACTTCATGCAAGCAGACCGATAATAGAACATCAGAGAACGGAAATTATTGATGATGGAGCAGCTAGAGGCTATAAATGATCATGATCAAGATTGTTCAGAAACAGCGATAGAACCAATGGTTCATGGAATTAATAGTTTATAAAACCACGGAGACCTGGTTGCATACATTTTGTCAGTAAGGTCAAGACAATAAACAGTTATAAAAAACGAAATTTAGTTGAAGAAGATTCAATGTATATGAAGGAAGATGGCCGAAATTGAAGATTAAAATTAACATAGCCGAAATTGAGATGTTGTGGGACACCGGACCATCGATTAGTGTAATGAGTGAACGTTGTTGGAAGTTAATAGGATGTTCATTACTAAAGCCTCTAAAACCTCTAGGAAGTGCAATTTTAGAGACTGAGTGGAAAAATAAAATAAGAAAATTGAATGTTGCCATTGCTACAAATATCTCTCCGAATTTTATCGGAGGTTTAGATACGATAATGCAGTTTGGTTTAATTTTTAAAAGAAATTGGCAACATGGATTCCTCATTATTGAAAGTACAGCCCAATTATGAGGAGAGAGACAAATTTGCATAGCGTGTTTTGATATTTGAAAAGAAATCATCTTTTGGTCAAATTATTTCTGAATTTAGAAATATCTATATGGCATCTAGATTTGATTTAGGGCATACGAAAATAATTCAACATGAAATAAAGACATTTGGATCACCTATTTTTCAGAATCCACATAGACAACTAATGTCTTTAGAAATCAAAATTAATGAATTAAAAGTGGAACTTGTTAAAGGCAAAAATTATCAGAAAGTGTCAAAGCCCATATAATTCTCCATTGGTCATAGTTGGGAAGAAAGATAATTATATTCCTATGTGGATAGGGGCGTTTGAGTGTACTGGAAATTTGGAAAAGACTAGCAGTGGATAAAACGCATTATGGTAACTCTGTATATCTGGCGGAGGTTGAAATCGGATAATGAAATTGACGTTCGTGATAATCTTCGATCAATATTTCCCGAGCATTGTGTACCGTTCGAAATACTCTTAGACAATAGTAGAACGTTCGACTCTAATGAAATTAGAACGCTGTGCTAGCTATTCTGTGTAAAGATGATTTACCGAAACGCCTATCGACACTCGGAAAATATGAATGAAGACAGAATGGGGAGTAGTTCTTTAGAAGAAAGCGATAACGAAATCGAAAGTGAGTTCTCATCTTCAGATCTAAGAAGCTATGGTCCTGAGAGGCAAGAACTAAGAAGATCTGATCGAAAATCTCCAAATTGGTCAGCTTGAGCTCGGGCGGAGGTGTAATTATTTAAAAGAATTTTGTTTGAATAATTAGTCATAATCGAATGAGCAGATTTTGAAATACAAATAAATTATTTAATAGTTTTATCTTTAGTTTTATTTGTATGGAAAACAACAATTACAATTAGTAATATAAATAATCGTTTAAATTTAACAATTATAATCAAATTTCTCCATTAATAAACGTTACAAAAGGCATACATAATTTTGAAAAAGATATATACTATTTAAAATACAAATTATACACTTTATTTCTGTAATTTTTTTTTAAATATCTGTAGGATGAAACGAATAAAAGGAAGCGGAGCTTCATTTAGAAAGAAAAAGAAGGCAAGAGATGAAATACAGATTTAGATTACTGGAGCACTACTCAAATACATTGCCGCGAATCAACTTCTGGTTCTTTTAATATTGTTGTTTCAAGAACTGGCGAAGTAGTAGTCCTCGAAAACGAGAAAACTTCTTCCAATGTTGTTGAAGCAGAAAGATCTGAATTACATAATGGTGAAGAAGTTAAAAGTTCATCATGTTCTGATGAAGAGTCTACTGCACAAATTATTCCGTTTATTTCTATGAAAGATGTTGGATTGATGATCTTTGTCAATCAAGATTTAACACAGAAAATGGTTTTAACAAATGGTGGAAACTTAATCCCAAAATAAGTAAACACGAGTGCACTACACATTCAATCATTTTCCCAAAGGAATTAGAAATAAGACTTAGACATGGTGCAACTTTGGATAATCTACAACAGAATATTGATAAGGAAATCAAAAAATTGAAGGAAATTCTTACACGAATACTTGATATAATTAGATTCTTAGGATAAAAAATTTTTGCCTTTCGAGGTCATCGTGAAAGTGTTCATCAAGAAGATATCAGTTCAATGGAAGAAAGAGGAAATTTTCTAGAGCTTGTTGAATTGTTGGTTAAGTATGATCCAGTATTACGTGAACATGTAGTAAAAATTAGGATGGGTAATAAATATAGTATTTCTTATTTGTCTCCAAAGATTAAGAACGAATTCATAGAGCTATTGGAAGGCGAAGTGATAAAATCAATTATGGACCAAATAAAGCAAGCAAAATATTTTTGAATAATATTTGACAATACCCCCGATATTTCTCACAAAGATCAAACTAGTCAAATTATAAGATATGTAGTTATTGATGGCAATGAAGTAAAAGTTGTATAATCGTTTATTGACTTTGTAGAAACTATAGGAAAAACTGCTGAGAAAATCACAAATATGATTTTTAACGAAATTAGAAAATGACGGTTTAGATATAAAATATTGCAAGGACAGGCCTACGATAATGCTGCCGTCATGGCAGGAAAACACTGCAGTGTTCAAGCTAGTATTCGAAAAATAAATCCAAATACAGAATTTATAGCATGTACAAATCATTCTTTAAACTTGGCATATTTACACGCAGCTTCTACTGCTATTGATTTCATAACATTTTTTGGAACTATCGAACAGTTTGTTTTCATTTCTTTCTTCCACACATCGATTGGATGTTTTACTTTCTGTCACTGGTCAAGGTGTTAAACACAGTGTAGAAACTCGCTGAAGTGCTAGAGCTGAAGCAGTAACTATAGTAAAAAAACATTAGTTTTACATTTTAAGCGCCTTCGAAAAATTAACATCTTAAGAAGAAAATAGTAAAACGAGATCAGATCCTGGAATATTACTGAATTCAATGCAATCTTTTTCTTTTCTATGTCATCTTTATTTATGGGAACCCGTCCTTTTGGAAATAAATGACGCGCAAAAATACTTGCAAATAAAAGGGGTAAATGTTCATCAATAAAACTAAATTCTTTGCAAATCTGTTTCGTGAAACAAAGATATGCCGCAAATACAAAACGCTACTATAGCAGCCAAAACGATTTGTGAAGAGTTGGATATATCGACTGAGCGTCAAGTTAGAAAGGAAAAATTATGAGTGGGGAAATTTCGCAAGACGTGGGGCTATCCTTAGAACAAGTACGAAGAGAAATATTTTTATCTATGGATAGAATTATAAAAATAAAAGAACGCTTTGATCAGTTGCATGTTCTTGCAAGAAAATATTCGTGTATAATAACATGTAACCTACCAAATGAATAATTTGAATGTCAAATAAATGATTTTATTGACATTGATAAAGAACAGTTTTATATTTGTGGGATGCAGTTGGATGAAAATGGCAAAGAAAGAGTAATTGCATATGGTTCGCACGCAATGAATAAACACGAAGTAGGATATTGGATCACTCGGAAAGAATTATTAGCCATAATTTATTTTACCGAACATTTCAAACACTATCTATATGGCAAAAAGTATAAATTGAGGACAGATCACAAGGCAATAACGTTTATGTTGAAGACCAAGAGACCAATCACACCTCAATTGCAAATATGGATCAATCAATTAAGTGGTCTAAATATTGAAATGGAATACCTTAAAGGAGAAACCATTCACGAGGAACCAAAAACAGGAAAACTAAAAACAAAAGGTTCTAGAAGAAGATGCAAAACTGTGGCAACAAGATTCTAAGGAAATAAAAAATATCAAGAAAGATAAACTAATGGGGAAGAAAAATAATTTATAGAAAGTAATGACATTATTCATTCAGGAAAAGGTAAAATATGGATTCCAGACAAAAGAAAAACAGAATTTGTTTTGTACACACATAGAATTCTGTGTCATGCTGGAGTGAATAAAGTCTCTGTGTGTTCAATAATAACTATTGGCAATATTTTATATATTATTTAATCGATATTTTTCTTGAAAGGTGTTTATTGAATTCAAATTAAGCTTTTTGTTTTGCTAGAAAACTGCATGTTAAATACTTCCTAATGACAAAAGATTACATAAAATAAATTCTTTATTAAAACAAGTAACGCAACCAATTGTAAACGAGAGATTCATATCAGCCATTGACAAATAATCTGAATGTCTTGACCATCTGTATTGGCTAGGCTCACATATACCAACACAATAACCTACAAAAATTATCACAGAGGAGACCGGAAAGTGCCTGCTGGGACCGATTTATTGAGAGTTGGATTCTTAATTGAGTCGGAAGAGGAAGGCCTAGCATTTTATCCATTTATTTTTTAATTTTATCCGTAATTTTATTTACGTTTTTTGCATTGTTATCCGTTCGTTTTGTTATATTAAATTTGTTTATTGTTATTTTAGAGAAATTTTCCTTTAAGTACGACTTATTTTGGAGGAAAAAATTTTAAAAGAAAATTTATTTATTGAAAATTTTAGAAAAAATTAGTCTAACTAATTCATTTCTCCTTTATCATTTGATATTTATAATTAAGAAGTGCAAATTTAGGAAAACAAATACAAAAGGAAAATTTGCACGTTATTTCGAAAGCTCTTTCAAGATAAGGGAAGAAATGTTGTTTGGGAATACGAGAAAGGGCACTTCTAAAAATGATTTATCTGGATAGCTGTCAGTGATTATAGAGGCCCAAAGGTAATTAGCGATAAAAGATATCAGAAATTCTATTTGACCTCCATAAGTATTATTGGATGACGGAGTATAAAAAGGAAGCGCAATTGGAATCAAAGGGACAAAATTGCAAAAAGACAAGAAAGAAATTAAACACAAATTAAGCAAGGTCAAAGCAAAGCAATTAAATCAGAGTTACCGATTTAATATGATTATCAATGATGAAAAAATTTAACACATTGACATTCCATAGCACCGGGCAGAAATTGCCAGCTAACAGTTTTGAATCTAAGAATTCTTCTAATTCTGAATCTGGATCCGACTCAATTTCTGAAGACAACCTGGAAACGAACATTAAAACAAAGAATGAAAACTGGATAAAGAAATTTAAAATCGAAGAACACTTGCGTAACAATGATAATTTCACAACCTTGAGAAATTGTTTCTACAAATATGAAAAATATTATAAAAAGTTAGAAACTCTCGAACCAAACAATTTGATATTTAAAATATTCTTACTAAAAGTGAAAAACAGTAAACTCTACTCCATGAATTTTAAAAATTCAAAACATGAAGAAAATCCTAAAGAAAAAAGTATTTTTATTGAAAATTTTAAAAAATCAATAATAACTAATGGGAAAAATGAAACGGATTTAAAAATAAATGGAGATTTTAAATCAAAAAACACAGTCAAAAACGAATCTATTTTTAAAAATAATTCAGATTTAAAAATTAAAAAAAGTGAAACTATTTTAAAAACAAATGATGAATTTAAATCGAAAAAATCTTTAAAAAATAATATTGTAAAGAAAAAAGGAAAATATCTTGGAAAATTGAAGAAATTAACAAATGATCTCTTTGAAATTATCAGCTCCAAACTGTCATTAAAAACAGATGATCAGAAAACAATCGAGAACAATTATCTTCTAATAAAATATATGCAGAAGAAATTCTTACTGATGGATAATACATATAAAAATCCTCATTCAGAAACCTCAATAATTCCTGAAAATATTACTGAAAGTGTTCTTAAAAAGCTAATTGATAATTATTCTGAACAAATTAATAGTGAAATTATTTTAAAATTTAAAAATAACTTTCAAAATGAAAATTATAAATTTTTCATAAAAAATTATATTTTTATAATTCAGCTGAAAGTTAAATCACTAATTAATTTGTTTAACTATCAGAATAATACAAACCATATGATTATCAATGATGAAAAAATTTTTCGCGCGCATCAGGCGCGCGAAAATAGTGGACGTAGCTCGCCGACCTTCGGTCGACTCGCCAAAATTGTGCCCTCAACTTCCTGTGATGAATCTGTTCGTGCGTATGAGGCGCACAAAAATAGCGGACGCAGCTCGCCGACCTTCGGTCGACTCACCAAAATTGTGCCCTCAACTTCCTGTGATGAATCTGTTCGTGCGCATGAGGTGCACAAAAATAGTGGACGCAGCTCGCCGACCTTCGGTCGACTCGCCAATAATAAACCACCTTTTAAAAAAAAAATAATTATTAAAAGAAATACGTTGACAAATGAACAACTATACAAACAAATGAAGAAGAAGAGCGAATCGACTCTCTCGGATGGTACCACCATAACAAGTTACACCTTCAGCCGCTTTTATACTAGCAGTGAAGTATACTATAGTCCATGTACTAAAGAATATTCCTTTGACAGTGGACAAATATGCATTTATCCTTTTTATGAACCCGATATTATAACTGATGCCTATAATCCATGCACAATAACGAAATATCATTACGGAGATAAAATAAAACCTAAACTAAGTATCTGCATACAATACCATATAACTGTCGATGCTTGTGATACATTTCGTTATCCTGATGATAGATCTAATTGTTCTGATAATGAATCTTATAGTTCCAATGATGAATATGATGATTACGTTGATGAATATGGTATCTCCAATAATATGCCTCATAGTATTGACGATGAAACTGAAATTAGCAGTGAATGTGCGGATCCTGACTGTGGTTGTAGTGAATGTGAGAGTAAGTGGCCTAATGAGTATGGTAACACTTCTGATGAAGAATACTAATATGGCCATGTATTTGAAGTGTGAATGTAAGCCACAATGCTGGTAATTTCATCGGCGTTGTAGATTTGTGTTGAATTGATAAAAAACCCATAGTGGTAACAAAATGCTGAGCCCCGCTCGCATATTAGCCGAAAGGCCGCTTTTGAGATAAAAACAAATTCTGAAAAAAAAAAAAAAAAAAAAAAAGTGATTGTGAAATCCAATTGATCCGAAAAGTGCTATTCTTCCTGAAGGGTCGTAATAAACACCAAATTGTGATTGATAGATAATTCGTTGTGTCATTTAAAGTAGAGATAAAGTGTATTAATCAATAAAGTTTATATCGTTTGGAGTTCATTACTGTTGTTTAAAAGCACGCTTGGAGTCAGATTCACCAACAACCCCAACATATTTGGTGAGCCCAACGTGATCAAAGTCGGTGAAAATTTATTGAATAGAAATTTTGTTTAAACACGTATTGTAAAAGGAGAAATTTCAAATAAATGTGATATTTTGAAAAAATTTGTTGAAAAAATTAGAAGTGAATTTTAATGAAAATTGTTTGAATCTAAATTTGAAAAGGTAAATTTTTTTTTGTTTTAACAATTTGAAATTTAGGTTTATGTGATTTGAAAAAGAAAATAATTAATTATCTAAAATGAATCAAAACAAATTTTTTGTGAATAAAAAGAAATTACCAGAATCAGTTATTAGAGAGAATATCGATTTTTCCAGTTTTCAGAAATTACCATTGTCGCCTTATGAAGGCGACCCAATTGCTTTTACTAATTTTATGAATGATTACTTTATATATGTTTCAGCATATGGATGGTCTGAAACCATAATGATACAAAGATTTCCATTATATATTAAAGGATCAGCGCGTGATGCATGGAAGCAGATTAATAAAGATAAAATTGGAAACAATGGTCAAAATTAAATAATGCTATGAAAGATAAATTAATATGTAAAGAAATTAGAAGATATTTTGAACAAGTCTTTCATGAAAGAAAACAAAATCCAGAAGAATATGTTCTTGAATTTGGATATGGATTAATTTCATTAGCCAAAAAAGCATTTTCAGTCCATTCAGTCGATGATATTAAATTTCAAAATCTTATTGTTGATCAATTTTTAAATGGAATTAGCAGTAATTTGAAAATGGTATCTTCTATTGTGGAATATGATGACATATTTGATTTAATTCCAAAGATTTCATACATTGAATTAAAGATGGCTGATTGTAATAAAGTTGTAAAGTTCAAAATATTAGAAAGTGTAATTTTCAAGATAAACTTAAAAGTGAAGATCTTGAGATCAATGAAAGTAATAAAAATATTTGCAACACTTTAAGATCTTTTAAATCTTTGAACTTTGAAAGGAAACTGTTATTAAATGATGATTATGATGTACATGGTCAAGAGTTATTCCATAACTAATAAATGTAATTTAAATTATGAAACTATTGAAAATGAACTTTGGCGGGAAGATATGGCAGTTGAATTCCAATGTAATGATAGTTCTTTGGAAATTATTGACCAAATTGAATGTACCCACTACAAAATGTGTTATTTTGAAAAAATTGAAGTTGTTTACTCATTTAATAAATATTGTGTTTCCAACCAACTAGTTTTATTGAAAGAAAAGAAAATTTTACTTGATGAACATAGTAAATTTATTGCAATGTTATCGAATTTTACGACGTTTAATGCTCATTTATCTTTTGTTCGGAGCTAAGTTATAAGGTATGAATCTATAGTCATTACAGAAAATATTATTAATTTGAATTTACTGTTACCTAAATTTGATATTCCACTAATTCCAAAACCTAATGAAGTTATAATTGATTATGAATCTTTATCTGAAGCTATAATGATCCAAAATGAATGTAAAGTACTCAAAAAGTATTCTATAAAGCAGAGTTCTTCAACCTGTGTTCCGCGCAATTTTCTAAGGGTTCCACGTGAAAATTAAGAAAAATATAAATTTATTTTAAATTTTTGGCTTCAAATTTATAAGCAGTACCCTGAACTTGCAAAACGAGCCATTATAGATTTAATGCCGTTTGTCACAACTTATATTTGTGAAAAAACTTTTTCACTTTATATTGCCACAAAAACAAAGTACCGAAACAGACTAGATGCAGAAAATGATATGCGATTGCAAATAACATCAATAATTCCAAATTTCGATGATATTTGTAACGAAAAACAGGGACAACCTAGTCACTAGTGAATTTTTTTTATAATAGAAAATGAACTATAAATGAAATAAAAATCCTGAATATAATTAAAACTAAAGAAACCGTTAAAAATGATTTCGATGAAACTAAAAGCGATTTAATAAAAATATTGATCAATGGAAATACAGTTGAGGTTAATGATAAATTAGATATAATTTTGAATTTAGAATTTGAAGTGGAAGAAAAATTAAAACTTTTGGACTGTATTAGACCTTATTTGAGTTATGAAACTGGTTTTGGAGAAACAATAAAGGCTGTTATTCGGAAATTTGGACAAAAATTTAGAGAACAAGGCATTTATATTGAACCATTTATGATACTATTAATGAATAAATGATCAAGGTGTAGAATATTCAGATGAGCATTGGTGTACAAAAGTAAGTAAACTGCGACGGAGTGCAGCAGAAATCATGGGTAATGACGGAATCATTGTGTTGATGTATAAGGGTTTTGAGTTAGATGATGACGAATATTTATTCGATTGTGGCTGTGTACCACGAAAGCGTGACGAAAATGGGTATTTTACGGACAATGAACCTTTTACAAATTTTATTAATGAAATAATTGCCGTTAAACAATTAAATTATAGCGAATCAACAAAATGGAGTAAATTTGAGTGGCCAAATTTTAATTATGAAACGAAGAGTAGTAATGATGAAGTGTATGAGAAAAGTGAAATGACCAAAGATGAGGTAGAAAACGTCATTGAATCAAACATAGAAGAAAGTGGCACAAAAACGGAAATTAAAAGTGAGGTTTGTGCAAACGAGACAGCAACTGAAAAGCAAAAATAACGGAAATTAAAAGTGAGGTTTGTGCAAACGAGACAGCAACTGATGAAGCAAAAGTGGAACCACGTAAGAGTCCATATGAAATAAAATGCGAAATAGTACAGAAACTCCAAGAGAGAATCCAGGTTAGTTTGAGTAAAACGAAAGGAATTCTAAAGTCCTTAGCTAGTGAACTGTATATTAAACCAGAATTGCGAGAACAAAATGAAATATATATTCAAAAGATTGAAAAAAAATTAAAAAAGAGACTCCCTTCTGTGTTAGAATATGCGAAAGAAAATATGGAATTTTGTGATGAAGACGTGATATTGAGTATGATAAAAGATGAAATAGATAAAGAAACGGTACTGAAAATTATGAGTTATATTTTACTAGAAATTGGAGCATACCCTTGTTTAAATAATGATAAAGAAGAAGAGATAATTGAAGCGGCAATCAAGGTTCTGAACAAACATGTTGGTAGCTGAATAAGTGAAAAGGGAGGTTGGAAAAGTTAACAAGAAACCAACTTAAACCAACAGAAGAAATAAATGAAAAGTCTGGAATCGCAATGAGAAGAAAACCAATGAAAATTCCGTTTATAATGTTTATGATATTGACGTTATGTGGAATTGTAACCCAAACTACGTCATTAGTCGCATATGATTGCTCTCAAACAGAATTTGGGAAGATTTATTCTGTGGTAGATATGACAGAATGCCCCGACGCGTATCCGATGAAACTGAAAATAGAAAATGAAAGTATTATGTTTATCAGGAATGGGGCTTTCGACGATCAACAGTACAAGAATGTAGTGTTAAAAGAACACGTTTCATATTTTATTGTGGAAAGTGGAGTCATACGTCATTAATCAATATGTATGCAATTCCAAGACCAGTTGATATAAATCCAGAAAATTGTGTAGCCGCATTTCAAACAGGAGAACTTAAAATTAGCTCAGAAATCAGATTAAAGCCAAGTTAAATCACGCAGTATGAGAAACAATTATTGAAAGGGGAGTAATGAAAGCTAATGGTGAGTATGTAGGAGAATCTTACAAAATGAATGGAGAAATTATCGATAAAGTTGTCGTTATGGAAGAATATTTAACAGAGTTGAAAGAATTCGAGGGAGCTTTTGATGATGACACAGGTAAGTTACAAACTTATCCATTTTGTAACATGAGACAAACGAGTTGTCAAACAGGAGAATCAATCCTTGTGTATGAAGTGAAAACAAATCGGTGCAATTTAGTACATCTAAAAACAATGAGTTTTAACGAAATTGTTGGAGAACAATTGAGAGAAGGATCGGAAAATTTAAACGCAAAAGTAAGAGCGAATGTGACACTTAGAATATATCTTTTTTATAACAAGAAAAACTCCAGTAGTGTTGATATCAACATTGCCAGATGATGGTATGAGATTCATCCGGAAAAACATTGTTAACAAATGTGGCCAAACAGCGTATGAAACCAATTGTAAAGGAATTTATGTATCGACGAAAAACATTGAAGAAGCCCAAATTCGAATACATAGCATGGATATCAAATTAACGAATTATTTCAATAATAAAATGGATTATTTATTTCATTATAGTCAGAGTATCATGGGAAATATATATGGAGAAATGATATTAAATGATTGCAAGTTAAATAAAGAAATACTTCGAAACAGAATGGCTATGGCAATTACAAACCCAAATCTAGTGGCACCTATGTTAATTTCAGAAAATGGTGTATTTGCAAGGATATTTGGCGAAGCATTGTATAGTTATAAATGTAAAGAAATCTCTGTTCAGATTATAAAATACGAGCAGTGTACAAATGAATTGCCTGTAAGTGTCAATGGGAAATTGAGATTTATGGAGCGAATAACTCGAATATTACTAGAAGAAGATACAAAACCCAAGTTATTAAAGTGCAGTAGGTTATTGTCACCTTTATATCGGTTAACTTCAGATTCATGGATATCCTTGCCAGATCATAAAGTGGTGAGACAATTAATTGTTGACAATTAATTCCATATTCGTCCAGATAACAGCAGCGTGTGGGGGGAAATTTTTGGAAATTCCTAATTTAATAAACGAAATATTGTTATCTGGACAAGCTGTCCAGATAACGGCGACATGAAGGGGAATTTTGTACTGTTATTAATTATGTAACATGTTAATAACAAGATAATAAAATTGCAAGAGGATCTTGACCTGAGAAGAATGTTCAATTATCTATAATTAAAATTCAAGTCAAGAGAAATATTTTTTAGTCAACCGATAAAACAACAAAATTAACTAATAATTATATTTTTAAATATTAAAAAACAAAAAAATAATTTAAAAATTTGAAACATAATATTGTTTTGATGTTGAATAATTTTTGTTTATCAAGCATATACTATTTAAATATTGTAATTTGAACAATTTAAATCATGGAAAAAATTCGTAAAAATATATATAATACAACATTATATTTAAAATAAAATAATTATAAAAAATGGTAAGATTGTTAAGGCCCATTGTTGTTTTATATTATCGTAGTAAGAATTAAACTAAAATATATATTATAGAACAACTCAAAAGTTAATTCGAGGACGAATTTTTTTTAATAGGCGGACATATGTTGAGGATACCTAAATAATAGAGTAAAATAATTAATAAACATGTAAAATGATTGGGGAAACAAGGATAAGTGATTAAGATGTGGTTCTGGAGCTTAACAAAAACGGAATGAAAAAGAAATGAAATCCAATTGATCCGAAAAGTGCTATTCTTCCTGAAGGGTCGTAATAAACACCAAATTATAATTGATAGATAATTCGTTGTGTCATTTAAAGTAGAGATAAAGTGTATTAACCAATAAAGTTTATATCGTTTGGAGTTCATTACTGTTGTTTAAAAGCACGCTTGGAGTCAGATTGACAATAAATACTATTCAAATTCACCTACAACCCCAACACTTGTACTTGAGTGGTGTCCGATTTCATTTCTGATCGTTTCGTTTAGCTTCATTTAATTATTTCTCTTTTTAACTGGTTTATTTCGGTCACCATCCAGGCGTGCTGAGTTCTCAACAAATTGTTGTGCTGGATTCTTTGCCTGTTTCGGCCGCGTTCATGTTTCTTCAATCCTGCGGCATCTTCGGATAATATATTCGGCTCGCTAACTTTGCTTCAGAGTTTTGTTATAGTAATGGGCCACGTCTCGTCGGAGCTTTTTCGCATCCAAAGTTTTATCCTGATTTTGTTTCACTAAAATATTATGTATGTTTTTAAATTAAATCGACAATCAACTTTGGAACATTTATGATGAATTTTATTGAACCTATTCAAGACAATTATATATATTATTATGAAAATATACTGGATCGTGAAGTGATGATAAACTTTTTGAGCTTCATCAATTTAAATGGGTATTAGTTTATTTTATTGGTCTTGTGAATATTTCAGTCAAATAACATGTGTAATTGGTTGTAATGTAATTTATCAAAAATATGAAATTCGCAACCCTTCCCCTTCAAAATCCCAAAATTCAAGCTTTTAAAATTATCGATTAAAACCAGAAATTCCGCATGTCGCCTTGGGGTGAGATCTTTATTGTAGGTTATGTCTTCATGATTCAAAATTTTTTAATTTAGAAATTTTTCTCGAGAATTTATTGTGGATTTTTTCCATTTTTTATCTAAGTTTTTATCTTATTTTGTCTATTCCCCTTCAACCTTTGAAGGTTTCAACGGTATGTTGGAATGAATTGAAAGGTTTTTGTAATAATAATTAAAAGTTCTAAGTGTTGTTTATTTTTATGTTTGACTTTTTTAATTAATGTAAAAGGTAAAATTAAATAATCGTTCCTCCTGGCTTGGGAAAAGTGCTGTATCGAGCCCCAGAATCTGGACGTGTTGGGCAAACATTCTGATTGAAGTTGAGAAATCTGTTTATACAGCTTCTTGGCGCGACTTGGATCTACCCAGGTGGATTTTACATGTTAAACATCCCGGCTTATTTGCAGAAGTTGTTGGAAAAGATTCTTATTGTCTCACAGTAGTTCTCTCAGTTCCTTTTCGAGGCCGTGCCTTGATTCGATATCTTAAATATTTTGAATTAACAATATTAGAATTAACTAGTATTATTGGATCAACGATAAAAACACATTCACAACGTATTAGTAATGTGTATAGTTATTTCTTAGCTCTCATATCTTACTTTCTTAGCCTCATACCGATGATCGGAAATTTCTCATAATATCAAAACAATCATCCCTCCTTTTTGTCTCTTCCTCTCTCGATCTCTCGCTATCATTAATAACATTTATAGTCAATGTAACATCTATTGAGGAAAAATGTTTCGATAAAAGTCAGAATTCTTTATACATTTAAACTACAAATACCCAAAATATAATTCAGATACAAATAGATGGAATAGATCATCCTCCAATCGAGGTTTAGTTTGTTCGATTCCCGCGTCGTTCAGGAGCTGAGTCCGGGTATTTACTCAGGCGAAGTTACATCGAGCAGTCAAGGTCTTCCATTTCGCTTTAGGCTCAGCCTCTTCGGATTTGGCCAATATATATTCAGCTTTTTGTCGAATTTCTCGAGCAGGATTCCAACCGGGCTCCCTCTGAATGGCGATACTGGGTACATTGCTGCTCCGGTTTCTCCATTGATGCCACATCAGCCATTCCATGTCACCCATAGTAGATAATACATAGCCGTGAACCCAGAGCGCCTGTCGATATTGCGCTGCATTTGTTTTGGCCACATCGATGATGGCCCTGTCTATATCCTGCCAAGCTTTCCTGTGGCAAATTCTCTGGTATCTATTGGAAAGAAAACATCATGAATGCATAACTTGGTTTATGAGTAATGAGGAACACTTATCCGAACTTCTTCGTTCTCAACGAAGAGGATATTTTTCCATGGATAATTAATTATTATGATAGATTTTCTATTTCCTCCTTATTACGGTCGTTTGCCATCCATATATATTTATAACTGTAAATCTCATTGGTTCGCCTCGTAAATGTTAGTCGTGTCGCTGACATCTAGTTACCGACTTAATTTCGTACTCCAAGAGCATCAAGTGTGATTTCTGTGTTTTCAGTGGTCACATTCTTGTTGATTTGACGTAATTGTGAACAAATTCTCTAACCTGCTTACTTATAGAATCCATGATCATTGGAGCGGATTGATCACGACAGTACACTATGTAATTTTATGAATTGAAATTGGCTGGACGCTTCAGTATATTTATTTAAATGACTAATTTGCCTTCAATTGATATATCTTATTTTATTAGTCATGAGTGTGTGACTCAAGATAGCGTGAATCATTATTAATTATGTGAGTTTTTCAATCACAATATTTTCATTTATTTCCCTTTTAATTCTGAGCACCCTGCTCTCTAACTACTGGTGGGCTACTGGGTTTCGTAGTTTGTTTGAATAAGCCTGTGGTTACCCCAGTAACGCCATACAAAATGTTTCTAACCACCACCCGGCACCCGTTGCTAGGCAACGTTGGAAGTGTGTTCGAGTGGGTGGATTGTCCGCAAAATGTGAGCATTATTGCTAATACTATAATTGCTCGGACAACCCTCGGGTTCAACGAGCTGTCGATAGAAGACCTATGCTCGCTTTGCTCTGTCCCTTGTATAAGAAAATTCAAATTAAATCTAGGTTGACCGGTAGAGATAGAACGAAGGTTCGGGAATACGGTGCGTTTACTCGTGAAGATGATTTCATGCCAATCATACCTTATAGCTGGTTACTTGGGTTTAGGTTAACAATAAGTACAAGTTTATTTAAAGAAACAAACAATATGCACTATATCCATAAGTTAATACGCTTGACTTGACGGCCGTGCGGCTCGGCGTCGGGCACGCTCCTTGCGTCCCGGCCGGCGGTTGCTTGATGGAATGGTTGTCGGATTCGACGTTGATGTGACATTATTGTGGGAATCTCGACTCGGCAACTGAGACGGGGCGAAGATAAGCGGATACGTTACCGCTTCCCCTTCTCGACAGGCTGCTAGGGAAACTTCTAGTCCCCTGATTTGTGTACGGAGGCTCTGATTGAGTTGGCGCTCCTCCGCCCAACCCTTTTGAGCGGCAGTGAGCCGGAGATAGAGTGCCTTCGTCTTTTTCGGGTCCGACCAGGTTGCCTTGATCTGCTGCGCCTCCCGAGTTATCTGTATTATCTGGCTTAGTAGATCCGCGTTTGCCCGCCTAGCGCGGTCTAGTTCGGTGTGTATTAATTGCAGGGCCGACATCGCTATAATAAAAGAAAATCTTTAAATTCCATTATTGGTTTAATTAAATAAAATTCTGATTATTATAAACACAGTTACAAAAGTGAATCCATTTATAAAGAAAATTAAGACGAACGACTGTTTAAATTGTTTAAATTTCAATAACATCAATAAGATAAATCGTTATTTATGTTCTTTGCCCGAGGAATCAGGGTTCTTCAAAGAATTTCCTAACCCCTTCCTCCGGGGAGTAGTCTGGAATGATGGCTACTGGACGTCGGGTATTGCGGGCCGGTCGAGTCGGGTAGGTCTCCGCTATGTGCCCGACGAGGATGTCCTCTTCGACATTGGCGAGGTACATCCGGGCTTTGACCCCGTTTAAATCGACTTGCTCTTGTATTTTCTCCCACTGAGCGAGGAGGTTCCGCGCGTGGTCGCGGATTTCTTCGGCAGGATACTGTTGCTCATTTGGCCTGCGAGGGTCATTCTCCAGGCCCAGTAGCTGCCAAGTGGTCGGGTAAGGCCTTTTGGAATGCGGCTCCTCGAGGGTCATTGACGGGCGCGCTCTCTTCCAAGCCCGACGCCATTCATCTGCCTCATGGGCGGATATCCATTCCGGAAGCATTGGTTCTTCTAAAATCGTTATAGCCAGATGATTGAACATAATGCAATCTCGAAATAGTTTATAGGGCGTATTAACGTCAAAAATTAGTGTTCATCACCAAATAATTATTGCGGATGGACAATTTTACCACTCTTATGGCGTATTGAAGGGTTGGTGAACGGATATCGCCTCACGTGAACGTTCCTGAGGTTATCTAAGTCGTTTATGGTAATTCGATAGCTGGCCGCTTAGTGTTTGCCAGGAAAACAAAAACTTAACCATCACTCTACGGTCTAGATGTGGGGAACATCGATTGCTTTAAAATTTTATACCAAATTCAATTAATATTTACATAATGAAGGTACTTAACGTTTGATGAGGGGGAATACCTATTAAAACTCGTGTAAAAACGGCATAATTATTGCTGGTTATTTAGAAAACTATCACCATCGTGGATCGAAATCTGTACTGAAAACTTAATAGGTCTGACGAGTGGTAATCTCTGATCTACGCAGTTTCTACAAATTTTGTTTATAGTGCAAGAAAATTGATGACAAATCTTGGTGAACTATCATAACCCTTGATTTCGATGTCCCTGAACATTCCGATTAACTATAGGGAGTAAAATTAACTGTTAGTTTAATGTTCGGGGGACCTGGTATCTGAACTTGAGGGTATGGGGTTATTGTCGATGGCATTTATGGAATTTAATTTATGGACGAATTTATAGGGGACAATTATAATGGTCCTTCCCCGTTTATCAAAGATTTATAAAAATAAATATAAAATATACGTAAATGAAATTCCTAACAGGTTAAACATTATTTAAATTAAGATTAAATTACATATAATTTATTTAATAATAAGACAAAGTTCTTATAAGACAAATTTCTTTCAAACGAGAATATTGATGATCGATTAAAATTGTTACTGTATCTACCTGTTGTCATTAAAGGAAATTCCGGACGCTCGAGGGAAGAAATTGGTTGGTTCGTTGGCACTTTTGTGTTGGCATTACGTTGATACGACATAGGTAGCAGTTTTTTGGCTTGGTTTGGAAAATGGTATTTCATTATTTATTCCTAGCTAATAAAGCGAAGTGTGTATGGTAGAATAAATCTTGCCTTCCGGTATGTGACAATATTTAGTCGGCTCTTAAAATCGTTAATTTTAAATATCTATCCGAAATCTGGTAATAGAAGGTGATTCCGACGCGAAGTGGTAGTTTTGCAAATTTATGTGTTGTTTGTGTGTCTCGCACACCGCCTAATAGTGAACCGGATGATGGAATTGTCGCCGATGGAATGATGAAACACAATCGACGTTCGGATGAATTATGGTCTTATCGATTTTGCCTAAACAATTGCGACATCCGCTCGCACTTTATACCTATATCTATTGCGATATTAACTATGGATATACATCAACTATATCTTAAATTTTCGGAATAATAATTGGATACGGCGTTGGAAATCGGTAAGTTTTCTCTTCTTTGGATACCAACGGTGGAGGACTCACACGTGACATTGCTAATTTTTTCAATTTCACTGCGAGTGTTCCTACATTGATTCCAATTCTCAACATTGTCTTTGTTCTAATAATATTTAAATCACTTGTTCCTAAATGCTTCCAGGAGGAATTATCGTAGGTATTCTACAAGTATTGGATCTTATTTTGTCAGTTTATATTCCTACTGAATGGGTCCTTATGGTGTTACGAGCTGATTCTATTCTATTATGGATTCCATGGGATTACGAGCTACCGTAATGTTAAATAATTTCATTTTATATATCTATTAGTTTATTATTCAATACTAGGAAAATGTTGGAGACTTAGGTTGCTGGTAATTCGTGGAATTATTTGTGATGCTGGTCGAGAGCGGTTAATCATTTAAGGTCTATGAACTCGTCGAATAGTTTCGATCGAAAATTTAAATGATTTTGATGATGAAATGGATGTCAATCATGGAGAACCTATGCCGTAGTGTCGTCAGTTACTGCCGAAGGGATACAAAAGGGACAAAGACAGGTGGATTGTTATGTTAGTCCGTCGGTTTCTCGGAGGGGTTGGGTAATCTCCTTTTATTTGGTTTAATAAACTTTCCTTTGCTTCATCAGCGTTTTGTATTTTTCAATTTTTGCATTTAATCATTTAAGTTAATTTATTTTTATGCGGAAGTTATTTGATCAATATTTGAACTTGGTAATGACTATCTTTTATCTATACGGGAGATTGAAAAGGTTCTCCTACCATTTCGACTAATAAAATACGCTCTGGTTTGAAATTTTGATTACATCTACTACTTTACTGGAAGTTTATAGTAATTCATTTAACAATAACTCCAACTCATTATTCCTTGTCTAAATTTGCATTTAAATTAATCTCATAAAATGGATTTAGTTAATTTCATAGCAAAGATTTCATTTAATTTTATTCCCCGTCACCTTTCCCTTAATAAGCCTTAAATGCGTTTTATGTTTATGTTATATTTAATGAGTGCCCACTGGACTACTCGGTGTGATCATTTTGAGCCGTGTGTATAATATTTTAGGTCGATTTTACATAAATGAGAAACGAGGAAGCCGCCAAAAGACTCCTTCCTTATTTCTCGTTTCTTCTATGTGGAATAATATTGACGTTACGACCCCTGCGTTCCGCACGCTGGGTCTTCACGGGTACATATCATTGGCGATTTTCCACGCACTTACACGAATCTGTACTGTGTATATTTTACTAACTTGCGATTTGTGTTGGCTGTGGGCCGGAAAAATTTCGACAGATTAATTTAGTTTATTAAATATATAAAACAATTTATGAATAATATAAATATTTATTATCATATTAAAGACAAAATACAAAATTACTTGACCAACAAATAAATTCATAAAGGCATAAAAATGCATCTCTCCCCACGCCGACATCCAAGCAGAGCTCTACCGAGGTTGCGAGGATGGGACGTGGAGAGAGAGCTCCAAAATAAACTATTTCTCACCTAAAAATTGTCTTCAAAATCAAGATTTTTAAACAAAAATAGTTTTTAAAACAACTAGATTTCGTTTCCAAAATTGGTAAAATGGTTAAATTTAATGTGAAAATGAATCGGTATTTATATCTATTTTCTGTCCCTAACCTTGCGTGTTAAATTTGATGTAGTAAAACAAAATTCGACCTTGTTATTTTCTAGTGTATTCTAATCTTTAATTTTATTATTTTTCAATTTATTTTAATAATTTTTCGTTTAGAATTTTTATTGAATTATTACTAATTCAAATCTTTTGATATTAGTTTCATTTTCATGAACTTTTATTGATTTATTAATTTTCGGTCGAATTTGCTAGGTTTTCATGTTATATTTGTATTTGTATCGTGCGGATATTGTTGCATTTTGTTATTATTTTAATTTATTTTTATGTTTATCATTTTATATTTAATTCTCTTTTTCTCATATTTGGTAGGGTTTAATTGGTGTTTTAATAGGTTTTATTTTAAATTTGCTTGTTATGTTTGCATGTGTGTTACCGATCCATTTAAACATTTTCCAAGGCCATATGTGTTCTGGCCCAACACTACCATACATTTAAGCGCTATGGACAGGTACTAATTGCTTTCTTTTAACTTACGAACCTTGGATTTTGACTGATTTAAGTGATACGATACTTATCCTACTCACTCTGTTAACCAGTACATTTTTAAATAATTTAAAATACGAGTAATATGAACGATTGATTTTACCGATTTTAAGTTTGAAATGATTTATTACTCCCTTATTCTATTAGTAGACAATTTAGGCCTTTGTTTGTACTCTATTTACATAATTAATTAGTTATTTAAAATTTCTCTAGTTATAGACGTTGTTCCGCTTTCACTCCGTACTATACCTTCCAAGTTTTCCTAAGATGAGGGTATGTTAATATTATATTTATTGGATATCTACCAGACTAACCATTTAACGATTAGTCGCTTATGTTAGCCGTTATGTATGCAATTTTAGGTCGATTTTGTCGAGGTCGAAAGCAAGGTAATGTGCCAAAAGACTCACTTCCGATCTACTCGCACTCGATATATTCTCATCATAATTTGACGTTCAAGCCATCGGTTCTCAAGGGCACGGCGCCGTTTCAGATGAACTACACTTACACGGTTCGATCGTGTGTAGGATTTTACTGACTTGCGATAATGTGTCTGTGGGCGGGAAAAATTTCGACATAGAAAATATTCGTTCATTATAATAATATATAATTAAGTTTCGTAAATAATCGATTCTGCATAAACACATCACCCTTCAAGAGGACACGTTCAAGTAGGGGATTAATTTAAGTTAACTAGAAATCGTGTCGTAGAAAGTCTGTTTGTTGAAAAATTTCTCACGAAAATTCACAGAAATTGTTTCTGAATACGATCAAGTGATTTTCCTCGCAATGGAAAAGTGTTTGTTTTCACAATAAAAGTGATTAAAATTCTGTCAAAATGAATCAGTATATTAATATTCTGTGACCCTAACTTTGCATGTTCTTTTTGATGTGTTTGACCTTGAATTTAGTTGTATTATCTAACTCTAATTTTTATTATTTCTCTTCGTTTAAACCGATATTATTTCTTACAATTTCCAATTGAATATTTTCAACTCAAAAATATTTTTTCGGATTTATTCATCCATTTCTTGATTTTATAAATTTGTCTATTTTCAGTCAAATTTTCTTGTTATTATGGTATTTTTATGTAAATTTCGAGCGGTTCTTGGTGCATTTTTGTTTGTTTTTAAATTTACTTTTATGTTTCTGATTTTATATTTAATTATATTTTCTCTCATGTTATGATATATAAGGAAAACTGATATCTAATGAAATTTTTAAAGTTTAATTTTATAAAAATATTTTAAATTGAATTTAAAATATTATATTTAAAAATGGAAAAATGAATTATTTTATTTTGTTTAAATAAGAATAATAGAGACATAAATTTTTGTTTTAAAATTTATGGATAGGGTGCTTAATTGATGTTGATAGGTTTGATTTCGAATTTGTATTGCTGTGTTTGCATGTTATTTTCGATGCATTTAAACAAAACTCAGTTTTGGACCGACAGAGAGTATCTTAAAAAATTAAAAGATGACATAATAATTTTATACAATTGTTGGGCTAAAAGCCACAATTAAAACAAAAAATAAACTTAATTAAAATCTTCGAATTATTAAATTGGCTGTTGAAAAAATTCACAAGCACCAAAAGCAGAAGTCTAAAAAAGATTAATTAAACAAATTAAAACACAAAATTAATTAAAACAAATACTAATAAATTCCCTAAAAAGGCTAAAACTGCAGATAAAAACGTAATGTTATACTATACATAAAACCGCCAAAACCTTGGAAAATAAGGTTTAGAAAATACATAGGCGGAAGAGGAGACCCAAATAAAAGATTCAAAAATCAGAAAGAGAAATGAGCGGGGAAAAACAACTTAAAACAACAAATTTAAATTTAAAGAAAATTTAGTAGATTGACTGAATTCCTAGGAGTGATTTAATTATATTGAAAGTTAATAAAAATGAGGAAGATGCGGATTGAAAGGATGTGGCGACTGATGGCAGTGTCACTTTGCGCCGGGTACATCAAAGTAGAACAGCTTAAAAAAGTTATTTCAAAATAGCTGCGAAATCGGTGTATATAAATTATATGATGGTAGTTTATATTTTAGGGCTTTTGTGAATGAATGCAATAGTAAACTTAAACAAACGGCAAGGCCATTGAAATAACTAAGGTTTGTTAATTAGAGGATAAAATTACACTAAAAATCTTTAGTAAATAAAATAAGTAAAATCTTAAAATTTAATAATTTAAAAAACATCTCCAAGAAATTATAAAATTGTGGGGTTGGTATAACCTTGACCCCAAATAGAACTTTTCTTTGCCCCCAATAGTTATCCGTCTCTAGGCAACGTTGGTAATGTAACCATTAATTTTGAGATCGCTAGAGGTGAGCGCTACGAAAGAACTACTCCGGCTCGACCTCAAGGTGGGTTCAACGCACTAAAGATAGGAGTTTCATGTGCGCTTTCCGTATTCTGGTCCCCTATTTACGTTCTCAATACCACATGTTTTTAGAACTATTTTCCGAACCACTCAAGACTTGATTTAATTAAATCTCGCAATTATTAAATCTATTAGTACAATCAATTCAATTTAAGAGAATACATTTATTAAGCATCAATTCTAAGTTGTATTATTTTTTCATCTTTGCGGCACGTCGTTTGGCTTGCTCTGCTTTTCCGGGGCGATGTTTGATTGGTCTGCTCACGGGCTTCGTGGCGTCGGTCACCTCTCGATAGGCCAGTTGGGCCGGCGCGAACACTAACGGGTAGGTTACCGCGTTGCCTTCTTGGCACGCCGATAACGCTACCTCCAGGCGCGTATCTGAACATTTTGATTCTGGGTGAGCTGTTTCTCCTCAGCCCACCCTCGTTGTGCGGCGGTCATTTTCTGGTAGAGTTTATACTTTTCCCGGTTCTACCCAGGTCGCTTTGACTTGTTGAATTTCTTTGGTTAGTTGCACGAGTTGTTGATGTAGTTCTTTATTTGCTATACGGGCTTTGTCTAGCTCCCGTTGTAAGATTCGGCATGGCCCAATATCTAAAATAATAGAAAAATAATCATCAGGTTTATGTTCTATCACCAAAATTTTCTCGTTTTTTGCTTATAACTATGTGTCACGGCTTACTATAATTTTTCTTATTTATTACTTTATAAATTAACAAAACAAAAAAAAATCAAGCTTAAGTATTTATTGCATTACAATTAATGACGTTCCGATCTGGAGTAGCCTTGGTTGAAGCTCTGTCGCGGGCGTTCGCGAGCATATGGGTGGTCGCGACGATTGTTCGAGCATCCCTCCTCATCCCGCAGTTCTCGAGGGAGAACATTTCGCGGAACAACTACATTGATGGCTGCGGTCTTCTCGCGTAACTTTCGGTCATGGAGCTCGTATGATACGTTGTATCGGGGGGCGTACCCGTTCGTGCTGGGAATTTCGCCCGCCGTAATATCAGCATTTATCTCCATCAGGTGTTGTCTGGCCCTCTCTACTTGTCGTTCGGTCTCCCGGTGATGCTGTTCGAGACGAGCTAATAGATATTCGGCCTGTCCCATGATTTCTCGTGCTTGGTTGCGGACGGGTTCTCGTTTGATTGCGACGAAAGGAAGGTTGACTTCCCCGAAATCTCCTTGCGTACCCGTCTTGGACTTTCTCACTGGCGAGATTGAGAACCCCGCGTCCCACATTGCCTGCCTACATTTAGCGGCGGAATGTACGGGGAATCGCATCGTGATTCGGGACGCGTCGATCACGAGTTATCTAGAAAAATCCAGATAGTCAATTTTTCCATTATTAGCTTCGTTTCAATAATCTTATCAGACACGGCTCGTCAGGACAATTTGTTAGGCATTTGTTTGGTAGGGAAAGTAATGTTTGAATTCGTCTAACTCGCCATGGTGAACGTTTCATTTTATAATATGGTTTATTTTGTCTACTTCGTCATTTCGGTTGCATGATTTAGTAATTTTCTTCCTCCTAATTCCGATATTTTCCTCAAATTCGTGATTTAATTTATTCTCATATTTCAGCATGGAGATTATTGAATTTCGAGATGAAACTTGTGTTTGTTGGCCTCGTCCTGGCGATGTTTAAATTTAGGGTCGTTAGTTACTTTATTCGATCTCTACGTATTGACAATTATTGACAACCCAGTTTCAACGTAGTAATTATTAATCTTTTCAATGGAATTTGTGTCATTCATATGCATCATTGTAATTGTTCTATCGATTAGGTCCGCTGCATCTTAATTCATGGGTGCGATGGATTCATTCGCGATGTCTATTATATTTATTCCATTTTGATTCGCGGGGATGGGAACATCGTTGGCGAAAATACATCTGCTTTTACGCTGCAACCTTTTGGACTTCCCGAGTGAGGTTTCATGGCCCCATCGGTTCCGCTCGTTGGCGACATCACAAGAAATTAGAAGGACACGAAGCATTATACTTACGATCAAAAGCATGACATAAGACACATCTCTCATCTGTGTTTCATCATGGTTGGCTTTGAGGTGGTTGTAGTCTAGACGGAAGTAGGATATCTAGGTCTGGGATCTGCGCCATTGCGTGGTCTAGGTCTCAAATTTATGGTAAGAAATGTAATATAAATGGAAGATGAGCTTAGCCTCTTGAGGTGTGGATTTTTCTTCCATCATTATCCTACTGTCGTTGGCCTTTTGAAAACTGCCCGTTGCTTCGTTCGTCGAAAATCTTGGATTGAATGGCATGTTTGACTGAAGCAGAAATGACAGTGCCGAGTCAGTCGTCTAATTATATGTGCGCTGGTTTAATGTCGCGTCACGTGGTGGGCGGTATGTTGAATTGGATTTCTCGATATTCTTGTTGTCCGGTATATAATTTTTTCAGATGTTTTTGTCAATCGATGTCGATTTCTTCCATTAATTTTCTGTAACGGCGAGTTGACATTTACCATTGGTGATTCGGTGGTATGCCACAAAGGTCACCTGACGTTTATTCGATGAGTGGATTAGTGGTGTTATTTATCTATTTTTCTATTAAGACTTCATTTTTCAGTTTTTGTCAAGTTATTTTTAAGGTATTCCTTTAGTAATCTAATTTTTAGAACCGGTTTAACTATTTTTATTTTCTTAGACCCGCTATCTCCGATTTTCCTATGTGCTTATAAATATGGTTATCTTCCCTTTCTCACTTCGATCAATAGATTGTCACTTCTATTCCGGATCACATCTTAGCTAGTAATTATTTTATTTGATTACTACGTCATGACTCAATTGCCCTTTAGATATCTATTCCCGCAACTGGACGCGGTTATGTTCGCCTCTTACTCATCATCCTCTCAAACCGTACGATGTTGGTCACCTCCCTATGGGGCGAATTCCGATTCCAATTTTTCGTGATATTATTTTCCAAGGTTCGGAATATTTATTATTATGATCTATCTGCCGACAGAAATTTATGATTTTATGTTCGTTGTACTTAACTCAATTTGAGCTTTTAATTATTGTGTTTAACGTCTGTTGAATCGCCCTCGTTGGTAGCAATCCCCATCATGCGTAGTAAGCCAATTTATATTAAGAGTTTTCAAGAGTCGGTTGAGAATGGTTTCTGTCCGAGAATTTTTATGAATTTATTCACTAATTGCGTGGTTTTAGCCCATCCTTTTATTAATTACACTTCCCTTTATCACTATTAACCTAATAGGTGTCAGTATTCAGTTATTAGGATTTGTTTAGCAACAACAAGGCGCTACCTATCAGCCTGCTATTCGGTGTAGGAACTATGGGTGTAGAGTAATGCATATTAAGCTTTGATCAGGAGATTACTCTTTTAGGTTTGCATTATCATGACCAGGGAAATGTGATATTTATCGGGGTCTCGATGCTTTTAATTGGGGTTCATATTACCGTAGATCTCTTTATCATTCAGATGTATAGGTCAATTTCGGTTGGTTTTCTGATTTTTAGTCTGTTTATGGCGGGCTAACATTACGATACTTAACTACGTTTTAAATTGTGTGAGTTATTGATTATACTTTCACTATAGTGCTCCTTAAAATTTTAATCAGTAGGTTTTATTGCTTTAATTTTTTATTATAACGCTGTTCGTACGATGTTTTAAAATTTCAATTACCATAATTTGTTAGATAAAGTTTGCATAGCAACGATTTACGGCATTTTCTCCCGTAACCTTCCTTTATTTGACGTTAGGGATTAATTGTGTTGATGTTAAAAGATTATGAGTGCCCACTGGACTACTCGGTGTTTTGATTTTAAGCCGATTTGTATTATAAGTTAGGTCGATTTTTCGGGAGGTAGGTGATGATGGAACAGCCAAAAGACTATTCCCCCTTCAACCCATCTTCCCCTATAAAGGATAATATTGACGTTCCAGCTCCTGCGTTCACACGCCGTAGCCTTCACGGGCACGAACTATTGGCGGACTTACACCGCACTTACACAGTTCGATTGGGGTGAGTTGATTTCAATAACTTGCGGTGCTGTATCGGCTGTGGGCCGGAAAAATTTCGACATAACTTGCATTTGTTTTAAAGGTTTATTTCAATCATAATCGGCATAGTACAGTAGTATAGTCCACATCACAACATTGACATTATTAACCTTCATTACAAACCTTCCCCCACGCCGACGCCCAAACAGAGCTCACTTGAGGTTGTTTGTGCGCGACGTGGAGAAAGTTTTCAGAAACTCGTTCACTTACTGCGTAAAATCGTAGATTGAGTTTTTTGTTAAACTAGTCAAAATGTTCCGTCAAAACGAGTGTTTCGAGTTTTTAATTCAAAAAAAAACTGATTAAAATTCTGTGAAAATGAATCGGTATATATACCTAATGCGTGTTAAATTTGATGTGGTAAAACAAAATTTGACCTTGTGCTTTTTTGTATATTCTAACTCTAGTTTTATTATTTTCGTGATTTAATTTGACAATTTTTTGTTTTCAACTTTTAATTGAATTGTTTCCAATTCAAATTATTTAATTTTAGTTCCAACTTCCATGAACTCTCGCTTTTTTAAGTAAATTGTCAAATTTCCGTCAAATTTTCATGTTCTCATGTTATTTCTGTGTTTATTTCGTGCGTGTCTTGTTGCACCTTGTTATTATTTTAATTTATTTTTATGTTTTCGATTTTATATTTTAATTATTTTTTTCTCGTATTCTAACGTGGTTAATTGATGTTTCATGGGTCTGATTTTAAATCTGTGTGTTGTGTTTGCGTGCTATTTCCGATTCATTCAAACAAAATTGGGTTCTAGCCCAACAAAATAGAAAATTCATTAAAATATTAAATAATGGTTCTTTTAAAGTAATTTTACTATAAATTCAGTAACCAATTTATAATTTTTGATTAATCACAATTAGCAAGGGTTTTTTAATAATAAACCGGCCAAGGGAAACGAGATTATGGGGGGGTATACATGCGATCAGTAATAATGCCTAAGAGAAAGTTGAATAATAATATTGAAGTAGCAAGTTAGGCGACATAAGTCCTTCTATCCGTAGTCAGGCTAAAATATCACAAGGAGTAATTCTAGAAATGAAGCTCACCTGTTCGTGAATTTTCAGCTGATATATACAGTACCAATGTGAGCTTGCTCATGGTTATATAACGGTTGGATTAAAGTTGTGGGGCGTCTGGGTGAGACAGCATAGACATTAGGAAAAGAAGGCATTTTTATAGAAGTGGTGGGTTAGTTGTTTGTGACCTTGTAACCCATGCATACAATACTTCTTGCCTTCTACTGGTTACCAGTTGCTAGGCAACGTTGGTAATGTAATCAGTGGCTATGAGATTGCCAAAGGTTAGCTCTGCTTTCAGAACTGCTAAGGCTCGGCCTCATATTGGGTTCAGCGATCTGCTGATAGAAGGCTTACGCTCGGTTTATAGTTCTGGTCCCTTCGGTAATGATTTAAATGTTAGGTCAACTTTATTTCTCGGGTTAATAATTTAATAACCGATTACCACAAATCACTGGAGAAAATTTATATCAATCAATGGAAGCTTTAAAACATTTATTTTTAATTACAAGTTGTAATTGAAAATGTTTAAAGATACGAAAATAAAAATGTAACCCCCCATTTACATAAGCAAGTAAAAATACAAATTACTAGCATGATTGTTGTTAACACATAAAACTCTCACATGTAGACACACTTATCGTGAAAGTAATTTAATTGTAAAATTTCTGGTATGATAAATTTCATGCCAGATAATGTGCTAGAAAAATGACATTTAAATTAAAGTAAAATGGCCGGGACTAAAATATTTTATTTAAATCTATTGAACATAATAAATTCATATAAATTATTTGATTGTTTGTAGAATATGTATTCTAAAATCTATTAAAGAATAAGTTTACATCAATAATTTATTTTAAAATTTTAATTGAATCAGATTTAAACTGACAGTAATTATTATATAAATGTAAGTATGATAACATTTTATTTTATTTTTATAACAAAAACAAAAATATTCATGCATATTATTATATACCCCCATTAACCTAGACATGTCAATAAACGCCAAATTTGAGTTGTGCAGCCAACTACTCATTCAAAAAACTCCAGTGTGGGAGTATTTTTATCGTGACACCTCATGTGAGTGTGCCAAGTGCAAAAAGTGTGAAAAAATATTGAAGTTCTCTCCATAAGCACATGAAATCGATTCACAATATTGTTACAAAACCTGTGAGTGTGAAGAGACTCACATCTCTCTCCGCAAGTACAACACAGCACTACCAGAAAAACGATTACAAAAAACATCGATTACAAACTACTCTCATTGTTCGTGATAACAACTCACTCGAAGCTGTACTAGCTGGTATGACGGTTTTCGATGGTTTACCATTCCAAATTTTCATAACATCAGTCGAGATGCGGAAATCACTGATGGCTCGTGGGTTTGATATGCCAAAATCGGCAACTACAATGACGAGGCATGGTAATGCAATATGGGAAAACTATATGCAACAAAAGTACAAGATTGAATTTCAAGTCCTGAAATCTTAAGGTACGCGTTTCAGCCTCTCTTTTGCCTCTTTTGTTTAAGAACCAGCGTAATTTGAATATAAATGGGCATAAGTGTAAGTTTCTTAATTTGGGACTGGTGCGAGTATGTGGATCTTTTCCGGCAGAAAGTTGTATCAAACTTATTGAAGGCTGGAATTATTTGGATTAAACTTACCCGAAGACATTGTTTGCATTACGACGGATGGCGCCCCAGGTTTGCAAAAAGTTGGATAATTACTTTATTGTGAGCAGCAACTTTGTTTGGCACATGCTATCCATCTAGGAGTTTTGGATGTCCTTTACAAAAAACCTAATTCCGTACCAAACGAAGAAATTGATTATGACGGTGGCTGCGATTCAGAATGTGAAAATGAAGAAGATTAAGATGACGGATTTCAAATTGTTTGCACCGAAGATGAATCAGAAGAACTGGTAGATAAGCTGTATCCAATGATACGTAAAGCAACAACTATAGTCAGGTTGTTTCGTCGATCACCAACAAAAAACGATCTAATCTTTCTTCCCAACTCTTCCAATTTAGCCAATGTAAAGTCGGCTCGTTTTATTGCCACCCGGGGTAACTCGTTCTTGTCCTCTCTATTCCGTTTGTTGATGGACCAGTCGGGTTCTCGTATCGTTGCTACTGTATATTCGGAATCGCATAATGCCTGGCGGCATCGGGTAGCTGTTCTGGCCGGAAATCTGACTGCTACTTGGGAATTATCTTCCCAGGATCCATCATTTGTTCAGGAATTTTTCATCTCTTCTGACTGGTTAGTACCTCTGACTCTCTTAGTATTTCATGTTTTTCCTACGTATCGGTTCTTCAACCGCTAACCCTATCTTGCAATGGCTTGATCTCGGATTGCCCTCTCAATAGATGAGTATTGATAACTTGGGTAGATTTTTTCATTTTTTCAATTTTTATTGATCAAACACTGCCTTTTATAGCAGAATCGACACGTCGATTAGTCATTCCCGATCGTAATTATTTATTTACTAACCGAGAATTTTGGTGAGCGCGAGTAAATTCCAGCTAAATTTAATCGCTGTTTTCCGCTGAACGGAAATATAAATCAATTATTTCAATGTTATCTGTGGCTATGGAATTTCTCTACCCGATTTGATAATTAAATTCATTTAAGTCGGTTCGTATTCAGTTGGAATTATTTCAGGAAATTTGATAATTCGCGATTTCCTGTCAGTCGATCTCAATTATTTTCGATAGAATACCTGGTTGGATCATTTATTCTATTTACTAGTTCTTCAAGAATTTATTATTATTCGTCGCAGTATTGGATTAACATCGTTTTTGAAGATAGTATCTACTTGCAGGGTAAGTCTTCTTTATTATTGTAATTAAATTTATCCAATAAATTTCTCTTTCTGAGTGATTTGCTTCGACGATGGGTCGCATGATTTGTTCCTATGAGTGATCTACATTGCATGCTTGTTATTTATTCGGAAGACCTGTTTGCTACTCTGAAATATGGAAGAGGATATGGATCAACCAGGATACCGCTAACCGTCGGATTAACAAATTCTTATGGATCTCAGTATATTATCTATCTAGGAATTTGGTTATTTTAATTATCTTTCTATTTTAGATTCATGTCAATTCGTGGAAAGTCGACGAT
Source organism: Schmidtea mediterranea (assembly GCA_022537955.1). Taxonomy (NCBI): domain Eukaryota; kingdom Metazoa; phylum Platyhelminthes; order Tricladida; family Dugesiidae; genus Schmidtea; species Schmidtea mediterranea. The sequence continues at coordinate 54,962,240 of CM039680.1, read as the reverse complement.
CTATCTGTGTTGTTCTATCCTATGAATAAATGATTTGACCCTTTTCTTCTCAATGAGTGTATAAAATTTGTCAGAGATTTTAGGGAAACTTCTATTTTTTGAGAAATTTATTACTATTGATTTTGGAGTTAGTTGTTGGCTAAATAGTACTATGGGAATCTCAGATTTAAACCCATTGGTTTTAAGTCATTATTTATGTTGATTCATTACTCCTCACATTGTGGGAATTATCTGATTAATATTAGATGTCATATTTAATTTAGTTACGGGGTTATCAATTGACCCTAATATTTTTTGGAAAACCGTTACTATTGTACGCATATATCAGTGAGTCTGTATCTTGAATTTTTACCTTATAAGTCGACGGTTTGAGATTATTACTCTGTGTTATCTACGGTAAATTTAAACTATTTCCTACATGGTATTAAACTATCAATTTCGATCACTCTAATTCAGATCTCACTATCAAATTTGATTAGTTTGGTTATCAAGTTGAACGAATTCTTTCCTGATTTAACTCCTTTGTACTCGCTTTCATTCTACTGTTATTTATTTAAACTATTCCGTACTTAATTTTTGGTTATCATTTTATACACATTATTCCTCTATCCTTTTATACCTGATTCATGATTATCGAGTTAAATCCTACGCTTCTTAGTTACGATTTATTTTATATTTTTGATTTGTAGACTATTATTTCTTTTACATTACTGAGCTAAGTACTATCACTTATTTTTATTGTGAATTTTCAAGGAATATAGATCGTTTTAGGTTACTAATTTAAATAAATCATTGTTTTTTAATTTAAAAGTTATTGGTTTAAGGGTTATATCTCATTTTATATTATTATTTTAGGGGCTATGAATCTTTTTATGTTATTATTTTAGGTCATTGGTTTAGGGTATTTTATTTTATTAATTCAATAGCTACAATTCATTTTATATAATTAATATTATTATTATTGATTTTTATAATTATTATTATCATTAATTTGGGACTTTAGTTTTATGGATTAATCATTTTGTTAACTATTTTGATTATTAACGATATTATAATGATGGTTTAATGATTATCATAGTGAGTAAGAAATATGAGGTAACCCAAGTTGTCCCCAACAGTGTTCCTACTGCGTTGGCCGGTGTCACGTTTACGAGCACTGTTGTAGATACTTTCCCCAAAATTATAAGGCAAATAAAATGCGTGTGTCCTCATCCTTTCCCTCATCCAGATAGCATAATTGAGTCCTTGGAAGGAATATTTCCGTAAAGTTATAAATGGATTTAAAAATTTATTTTAATAAAATTCTTATAATCAATTATCGATAGAGTTAGGAATTATCGATTCGTTTTCTTTTAGTGGAATCGAACCGACGCTTAATCGAGAAATTCCGAAGGGACTTCGCTCAGTACCACCATGAAGCGATGGTCCAGAATGATGAATGAATTCTAATAAAATTGACATCAGTAAATTTCCTTGTTTACATATATTTAATTTTTATTAGCCAAAATGACAGCATTTCTATATCATAGACTTGAAAATCTAGTACAAAATTTTGATAAATATGATTTCATCTAATAGGGTCTTTATGATTGAACTATATTATTTTACTAAACGCCATTACCATCAGTTTTTGACTGAGAGATGGCTGATAAATCGAATAATAAAAACATTGGTTAAGTACAATATAATAAATGTGAAACAATTTTTAGTTATTGTGCCAAAAGGACGGGAAATTCGCATTAAAAACGACATTCTTGTAAAAAAACAGGCAATAACAAGCAGCTAAACATCATCCAAAACCAGCATTGATATCGTAAAATTCTTTCACCCGCAACCTATAACATTGCAAAAATCAAAGACTAAATTACAAAATCGTGTGTTGAATAGTGTAGAAGAGATGTTCGTCCATTCGAAATCGTAAGTGGCAGCGGTTTTATAAATTATTCACAGGAATAGATACGAAATGGAGCTCAAAATGTCAATTTGAATGCTAGAGATTTATTGTCACACGCTACGAGTGTTTCTTGGAATACGCACAAAGTTTATCAATCACGGACAACACAAATCGAAATAATTCAACCATTGATTAATGCTAGACAATTGGACCGATGAATATAAGCATCTTTCATATATGACATTAGGAGTTTATTTTTTTGACAAAAGTTGGAAATTACAGTCAAAAGTACTTTTAATGAGTATTTCCTGATGAGAAAAAAACTGGAAACCAAATTAGAATTAAGTCAGATGCCCTCGTCAAATTAACTTTTGTAACCGATCAAGGTAACAATATAGCGGCTGTATTGGGAAATTCGATTTGTTTCTGAGCTTGTACGCCAATAAAAAATCAGCTGTTCGGAAAGAGTGTAAAACACTGTTGAATAGTCGCATTGATATGTATGAATCATTTGAAATTAGCTTTACACAAATCGCTAATATCCTCATGGAACACCAAAAAGAAAAGAGAATGACAAATATATAGATCAAAAAACACTAAAATTTATAATAACGAACATTTTGAGATATTAGACATGGAAAAATCCATTTGCACAATATGACTAACAGCAGCGTAGATAGCACAATAGCATTTTACGACGATATCATCTAAGATTTAGAAAAGTTGTATTCGTTGTGAATTTAAAAGGATAGTTTACAAATATCATTTTAAATAAAACTGAACTTAAAATAAAAAAAATCCAAATTTTAACCTTAACACGATTAAATACGTAAAGATAAAGACATAATTAAATTTAGATTAAACTTAAATGAGAAAATCATACATGTCTGCAATTAGATCCACAACACTTTCCTCTTTTGAGATGGGCATATTCAGTAAAAACTCGAAATCCAGTTAAAGAATCAATATAAAAGTCAGCTTTACTCTTAAATAAAAATAAAACAAGTAAAATAATATATTTAAAACCTTAAATGCTTTAGCATGTTCGAATTGCCAATATTTATGAACTTTTCTATAAACTCCGAACATTAAAATCAAGTGGGTTTTAGAAACCAAAATGAATCTCTGCAAACAGATATTAAATTGATAATTTAAATTTACTAATTACATAGAAAATCATAATACAATTTTCACCTAATTATCATATTGGCAAATTAAGATTTAAAAATTTGTGAATTTAAGATTTAAAACATTGTGAATTTAAACATTTTAAACATTTATTTTAATTTTAAATCATATATTTTGAATTTATGATTTAACATTTCTATTTATCAATTTATTTATGATAGTAAAATAGGTATAACTCACTTTTAAGTGACTAAATTATTTCCCAGAAACATTACGTGACTAAATTAATTTTGGAAATATTATTTCTATTTCTATGGCAGGGTTCTTAACAAACGTTCCGTAGGATTAGATATTCAGAAAAAAAATAGAATCAAATATTGTGTATAATTTTTTTTAAATTTTTAATAAGTTCAGAAATATATGCTATTTCAAAATTCAATTTATTGTGGGGTTAGTGGTTTTTGACTTTGACCCAATACATACAATGCTATCCTGAATGCCACTGTTTACTCGTTACTAGGCAACGTTGGTACTGTAACCAATAGTTCTGAAACCGTCAAAGGTGAGTTTTATTACTAAAACTACTAAGACCCGGTCTACAGCTGGTTCAGCGAGCTACCGATAGAAGGTATATGCTCGTCTTGCTTTTAGGTCCCTTACTTCCTTCACTTCCCATCTTTCAATTTATAAAACACTTCTTAAAAGAAAACCTTATTGTCAACCATACGATGTCCGAATTTAATAATAACCAGATTAAGACACAAACATTTATTTACGATATAAAACAAATTTCTGGTTACACGAGAAAAATCAACAAAGATCACAAAATCCTTCACATTCAGTTAGCTTGGTTTTGGCGCTTTCTGTGCTTTCGTTCGGCCTTTCCGGGCCTCGTATGTCTCTTTGGTTCACTGTTCGGCTTCTTGGCCAATTCTCATCTTGGTAGGCCACTTGCGCGGGTGCAAACACCAAGGGGTAAGTGACCGCACTCTCCTCTTGGCTGGCCCGACGGCAACTTCCAGCACGCGAATTTGGACTCTTTGGAACTGGTTCAATGTCTTCTCTTCCTGCCAACCCTTCTGAGCCGCTGTTAGTCTTTGGTAGATCTTCTTTACTCACGAAGGCTCTACCCATGTTGCTTTCGTCCGTTGTAGCTCTCGACTGAGCTGAATACACTGCTGGTAGAGATTTTCGTTTTCCCACCTTAACTTCCTCAGTTCGTGACTAATTTCTTTTATGGCGTCCATAGCTGAATTGTAATTGAAAATTAATAATTAATCCACGATGCGAATTTCGTAATACGACAATCAACATCAACAATCAGAACTACAATTGCTATTAATAGGTAATACTTTATAAAAATATTATAGAAATCAATAACAACAAACAACATTACTATACAGATTAGGTTTGCATATCCCTGTGATAACAACCAACATCTCTTTCAGTAATGGATATAATGACTATTAATTCCCTTGGTTATTTTTCTTGTTTTAGTTGCTTATTATGTCGCAGTTTAGTTACTGTAACCGTAACTTATGTGAAAACTCAATTTGTAATTTTTAATTTTAATTTTTAATTTTTAATTTCTACTAATTGTTTTTAAACAGCGGATCAGTTTATCTCTAGTTTGCTAAGTCAATTAATTCATTATTTGCAAATATTTATTGCAGATCAAATTTACAAGCTAGAAGATTTACTACAAAACATTTATTTCACGACATGGATTTGATTACAATGTACATATTCATTTCCACATTTCCTTGAGGCGATTTTTATCATGGTTGTCTTGTCGCAGCGGACGACGTGCGTACGAGTAGTCGTCATCTCGATCGATCAACTTGAATCTCGGGTTGCAGCAACTTCTTAGGTACAACCAAGTGCAATGGTGAGTTTATATTGAGAAGCATTGGATCCTACGGATTAAACGCCACTTGATAGTCGGGGAGATTGCCATCCGAACTCGAAATGAGGCCACTTGCGATGTCGGCATTGATTCTTGCCAATCTCCGGCGCTGGTTGCTTGCTTTCCAGCGATATTTCCGTTCAAAATATTCAGATTGCTGGAGTTGGAATTCTGCTTCGTGTCTGATTTCTTGAGCCGAATTCCGTCCAAGCTTTCTCTTAATGGCCACGCTAGGTACTTCAATGTCTTGATCCGTTGCTGGGTTTCTATGGGGCCATTCTGGAGTTCCATAAGTGGAGAGGGAATAGCCACGATCCCATAGTGCCTGTCGATATCTTCCGGCGAATCTGCTGGGGATCGTGAGAGTAATTCTAGTGTCGTCGTTCCAGATTTTTTGGGTAGTGTCAGGTACTAATAAATTTAGACATTTCATGGGTTTTCACCATACTTTATTTTTAATAAAATGGTTATACTGGTTTAAGAACAGAAAAAAAATGCAAAAGTATTAAGGTAATTCTTACTTTGAGAGTGATCTTCTCGAGCATGATGGGGTTCCACTTTCTCCATGGGGCCGACTTCGTGGTGGCTAATATCTCTTCGAATCGGTCGATTTATTCTATGGTTTGACCTTATTTGGACAGAATGATATCGCAATGTCAGTTGAGTGTTTTATATACTTGACCAGTGGTGGAAAGTAACTCGTAATTCATTGAAATTGAAATGATTTGCTTACTGATCGTGGTCGTGGTTCATTGGCCAGTCTGGGAAAATGCTATTCATTTATTCTGTCTTTAATCAATTTTGTCCAACTTCGACGAATTCCACTGATATTTCCAAGACAGTGAATCATCTAGTACTGCATGCTATCATTCTGCTAATTACGTCACTAGTAGTGGTGTCCGAGTGAATGTGCGAGTTTGTGTTGGAGATTAGTTTTTTCCATATTTATCCGATTCTAGGCACACTTGGGTTTTTGATACTTGGTGGGATAACAATGCCGTACTCTGCTCAAAGGCTAGCGGATGCGTATACAATTACCATTGTGTAGTTATTAGATACACCAAGCGAAGTTGAGATAAATCACCTATAATATAAAAAGAAAATCAATAAATTTATAGAATATAAACACACCAACTCACCTTGAGGTTTCTTGTAAAATCGTCAATGAGACAAACCCTAAACTATAGAGACACAAAAAGTAAGAGAGAAATAAAATAATGCACATTAACACAACCCATAATAAAACATGCATGCAAACTTTTAACATGTAGCCATCTGAAGTTGAAAAAACCCTTATAATAAATAATTTTATAGACATTTTTGAGATAAATTTAGAAAGACAAATGGCGGAAAAAATTTTTAATTTAAATTTTGAGGTTTTTGCAAGTGTTGGGCCAGCACACCAATAGCCTTGAGAATTGTTTAAATGCATCAGTAATACAGCACGAAAACCCAGCACCAAGATAACTTAAAATACAATATACAACACCAATTAAACACTTTAAAATCTGAGAGAATATAAATAAATATAAAATCAAAAACATAAAAATAAAATTAAAATAATAACAAAATGCACCAAGATTCGCACGATACCTACACAAATATAACAAGAAAACACAACAAATTCGACGAAATTGAAAAAATTAATAAAAGTTCATTAAAATGAAATTTAAATCGAAAATTTGAATTAGTAATAATTCAATAAAAATCTTAAATAAAAAATTATAAAAATAAATCAAAAAAATAATAAAATTAACGAATAGAATTTACTAGAAAATAACAAGGTCGAATTTTGTTTTACTGCATCAAATTTCACACGCGAGAAAAATAGGTATAAATACCGATGTGTTTTCACAAATTTTCAGTCTTATTTTTCGGAGAAAAAATTTCATTATAGAACTGTGTAGCTGGTTGTGTAGCTGGTTGAGAGCCGTGCATTCAGGCAATTAACACGGGTAAGTGTTTTGCCTGAACACGATCACTCTCAACTGGTGCAATATTATTAGTTGATTTTTTCGAAGGGAATTGATGGGTAATTTTTCAATTGAATTTATGTATGACTTTTCAGATCGAATTGATGGATGATTTTTGTTGTTCAAATTGAATTTATGGATAATTTTGTTTTTCCAATTGAATTTATGGATGAATTTTTTGAATCAAATTTGTGGGTAATTTTTCAATTGAATTTATGGATGATTTATCGAATTAAATTTATGGGATTTTCGAAGTAAATTTTAAGGAATGGATACAATGAATTTCAAATGTATGTAGCCGATGTAATATGCTGAATAAATATTTTATATCTACAGCCTTAGTGCATCGAAACTTTTATTCCAAATGCTATGGTAAATTATTATTTGTTATTCCTTTTCCGGCCCACAGCCAACACATAACGCAAGAAAGCAAAATCTACATAGTACAGATTTGTGTAAGAGCGTGGAAAATCGCCAATGATATGTACCCGTGAAGGCTCAGCGTGCGGAACGCAGGAGTTGGAACGTCAATATTATCCGTACATAGGGGAAATTGGAGGGTAAATGAGTAGTTTATTGGCTGCTCCTTCACCATCCGTTTTCTGTAAAATTGACATAAATTTTTAACAACAATCGGCTCAAAATCTCTAACACCGAGTAGTCCAGTGGGCACTCATTAACTATGAAATGAACATAAATAGATCTTAAGGACAAAAAGAGGGAATGGGTAGCGGGGAAAATTGCGAAATCGTTGCAACAGTTAAAATGGATAGCCATCGGAAAAAGATTAATCCGAACGACCAAAATCATGAAAATAATGTTTTTAAATAAAAATCAAATAAATTAATTTGAGTTGAGGCGGAAAATATGGGCGGGACGCTGCTCAAATTTTCCGAACTAATTCAAATACTTAACAAAAATAGCAACGCAAAAATGGAATGCGTAAAATAAGGGCGGAACGCTGCTCAAATTTTCCGAGTCAATGAAAATACTTTGTCGAAAACGGTAGAATAGGGATGAACCGTAAAATAAGGGCGGAACGCTGCTAAAATTTTCGAATTTACAAAGATACTTTATCAAAAACCAAAAAATATAGATGGACTACGGCTAATGTTGTATATCAATAAAAAATTTTAATGCTGAGGAATAAGGAAGGATCCCTACAAAATCTTAATAATAATAACGATAATGATAAGAGTAATTTTAATTATAATAATAATAATAATTATGATAATAATAATGATAATAATGATAATAGTGATAATCATGGTATTTGTAGTAATGATGATAATAATTATGTTAATAATAATAGTAGTAATAATCATATTAGTGATAACAATAAATATAATGGTAGTTATAGTAATAAAAATAATAATATAGGTAATAGTAGTAACAATTAATAAAGGTAATATATATAATAGTAACAATGATGATGCTAGTAATGATAATGGGAAACATTGTAGTTATAATAGGGATAAGGGTGAAAGATATAATGTGGGTGTATTTAACATAACAAAGGGTGTACAGGCCAAAGAAAAATCTTCGACATGGACAACAAGAAGAAGGACTATGAGAATAGACATAACAATGAATGATATAAGAGTATAGGTTAACATTTGAAGGAGATAGGAGAATAATGGGACCTAAGAATCAAAAGCGAGCACAGGTCTTCTATCGACAGCTCGTGAACCCGAGGGTTGTCCGAGCAACTATAGTACTAGCACATGGTACTCAATTTTTGCGGACAATCCACCACTTGAACACATTACCAACGTTGCTTAGCAACGGGTGCCAAGTGGATCAGAATCATTTTGTATGGCGTTACTAGGGTCACCAGGAGGATAAGCAAGATTTGGAACCCTGTAACCCACCACAAGGAAATTTTGAGTAAATGAGGATTTATCTTCATAAGATTTACCCTTAAAACTAAAATTAATTTAATATATCAGATATTTCTGTCGAAACAAAGCAAAACCTGAAATCCTAAAAAAAGCATAAATTTTTAAATTATATTAATAAGTTTTAAAAAATAATCATAAACCAAATTATTTTGTGTACATAATCGATTATTTTTTTCAAAATATGTATAAAAATATAATTATTTAATGCAAATAATAATTTTTATAACTTCAAAAATAATTTAAATTACATTCATTTTTTGAATAATATCCGAAAAAAATACATATTTTTGGAGATTAGTTATTGTTACTAATTTTCCTAAATATTATTTATAATAATATATATGAAATAGTTGATCAAAGTTATATATAAGAGCTTGAATTATGATCATATTTCCTTATGAAATCATAATTCAACTCTTAAAATTTAACTTTAAGTTATATAACTATATAAAAAATAACTTACTAAGCAGCCATTTAAAAAATGGCTGAAATGCATTTGTTTTTTCACAAAAAATAAATTCCGCCAAGTTGATTTATGTATCAACTTGAATTATAGCGGAATTCATCTCAATGGAGCTTGGTATAATCGGTGAATATCTGTTCAGTGGCATTGCTGAGAATAATGGGATTGTCAGTTAGGTAATTTTATATAATTTTCGTGATTGTTAACCGATATTTGTAGGTAATTACATTTCAACATTGTAGTGGATTCACATTATTATATATGTTCCATTCGATGTGATATTATTGTTCAAACAAATGAATGAAATATAACGGCTAAATTTCCCTTCTTTGTCAGGTAACACTGAATATTGATCTTGACTTTCTAAGTTTTATTTAGGGTATAAGCTAGTTAACTCGTAGTCGGAAGGTTTTCATTCGTATCCCCTTTATTATTATCATTAATCGTTAGTTTATTGCCCAGAGATGATAACAGGATGGGTTCGTATGACTTTTTATTATTTATGGCTGCTTTAATTTATGCTTTAGACATTATTCGACGTTAATTATTCAGGGTTTTCAATACATTTATTTTGTCTCTGATTTTTGTTAGATTTATTATGATTGTCTCGGGCTGATTATTTCGCTATAATTTTGGTTTGAAATAAGTTCTGATGTTATATTGTTTTTATTTTCTACGCATATACTCTTGGCTGACATTCCGACGCGTGGTGATAATTGGTTATTATTTTCATGGGTTTTAATTATTTTATGACTCTGGTTTAAATTATTATGCGTATACTCCTCATACTTAGGTGATTCAAGATGATTAATTTTATGATATTACTAACGTAACTTAGGAGTGGTTTTAAATTTATACCTTAGGCTCCGCCATTACCAGTACTTTGGCTCTGCTTAACTTATCTGGGTGGATATTTCTGCTTAGGTGTAACGTTATCAACCTATCTTTTCACATGGGATTCAATTACACTACATCATTGAGACTTTTATATTTTTGTCGGAATTTAAAACTTAATTCGTACAGTTCTATTAGGATTTTTGCTTTTGATTTTTACAATTATTATAGACGTCATGACCGTTGTATCGATTTCCCACAAGCCCCCTTCCATTTAACCCAAAAGTTAACCTTAGGTACATATATTTATATTAGATTTTATGAGTGTCCACTGGACTACTCGGTATGATAATGTTGGCCGATATGTTTCAGAAATTAGGTCGAATTTTCGGGAGTTGGGTGAAAGGGAAAATGATTTGACGTTCGAGCCCGTCGTTATGCACGGCGAAGTCTCTCACGAGCACGAGTTATTGGCGGATGAATCGCACTTACACTACTCGATAGTTATGAATGAGTTTAATTACTTGCAGTTTGTGTGGCTGTGGGCCGGAAAAATTTCGACAGAAAAACACAATTTATATTCTCAGACTCATATAATTGCTCATAATACATAATTACATTGCATCACTTCATGATACATAATAATCACTCATCCTCACATTAATAGTTTTCGATAATGCTTGTCAATTATAATTCAATACGTTCGGTTCGAAATACTTTGTGATCCAATGCTGTTTTTCCTGCTAAATAACGTATTAGTTTTATAAGAGAAAAAGTGATCCCTCACAAGTGATTGATTTTATGCGAAAATGAATTAGTATTTATACCAGTTCTGTGACCCTAAACTTGCGTGTTAATTTTAGTGTGATAAAACAAAATTATTTGTTATCTAACTTTAATTTTTATTATTTTTCTTGATTTAATCTGACAATTTCTTTCTTAAATTTTTAATTGAATTCTTTCCAACTAAAATTATTTACTTTGATTCAATTTTTCCATTCATTCTTTGCTTTTACGTAAATTGTCATTTTTCGGTCAAATCTTTATGTTATTTTGTTATTTTTATGTTAGTTTCATGCTAATCTTGGTGTACTTTGTTATTATTTTAATTTATTTTTATGTTTTTGATTTTATATTGTAATTATATCTTTCTTACATTTTAAGGTTGTTTAATTGATGTTTATGGGTCTGATTTTAAATCTGCATGTTATGTTTGCTTGTTATTTCCAATTCATTTAAACAAAATGCAGTCCTTGCCCAACATTAGTTTCATGTTTTGAAATTTCAATTTCACGATACGTTTTCAAAAAAAATCATGTGGTGGGGCTTCTGCTCAACAATAACGTTTAGATATGTTTTGCACTTCGTGCAAATCTTGTAGATAAAAATCACTGGTTGAGTTGAAAATGACGATATCAATTGTACGAGAAACGAATTAATAGAATGTGGGAATGTAGGATGCCTTGTGGTGGGTTACAGGGTTTCGTATTTGCCTATCTTCATGGTTACCCCAGTAACGCCATACAAAATGATGCTAACTGTCACTTGGCACCCGTTGCTAGGCAACGTTGGTAATGTGTTCAAGTGGTGGATTGTCCGCAAAAATTGAGTATTATCGCTAGTACTGTAGTTGCTCGGACAACCCTCGGGTTCACGAGCTGTCGATAGAAGACCTATGCTCGCTTTGCTCTGTCCCTTGTAGAAATTCAAGATTAGGTTCTTATTTGACTGTGGAAAGATGAGATGAAGGTTCGGCGAAGTGATGCGAATATTTACGATATGCAATTGTATCAAAGAAACAAATCAACTATGCACATGACTACTCTATTCTAATCAACAAAACATGCAGCATTTATGAGTTAATGAGTTTGAAGCTGGGTTGCTCGACGTCGGGCACGCTCCTTACGTCCCGGCCGACGGTTATTTGCTGGAGGGATAGATGGCTCCGCTGATTGAGTACTTTTCTGCGGCAAATTAATTCATCCACGTTAGGTCATTATCAAATAAATGGTGCTTATGTTATTGTTATGAGAGTTATCTAAATTTAAACTTATCGAATTCTATTAGCTTTATGTTTGGTTGTGACTTTTTCAAAACGGATGGGCGGTTTATCTAGAAGCTTTAGGTGTGCTACATCCCGTCGATTAATTCCTCCCGACGCTCTTATGCATCCTTTTAAGATTATAAAAATCAAGTACTACTCTGATGCTATGTAAATTGGTTCACGGACGTCTCGGTTGACAAGGGTTCTCTCACATTTACGAATTGCTGTTTGATAAGTTAAAACGTGAATATTACTTTCCTTTACTCGATGGGACGTTGATAAGAGGGGTTATATTCTCTTACAGACCTGGCCATTTAGTATGCACTCCTTTATAGGGTGATATATACTAGTATAATTAACAGCATATGTGAGGTAAATATACTAATTAATTTATTTTAATCTAAATAGGTATGTTAATTCTAAAGTATGATATATTAGATATTATGTGTATAATTTCAGTATATTGACGTAAGAGAATTTATAATTTCATTCACAGTTTTATTTAACAATTTTATATACAGGTTAATCGAACTTTTAAGGGCAAGGCCGGATGTTGAACCGGATAAATTAATTGTGCGTAGACGTATTGTTTGGTGATCTTACATGCATGATTTCCGGCGGATCTTGCCGTTGCAACTTAAGCGGTTGAAAGGAGACGATTTAGTTTAGTTTGTTTATATCCGGTAATTGGATTTCATTATAGTTCATTTTCAGATTTCTCAGTTTGAATATATTTTATCGACCTTTTCTCTAAGGGAACTTCTCGCGACTACCGAAGCTTTCAAGTGGGTGAAATCTCACATCTTGGAAATTTTCTAGGTGGAATTTTATCGGTTCAAGAAAATTAATCGGTAGTAACAATTTATGTAATGTTGATACGAATGTTTATCTTTCATCTTAAGCTTTGATTTTTTGTAATTTGTGTTAATTTATTTAGATAATAACCCGTTTCGCTTCATCATTAATTACCTTACTTCAGGCTACGAATTCATATTAATTAAAGAAAACATGTGGTTTTTATCTAATGGCTTTTGTCACTTCGACCCAAAATCATTCTAATTTGAACCCAGAAATCATGTTATTCATGAATTATATTAATTTTCGTCATTCGAGTTATTCGTAATTTAACAAATTATTTTCATATTCTAATCAATAAATCATTCTCGTGGATCTATTTGACTTATTATTTTAATTCTAATTAATGTGTTGTTCAATCTAGTCGACAATTTTCGTTATTCTAATCAACGGGTAGATTTATCAAGGAATTCATATTATTTACTTTAGTCTACAATTTGCGAAAGAAAGTTTCGCTTGTTAATCAATGGATCACGTTAGTTTACTTAATAGTCACTTTAATTGCAGGGATTTAACTAATGATATACTTAATTTTCTCGTTCATCAGTTTACTGTTACTCGATAATTCTTTAGTTTAATTGATGAAGTACTTTAATCAATGTACTACTCTACTTTAAATTATTTCCACTTTCTTAATCAATGAATCAAACTTTACTTTATTTTTTCTTGAATATTTACTTGATTTTTATCGAAGAATTATCCTACTTTTATCCAAATTCCTTTAATTTTAACCAATGAATTCCCTGAGTAAACCAACCACTTCAATCAACGAATTGTTGTTAATCAATGAATTTATATTATCTAGCTTCACTCAGCAATTTACTTTAAAGAAAATTCGGTTCCTTAATCACTGACTTATATTAGTTTTGCTCAAATTATTTGGATTAACTTAATTTAATCAATGAGGTCTTTCCTTTTACTCAATAATCATTTAATTTTTACTAATAATTGAATTAATGAATTACTTATTTAATGAGTTTTCATTATTTTATTTCAAACTGTAAACTCAAGTCATTTATCTATTAAGCTATATCAACGATTTCAATTTAATTTATTCCCGTACCCTTTCCCTTTAATAGACCTTAGGCGCATATAGTGTTTATATTGTATTTACTGAGTGCCCACTGGACTACTTGGTGTGATGATTTTGAGCCGTGTGTAATATAAATTTAGGTCGATTTCACAGAAATGAGAAACGAGGAAGCAGTCAGAGACCCTTCCTTATTTCTCGTTTCAGCTAAAGGGATAATATTGACGTTACGACCCCTGCGTTCCGCACGCTGGGTCTTCACGGGTACATATCATTGGCGATTTTCCACGCTCTTACACAAATCTGTACTATGTAGATTTTGCTTTCTTGCGTTATGTGTTGGCTGTGGGCCGGAAAAATTTCGACAAAATTATTTATTTATTAAACATAGAAAACAGTTTATCAATATTAATAATATTTATTAAGTATAAACAAATAAACATAATTACCATCCATGTCAATCCATAAAAATAAAAATTGCATAATATTGCATAATATTGCATAAAATAAAAATACCTCTCCCCCCACGCCGACATCCAAGCAGAGCTCTACCGAGGTTGCAAGGATGTGACGTGGAGAGAGGGCTCCAAAATAAACATTTCTCACCTAAAAGTAAGATTTTGAAAATAGTTTAAAAAAGGTTTCAAAATAGTTTCAAAAAATGGTTTGTTTCGAAAAACGGTTAAATTTAATGTGAAAATGGATCAGTATTTATACCTATTTTCTGTCCCTAACCTCGCATGTTAAATTTGATGCAGTAAAACAAAATTCGACCTTGTTATTTTCTAGTGAATTCTATTCTTTATTTTTATTATTTTTTGATTTATTTTAATAATTTTTCATTTAGAATTTTTATTGAATTATTACTAATTCAAATTTTTTGAATTAAGTTTCATTTTCATGAACTTTTATTAATTTTTCAATTTTGTCGAATTTGTTGTGTTTTCTTGTTATATTTGTGTTGGTATCGTGCGAATCTTGGTGCGTTTTGTTATTATTTTAATTTATTTTTATGTTTATTAATTTATATTTAATTCTCTTTTTTCTTATATTTGATAGGGTTTAATTGGTGTTTCAATAGGTTTATTTAAATTTGCATGTTATATTTGCGTGTGTGTTACTGATCCATTTAAACATTCCTCAAGGCCGTTTACGTTCTGGCCCAACACTTGGAATTACTGTGGGCCAATTTCATAATCTGGAGACTTCTTTCGTTGTTGATAATAGACCACATCGATATATGTCAAGTGCAACCAAATCAAATAGAAGATTGAGATGACCACCTTCACGAGTTAGAATCAGAATTTAGTAATAGTCAGTTTCTAATATAGTAATGTCTCTAATACAGTAATAAACTGTCAATGTGATTTATAATTTTCATTGTTATTTCACAAAAATCATGAATAATACAGATATTCTTCTCTTGCCTACTTTGAGTTCATTTTAAACTATTTCGAATTATTATCATCTCTATCATTTATAAAATTTCACTACTCCTTTATGCTGAAAAAAAATCACCCATATGATAATTAAATTATAAATTATAGGTCCAGTAAAAGACATAATAAATTTATACGATTTAGGATGTCGTAGTGTGGGTAATAACATTTTGGAGGCCCCCGAGTTCAGAGGCCCGTGTCAAACGACCCTCGATACTCCGTACTCTACTATAATGCTATCAGCTTTAAAGTTAAATTTTTAATAATAAAAGACATTTTCTTTTTTTGAGTCAATACTGCTATTCGCAAAAGCACGCTAATTATAGCAAAGTTTGTACACAGATAAAAGAAAGTTAGGAGATAAAATTTGATAGTGTAAAAAATGGGTTTCGAAAAGCAAGGATTTACAACTATGAAACTGCGGAGAATGAATCACATTATCAACTCAATAAATTTACCAATGAAGAAGCAGAAAGAACAGCATCTGAAGAATAATTATCTACCGATAATTTATTCCTACAGTTAATATAAAAAAATATTTTAAATCCGATTTTCATGAATAATTTGAATAAATGCTTATTATTTTCAATAAATTACCTCATATTTACTTACTTTATATGTGAATTAAGCATTAATAAAAGGTTGATATACAATTTCCCGCACAACTAATTTCCATAAGGTTTTCAATTTTTTGTTTACCCGCGTGGGTTATTATTGGGATTGACAGTAGTGTTTTGTTGTTTTTCTTCTATGCATAACTTAGTTAATTTGGTCACGGTTGTATCTTTATCGAATTGTTATTCAATATCGAAATACTAATTTTTTTGAACAATTCAGAATCGAATAAAAATTATTGAAATGTGTCGAAATTTCGATTTTATTGATATCGCGTGTCCCTGTGAAATAATTCTGAATAATAATGATAGTGAATTATAAATAGAAAAGACAACACATTTCCGCAATTATTTATTTTTTGTTAAATTCAATTTCAATGCTTTCATCTTAGCCGCTCGCTTTTCTAGATATCTTTTTTCTAATAAAGCGTATTTATTCGGAACAGAAGGCCGCTCAATTTTGAGTTCTTCGTCGGATTTGGAAAACAATCTAACAGCGTTCGGTAGAACTTCCATTGTGGTGGTGTACGGTACAGAATCCTCGTGGATTTCCGGGGGTAATTGGGGATAATATTCAGTGTAATCGTACAATCGAATCGGTATACTTTTCTGCAGCAGACCCAGTTGATATGCCAATTCCAAATGAAACAGAAGATTCTCGTTTTGATGTAGACATAAATCTAATTATCGATTTATAAAAAAATTAGTTTCCCCCGACCTTATTTTACTTGTTTTGGCATTTGGAAAGGGAATTCCGGTTTGTTGGTCTACAAATTGTTGCAGTAAATCGGTATTCTGGAATCATTAAACGCCTCATTAAAAATCGATAAAAATTCTAATTAAAAAAGATTAAAATTTTTTTAAAATCAGAAAACAAGATAATCAGACTTTTACTTGATAATTTCTGGTAGCGAGATGCGATTGGACGACTATAATAACTTCTATTGATAAAAAGTGATGGATTGGTGCATCCAATAAGTAATGAGACTCTTATAGATGTAAATAAATGAAATAAACCAAAGTTATATATTCAGGCGTGTTTAAAAATAAATATATTGATATTTGTTTTAATCAGCTATTTTAGCACTTATTTTAAAATGTTCATAGAAAACGTGCAATATGAAAGGTGAGAATAGAGAAGTCAATAAAGAGCTGAGTGCTGTTTAGGGAGCATCCAAATAAGGACGTATTCGAAAAATAAGTAATTTTTGACCTATTGATTCTGTCATGAGCACTCCGGGGCAACATTCTTCGAGATAATAGTATGAAATTTTATATATGGAAAATTGCCTCCTCTTAAGAATGAAGAGTTTGTGCAAAAAATGTTAAATGGTTTTATTGAGAAGAAGCTTATTGATGAAGAGGTAGGTAAGTCTATTCGTCCAATAGGATCGCAGCCAGCAAAACTATATGAGCTACCAAAAATCAATAAAGATGGTGTACCTATGAGACCAGTTTTGTCGATGGTTAGTACTGCCCAGTATAAAATATCAAAGTTTTTAGATGGATTATTAAAACCGTTAATGCGATCAGAGTTTGAATGGAAGGATAACTTTGAGTTTGTGTCTTGTATTGCACAGTTACAAAAACGAAGTATGGATGATGTTATGGTTTCGTTTGATGTCTGCAGTTTTTTTTACGAATGTATCACTGGTTAATAAAATTGACTTATGTTGTGTGTTGTGGGATGAAAATGAATCTGAACATCACATTTTGGATAGAAGGGCATTTCGTAAACTTCTTGAATTTGCTACTTTAAATGTCACTTTTCTTTTCAATGATGAATGGTATCAACAAATAGATGGAATCTCTGTTGGTTCCCCTTTAGCACCAACGATGGCATCAATATTTTTGGCTAGTTTGGAAATGAAAATTGCTTCCTTCCAATTTGAGAAACCCATTGTTTATAAAAGGTATGTGGATGATATTTTTCTTGTATTTGAAAATCAGAAATATGTAGAGCCGTTTTTGCATTTTATGAACAATTTACAAAAGAACATTGTATTTACATTTGAAACGGAGAGAAAGTCATCGAAATTCAACGCAAAGATAAACAGTATGAGACAGAGATTTATAGAAAACCAACTGATACTGGTGTTTATACTTTTCCAGAAAGCTTTTGTGAATTTAAGAATAAGTGAAATATGGTGAAAGGATTGATTTATCGTTCATGGGCTTTATCTTCTACTTTAGCTAATTCGGTAAAAAGTGTTGATAAATTGGTTGAGTTGTTGATAAAGAATGGATATTCTAAATCATTTTTATTGTTGATGATAAAAGAAACTGTTGATAAATTGATTAAAAATCCTAAGGATCTATGTTTGGGAAAGTCTGAATGTAATTTGTCGGATGGGTGTGAATTGAGTGTTGATCTGGGTGATGGTAAAAATGGATATAAAAAAATTGAGCCTAAATATGTGTTAGTATTGCCGTACTCTGAAGGCTTTACAAATTATAAAAGGAAGTTAAGTAAACAGATGGGAAATTTAGAGTATAAGATCGTCTCTAATTCGTGTAAGGTACGCAATATGTTTATTAATAAATCAAATACTCCGGTTGGGTTGTGTTCTGATCTCGTTTATCAATTTACATGTAATGGGTGTAATGCCACATACATTGGAGAGACTTCCCGTCATCTATGTACTCGAGTTCTAGAGCATTGTCGATTGAAGGGTTTGACCAATATTAGTGAGCACAATAGAGGCTGTAAAAGTGAAATAGGAATGTCTGATTTTAGAATTTTGTTGAAAAGTTTTAATAATTATTGAGAACGCGTGATATGTGAAGCATTGCTGATAAGGTCATTGGATCCAAAGATTAATATGCAGAGTGCTGTGACTACGAATGTTTTGAATGTTTTTAAATAGTTTACGTATGTTAAATCATGTTTGTTTTTTTAATATTATTAAAATAATTGAAAATTTTAAATTACATTAATTTTTAAAAATTAGAATATAAATGAAAATTTTAAAATTTTAAATTAATTAAAAGTGAATTAAATATATTTTTAAAAATATTTATTTATTTATTAAAAAAAAATTTAAATTAATAAAAAAAAATTTGTTTAAATTAAATGTTAATTCATAATATTTTTAGTTGGTTTTAAGTACCTGAAGATGATAGCTGTGCTATCGAAATATATCGTACGAAAGGTTTTTTATTGGCGTTATCTTTTAATATATATATATAAGTGTCCCCTCCTTATTGTCCCTTTGTGGAGACCCTTCTCCCTTATTAGGGAACATCCTTAATGGATGCTATCTATGGTGGCGAGATTTAAAAAAAGTAATTGTTTACCACTATTGTTCTTTAATGTCCCATTTCATGAGCACCTCTCCGAAAACAGACATCCTTTATTTTCAGATTCTTATAGACTATTAATATAATAGAATATATTATGTGTCATATATTGAAAGCTATCAGTTCAAATACGAGATCATCAATTGCGCATCCAAAGTGATTCGCAGCGAGTTGCTATGTTATTTTAACTTGCAGAAGTAAGTCGGGCGCCATACAATATATTACAATGATCACTCGATATGCATAGCACGTCATTCCAGATAACTGGTTATGCTATCAAACACTGCGCATATAAGACATTTTATAACAACGTTACATCAAAATTTAACTAGTTTTTATTTAATTAAAATTGCTCATTTTAATAATAAACGAAAAATTTATTTCAAAGTAATAAAATTCGGTTAACGAAATTATCAATTAATTATTGTATTATTATATTTATTTATTACGTAACTATAATCTTAAAAATAAATAATTTTACCCTGTAATCAAAGACCAAATGATTATCCCGGCAAATAGGACATGCATGCTTCGTACTTAGTAATCCAAAATACTAAAAAATGATAATTCCATTTCAACAAACAATAAAACTAACAACACAATTTCTTCTCAATTTTTTTGGTGGAAAATGCCCCTTAAAATTTCTTCGATAGTAAAACCAAACTGGTTCGTCTTTATATACTTCACTATATTCTAAATATTTATTTCAAATGATTATAAAACCTCAATTCATTTAGTTTTACCTCTTGATTTCAAGTATAATATACTAGTATTTACATCAACAGGCTCATAAGGCATTCCTCCATAAGCGATTCGAATATCAGGATATTTATCATCCATTATTTTTTGAAAAGCCTTAGCTTTTTCCATTTTTTCAGCCTTATCAAAAAGTGATGTTGAATTACTAATGTTTCTTAAAATTGGATTTATTTTGATATTTATCATACATTTTGCAAATGGAACAATTCGCAAAGTCATTAATAAAAATTTCAAATAGAATGTTTAAATTATTTAAACACAATTATAGATTTTACCTAATATTAAAAAATATAAACTGCACCTTAAATGAAATAACTTGAAAAATGTATTTTAATGTAAATAAATAGATATACAGTTTTCGCAACTTTGTTTTCAACTTTAAATAAAATAAAAGTTATGTAAACAATATTTTTAATTATTATGCTACAGACGATTTATAATAAATTATTTAATATAACTTCAATAATGTTGCTGCTCCGGGTTGATGATTTGTCTCGTATTTTATATCTTCATTGTTGACCTTGATCCCGAAAAAACAAATAATATTGCCATCTTACCGCCGCTGTCGTTGAGCCTAATGGTGGGTTACAGGGTTTCGTCATTTGTTTTAAATTTTTCCATGGTTGCCCCGTAACGCCATACAAAAAATACTAACTGCCACTTGGCACCCGTTGCTAGGCAACGTTGGTAATGTGTTCAAGTGGTGGACTGTCCGCAAAAATTGAGTATCATTAGCTAATACTATAGTTGCTCGGACAATCCTCGGGTTCACGAGCTGTCGATAGAAGACCTGTGCTCGCTTTAACATTATTTGGTCCCCTTGCGTTTTTAGTTTCTATTGTTTATCCATTTATTTCATCAAATTTAGGTCAACCATGAAATCAGAGTTACTACTTATCTAACCTTCCTACAGTGTTACTTCAAACCTCATGATGTATTTAAAATAATAAAATGTACATGAAAACCACAATATACACAGATGATGTTTTAGTTATCTAAAGATTGCGGGATTGTTGGCGGATTGGAAGATCGAGCGGCTCGACGTTTAGCCCGCTCCTTCCGCCCAGGTCGACGACTGGCTGTGGATGAGGTGACTGAAGTGGTTGCGAGTGCCGATGGAGTAGATTTCGCTTCGCGATAGGCCAATTGAGCAGGAGCGAAGACTAGCGGGTAGGTTACCGCTGCTCCCTCCTGACAGGCGGATAACGCTACCTCTAACCCCTTGATTTGTGTTTTCAGGCCCTGTACTAACTGCTTTTCTTCTGCCCATCCCTTCTGGGCCGCAGTTAGTTTTTGGTATAATCGTTTATTTCTCGTGGGCTCGATCCATGTTGCTTTTATTTGCTGAGTTTCTCGCACTAATTGAACAAGTTGTTCGTGTAAGTTCTTATTGGATTGCCTTGCTTGAGTTAGTTCGTTCTGAAGTAATTGCATGGGGTCCATCTCTGGAATAATAAGAGTTGAATTTTCCTGATGATTATTAATGATAATTTGGTTTAAACTCAAACAGTTTTATGTAAAAATGAAATAAACTATAATAATAAACGAGAGAAGTGGTTGATAATACTAATATTCAAATTATCAAAACAAGAATCAATCGTCTGCAAAGAACCGCTTGATCCCTTCTTCTGGTGAGTAGCCAGGGATTACGAATACTGGCCTTTTGAGGTTTCGAACTGGCCTTGGTGAGGGTGGGTATCTGCTGGCTAACCGTCCCGCCATCAGGTCATCTTGGACGTTGGCCAGGTGTGCTGTGGCCCTTGCCACATCTGCTTCGACTTGACGTTGGAGTTGGAGGAGGTCCTCCAGGAGCTCTTGGGCCTGAGTTAAGATATCCTGAGAAGGATTAGGCTCGTCAAACGGCTTCCGGAACTGCCGCATGAATTCCTCTGGGGATATGTCTTCCGGTTGATCATCTTCAGGCATGGAAGGGTATCGCTCTTGATACACCCGATTCCATGCCTGCCTCCATTGTTCCACTACATGGGCAGGGAGTTCGAGCATAGCCTCGGTCGGTCCTGAATGAAAGAAGGAAAATTATTTTTATTCTATACGTAGTCGGATAGTATTGCTCATCATCTTAATAGAACTGGAATATCTTAATTTCAAAATGTCATGACTCTCGGAACTTAAAGTGGAACGCGTTCTTCCTAGCCGGTTTGATCATATATTGTGTCAAGGGAGAATGTAATTGCTAAGCTGCTGGGTTACTCGTTTCCATGCCGCGGGGTCGGTGTAAGAAATCAGTTGTCTTTTTATCTAATCCGATTACCGGTGATTTATTTATCCCTAACACTAAAATGGATACTCGTTTGAATGTTCACTAGATATCTTAACCTTGTATAAAATAATTAAATAGACGACCGGTTAAGCTATTCTTGTAAAACAACCTTTGGGTATTCATAAATTCTCAACAACTTAAATTAATTAATATTTTGATGATTAAACCCTCAAAAAATAAGGCAAAATAAAATTTTTAACGATTATTATTCATATAAAATAACTCAGTTAAGATCGTTATCAAACTTGTGCTTAGGATCTGATCTATTGGTTAAGTAAAATACTTGTACAATTATCCAATGAATTAGTCCCTCCGTGGCAAAAGGAAATATGGATTTCTGGTAATCTCCCACTATAGTTGAGACGGAATTTTGGTCATTAATTTCTACTTAGTTATTTTATGGCATGGCTGTCTTATTGGATTGATGAAAAATACGGAACCAAAGTCGACAGGATTTCAGAAGTTCGTTGGTCGTGAGAGCTCTAACTTTTGTTAGTAACTGGGCTTCTAGGTTCACAACCAAAATTTGTAAAGTTTATTCGTTAATGCCCTAGATCGTTCCTGTGCCTCAAACATTATTACAACTTTATTCTGGAATTAAATTGAAGAGTTACTTGAAGGAGCTTCATTGTTGGTTGTGGGTCGCAATCTCAAGGTTTCTTCTGGACTATTCGGAGAACGCATGATTTAGAAATGCAATGAAGGGACAATTATCGTTGATTATAACGAAAACGCACTATTGACATCCGGACAAGCCGGAAACGCATGTCATTCACGATTCGGCTACTGTAGCGGATATTTATGTTACCGGAAATGCCGATTGGTAAGCGAGTGAATTTTTAAATCAACAATTTATGCATCTATTTCAGGTAATGAATGTGCAATTCGTAAATTATTTCATGGTCGACGTTCATTACAACGAGTTTGCAGTGGTTCAGGGATTTTAGACTACTTGCTTATCTTGTGCTATCGGGACAAGGGATCTTCTTAGTAAGGACGACAGTGTTTTTATCAGTTACGATCGGGTCATCTGGTAATTTATTTTATTTAATTACTTGATTTTTTCGCATATTTTAAGGGAGTTTTCTTTATCGCCAAATTATGGATCGATTTATCTCATTTTTATGATTCGACCTCTACTGGAATTTTCTACATTAAGCCAATTCATTTGTCTCTTGGATTTCTTATGTATCATTTTTGGATTTACGTGAGTGAATAGTTTTAATTTACTGAAAATAAATTTTACATAATTTTTCGTTTTAATATGCTTAACGTAATTTGTCTACGAATTAATGAGGGATCTTGTCATAATTAATTCAGAGGTGGAGTCAATCAATATTGTTGTCAACATTAGTTGGGCTGGTTCGAATCTTAGTCGATAATATTCAATATTTAAGTTGGTTCAGTAGAAGTCAAAGAATTTATGTTGTTCAATTAAATCTATCTTAGTATTAAAGAGAACTTGTCCATCAAATCAATTAATTTGGCTTAATATTTATTCTAATTACTGAGTTTCAATGGTTTACATTCTCCTTCAAAAATTCATTCACTGATATTCAATAAAGTACCATAAAGTAATCACGTAATTTTTCCAAATAAAACTTTATCTTTAACTATAATAATTTGATGGGTTGTTTTAATCTTCCTTTAGTTTTTCATCGCTAGTTATTTCAATGCCTGTTAAATCAATGAGTTACATCAGTTTTGTTTAATAATTATTTTAATTAATAGAATTTAATCAATGTTTACTTATTTTTTAATCATTTTCTTTTAATTACAATTACACATTTTTACTCAATAATTAATTTAAGCGATAAAATTTTACGAATTACTTTAGTTTTGCTTTATATTAACTAATAGTTACTTTAATTTTAATTAATAACTACATTTTTGGTTGAACTAATGAAATACGTCTATATTAATGTATTTGAAAGGCAAGTTCAATTTAATCGTACCAATAATTTTCATCTAAGTTATTTCAAATTATTAATCAATATCAACGATTTAATTTTTACTCATTCCCCGTGCCATTCCCCGTTAATAGGCCTTAGGCGCATAATGTGTTCATATTATATTTAATGAGTGCCCACAGGACTACTCGGTGTGATGATTTTTAGCCGTGTGTAGTAAGATTTTAGGTCGATTTTACAGAATTGAGAAACGAGGAAGTAGCCAGAGACTTCTTCCTTATTTCTCGCTTCAGCTATAGGGATAATATTGACGTTCCAACCCTGCGTTCCGCACGCCGGGCCTTCACGGGCACAGATCATTGGCGATATTCCACGCGCTTACACGAATCTGAGTTGTGTGTAGATTTTTATTTACTTGCATTATGTTTCGGCTGTGGGCCGGAAAAATTTCGACAGATTTATTTAAAATTATATATATATATGAAACAATTTATGCATAATAATGTTTATTAATTATAAAACAAAATAACAGGTTACCATTCCTTGCCATTCCAAAAAATCATAATTCATATACCATAAAATAAAACCAGAAATACCGCTTTCCCCACGTCGACGCCGAGCAGAGCTCTACTGAGATGCAATGAACGTGACGTGGAAAGAGGGTTCCACCATAAATATTTCTCACCTAAATAAAAATTGACAATAACTGTAACTTCGAAGATAGTTTCAAAAACGTTTAAGATTTTCAAAAAATTTTGACAATTTTCAAAAATGGTTTTGTTTCGAAAAACGGTGTTTTTAATGTGAAAATGGATCAGTATATATACCTAAATTTTTGGTGTGTAAAATTTGATGTAGTAAAACAAAATTCGACCTTGTTATTTTCTAGCAAATTCTATTATTTATTTTTATTATTTTTTGATTTATTTTTATAATTTTTTATTTAGAATTTTTATTGAATTATTGCTAATTCAAATTTTTCGATTTAAATTTCATTTTAATGAACTTTTATTAAATTTTTTCAATTTCGTCGAATTTGTTGTGTTTTATTGTTGTATTTATGTAAATATCGTGCGGATCTTGGTGCATTTTGTTAATATTTTATTTTATTTTTATGTTTATTATTTTATATTTAATTCTTTTATTTCTCAGATTTTATATGGTTTAATTGGTGTTTTAGGGTTTATTTGAATTGCATGTTGTATTTGCGTGTGTGTTTCTGATCCATTTAAACATTCTCAAGGCCGCTTACGTTCTGGCCCAACATAAAACACTCGGGGGTCCGTAAAATTGCGACCCGCAATTTCAATTGATTTCAAAATGATACATACATTTCCATTTTCAATATAAAAATTTCTACGGTAAGGTTAAATCATCAAGATAAAGATGGACTTAAGGTCCTACTACGATACGTAATCAAATAAAATCAGATAGTTCAGTTTTAATATCAGTGCGAGTTTTGTAATATCAGTTCAAATCACTGTTGATCAGTACGAGTTAATCAGTTCAAATCAATGTAAATCAGTTATATTTGGCTTCGAATGAATCACTGACGGCTTGGGTTTCGCTTTCGAGCTGGGTTGATCTTGAGGGGTGATTGATGGAAATCTGCGAGAGTCTTGTCGTTTCGTTAGTTTTGGTAATTTTTCGAATTTGGGTGAACATTCTTCTGACCTTTTGAATTTGGGTATTTTGCCTTTGTTGGTTTTTTCTTAGGCCGATGATGAGACAGGATATTAGGAGTATCATGTTAGAAGTTATACTAATCGGTAGTATAAGTTTGATTGATAGACTTGTTGTACTGGGTTTATTTTCCTGTCCCACTTGTTTTCCTGGTTGTTTTTTAATTGATAGGACGATCTTTTGAATTTCTTGGATTGATTTATTATTGGGGTTTGCTTTAGCTTTCTTTTGAATCTGCCTGGTAATGATCTCTAGGGTTTTCTTTATCTCTCGGTTCTCATTTTTTATATTAGCTATCTCTTCATTATTTTTCAGTAGGGTTTGTACCATTATTTGGGTTTTCTCGATATTCTGTTTTATCTCATCCTTGTTCTCTTTCATGGGGCATTGCATACATTGTAGGTTTATCTGTTGACATTCTTCATTATCGGGATTACTACAAATTTCTTTGTAATCGGCACAGGTGCTGTCTTCTTTTCTGAAGGGTTGGGATTTCTCGCATTTTTCCAACGGGTTTTCAGTGTCACACTCTCTCATTATTATCATTATCATTATTATCATTGTGATCCATAACGTTGGGTTCATGGTTTTCATTTCTAATATATATCAATCAATTTTTACGTCTATTTACAATTTCATTCAACTATATACAGTGGAGTTTAGCCCTTTTTACTCTTTCCCTTTTTCTGGGGTTGAGTGTATCTCGCACTCCTCTTTAGTTTTGTTTTCTGAGAATCTCATTATTAGGACTTGGGCTTTTATTAATCGCTCGGTTATTTTTGGGAGTTCTTTTAATCGTTCTTTGTTTTCTTTGATTACTCTTTGTTGGTTATAGATTTTCATTTTAAGATTTCTTTCTTTTGTTTGTTTTCTCTTGAGCTGGCTTTTATAATTGACTCGTTTGGTTGTTTGTTTTTCCAGCTTTCGTCTTGTTTCCTGGAGCTGTTCCGTTAGCGCTTTAATCTCGTCTTGAGCTTGTTGATGACTTTCTTTTATCTCTCTGGCTTCTTTACAACTATCTTCTAGTTGTATTACATATCTTTGTTCGCTTTTCCTGCTGTCTCTCATTCGTTCTGCTTCGGTTTTCCAATAATCTTCTAGTATTACACGAGTCTTTATTTCAGCTAATTCTTGTCTTAATCGTTCATTCTCTCTCTTTTGCTCTCTGTTTTCTCCCATTAGTTTTCGTTTTATCATATTGACTAGTTGTTTTGACTGTATTAGCTGTTGATTTATCCGGGCGATTTCTGATTCTTGCTCCTCCACTACTTCTTGCCATTCTTTTCTTTCGGCTCTCCACCTTTTACTGTAATACCTCAGTGGGTCTTGCTCGATTGGTTCTACTAATTGAATTGGGCTTGGTACGTATTCTCCGTCTTCTAGATTCATTCGGATTTCTACTTCGTTCAAATTCATGCTAAATATACATCGATTACAAAATTTTTGTTTTTTATCATTTTATTATTTTCACTATTTTTACACTTTTTACAATTTTCCTATTTAGCTTTATATTGCCGCTTCGTCCGTCTCCCCGAATCCTTCATCGGGTTCGGCGGGTACTTGGGTTGGAATTTCGGTTGGGTATAACGGCATAAGCAGGATTGGTGGTCGACTTTGTAACATATTTACCTCTTCACGCAAGGCGCTTGATATTTGTATCTCTTCGTCTAAGAGATAAGCAAGATATTCTGTATTTTCTGTTAATTCTTCCACTTGCGTTTCCAATCGATGCGTATTTTCCAAAGCTTTTAACTTTTCAATCTCTTTTCTCAGATTCTGTTCATTTTCCTCATATCCTTGCTTCATCGTTTTTATTTCTGCTTCAACTTGTTCTTTCAACTGCTCGTTGACTTCGAGTTGATGTCTCAACTGAATTTCTTTAAATACTGCAACTCCTCGGTGTCCGTTCACCTCCTGCTGGAGTTCTGTTATTCTCTCCTCTAATTGTTGGATTTGTCGTCTTTCATCCGTTTGTTCGTGTAGGGTTTCCAGTATCTTCTGATTTAATTGATCAATCCATTTTCTGTGGGCCTTTTCGGTTTTTCTGAGCCTGTCTATTGTATTCTTTCTGATTCGTTCGTTGAATTCCAATGTTTGTATTTGGTTACTGTAATCGTCGAGTGTATGTTTCTGCTCTTCAATCTGCTCCCATAGCTCCCAATCTTCGGTATTCAGCAATTTCTTGGGTAGTCGTCTTATCTCTTTTTTGGCTTCCTGGTACTGGTCCTTCCATTTTCCTGCTTCTAGTTTGATCCAACTTTCTTTCTTTTCCGTTTTTATTCGTTTTATTCGTCTTTGTCGGTGAGCTTCGTCCTGCTCGATCTGCATCTCTTTTATTCTGGTCTGTTTATACGCGATTTCCTGCTCTAATTTCACTATATGATTGAACTGTTTGGCGTTGGCGTCTTCAAATATTCTGCACTCTATTCGCTATTTTCTTGCTTGATCAGTTATCTGAGTCAGCATTCTTTCTTGTCTATCGTCTCTGGGCTCTCTAGCTTTCTTTGATGGTTTTGGCCCTTGATTTCTTAGTTTATTGATTTCGATCTTTGCGTTCTCCCATTTAGCTTTGTACGCTCTTGTTCTATCTTCTTCTTCGGCTATTTGCTGAATATAATGTCTGATCCGCGATTCCCAATTACTTCTCGATTGTTCTCTATCTTCTGTCCATTTGATTTTCCAATATCGCGCTTGTCGTTTTGCCCATTCTTTGGCTTGTTCCAAATGGGTTCTCTTTGTCTTCTCTATTCGATATTGAGTGCTAATTTGCCCAATTTCCTCCTGCATTTGTTGTATGATCTTTATCGTCTCCTCTCCTTCTTCTCGTATCTCTGCTTCTTTATCTTTTATCACTTCTCGCAATCTTTCTATTTCACTTTGTTGATCCTGCTTCTCTTGCTCTAGAGTTTGTATCTCTTTTCTTTGGTTTTTGATTCTAGTTTGGTTCTGCATAAATTCCTTCATCATTTCCTCTTCTCGCTCTTGGTACGTTTTCTCTTTTCCTTCTGGGTAGGTTACTTTTTGTTCTAGTTGTTTTTCCCACTTTTCTTTCATCATTTTCGTTTTTAGAGTCTCTTGCACTAATTCCTCTTCTACGATTAGTAGCATTTCTTTTAATTGTAACGTTCTTTGTCTCCATAATTCTACTTCTTCACTTGTTACTTTTATTGATTCTGATTGATCTTTGATTGCTGGTTTTGACTCTTCAGCCTCTTTTACAACTTCTTTTGTCTCGTTTGGATTCATAATTGTTTTCTAAATATTAATAATCGATTATTCTCTCTTTTCAATCATCTCAAAATTTGGTCATAATTTACATCATCTCGTATTTTTGTGGTTTTTGAGTTTTTATAATTTTTTGTTTTTATATTTATCTTTATTTACACTTTTTACACATTGTTTTCGTTTTCTATCTACTGATCAGCGAAACGGAATCCTTTGATTCGCCCGTTGATCGGCTTTCTACATACTGGACATATATCAACTTTTAACCCACATGCTTCACATGTGACCATATGTCCACAGGGAGTATAAATTATTTCAACATGTTTCTGCCAACATGTCACACATTGATACTGTTCTAAAATGGCTTCTTTTATCATTGATCCGTCTCGATTCTCTTTTGGTTTCTCTTGATATCGCTTGATTGCTCGGATTACTGCTTGTGTTGAGTCATGCCACTCTAAATTATTAGTTAATCTTTCTTTGATTATTTTCCTCATCTTTTGAGTATCTACTCCTGATAATAGCATTATGGTTCTCGTTTTTGGTCGATCCAAAATATCTTCCACTTGCTGGTTTGTAATTATTATTTCAATATTCTTTGACTCTTTTTCTTGCTTATACATGCATTTTCTCTTGTGCTTTAGTTTTTTGACATTCTGATCTGGTATTGGCTGTTGATTTTTGCATCCTTCGCACATTATTCCTCTGGCTGTTTGGCAATACCCTTGACTCGCAAATTCTGCTGCTCTTGGATTTCCTTTGAAAGTTTTGATTCTCTCTTCGAATGTTCTATTTATCGTCTCTTTTTCCCATATTAGTTCTGTTGGATCTTCGAAATTCTTTATTATTGTTATCTTTTTCTCACCTCCCTTTTCCTCTTTGTCCAATTCTGATTTTCGAAATCCTTCTGATCTGTTCATCGCTTGGTTTCTGACGTCTAAATTTAACATAAATGGACATCTCGGGAGTTTTTCTCGATGTTCCCGTTTTGCTGTTTCCCCTTTTTTCCATTGTGCGAGTTTTCCTTGACAAAAGATGCAGGTCACTTCGTCTGGTATTTCTGGCGTTCCCGTAAAGTAAAATCCTTGTGCGGCCATTTCTTGACTTTGCTGGTCGGTGAATACTTTATTATTTTTAAACGTTAGGTATCTTTGTTCCTCTTTTCTCATGTTTTCGTCTTTTATCCTCATTGGTGGGTATACTTTTGTCCTGATTTGTTGTGGTCTTTCTTCTACATCAAAATCCGCATAGTATGTTATTGCTGCTGTTAGTATATTGGTTTTTTCCTCTTCTTCTGGTTTTTTCCATAGTCTCGTCCATATCGAATCTGGTCCTTCTCTCATTTGTACTGTTATTTCTTCGCTGATTCCGCTTGCCATCTAAATATCGTCATTATTTTTGAATTTTTGTTTTTTTTTTTTTTTCTGATTTTTTTTGATTATTTGTAATTTTTTTCTGATTTTTAGTTGATTTTTATTATTTTATTTACATTTATTTACACTTTCTTTTTCTCTTTACAACGTCTTATCTGGCTTCTCTACTTCTAATTTTATATACAGATTATCTTCTCGCAAGAATCCTTCTCCTCTCAGTCGTTGTTGTGGATAAAAACGTGGTGTACCGATCGCTGTGTTCCAGTCGGTTGTTGGTCTTCCCATTTGTGGTTCATTGCCTGTTCTGATTGGGTTGCGGTAATCCTCATATCCTTTCATTGTTACTATCATATTTTGTTTGAAAGGCCATGTTAATAGCTCGTCGTAATCTCCTCTTCCTACTCTGATGAAGACACTGATATGGGTGCCTGTTGCATTCCCATCTCCATTTGGATATAGTCTAATACCTAATTTGTATCCATTTTCCCAACTGTATATTGGTGGGCTGTCTAAAATTCTCTGTGTTCCATCTTTTGCTCTCTGAAGCTTTTCTGCGAATTCGGTTATCTTCCATATAAATGGTGCTGTAAGATGTTTTCTGGCTACAGAGCTGTTGGTTTTCTAGTTCCTTTATGCTGTTTGTCATCTGTTGCATTTTCTTTTCCATTTCGGCCATTTTCTTGAGGGTATTTCCTTGGCTTTTCTCAAAATTCTTTCTGGACTCTAATATTTCTCTTATTAGTGCCTTTTGTGTATCATTTTCTGTTTTTAGGCTTTTTACTTCCCATGCCAACATTCCTATCGTTTTCATCATAATTTCGGTGTGCTTGATACTATTTTCTATCATGTGCTTTTGCATTTCCGCCACAGGTAGTTGTGTTTGGCAATTGAATAATTCTAACGGACATTTGACTGGTTTGCCGCTACACTCGTTCCAGTGTTCCTTTAATTTTGACTTTATCTCTCTTGTCGCAATTGTTTGTGCATATTCCTTCGTATAGATCACATATTTGTTCCTCTTTTGGATTCCGATGTTCCATTTCTATTTTTATCCATTCGTCGGTGACTCCACAGAATTCGCATTTCTCCTCTCTCTTGATGCACACTTTATGGTGTTCTTTCATCGTCTTTTTTGTTGTGATCGTTTGGCATTTTCCGCATAGTATCTCGTTATGTTCGCATTCGTTTGCGTGACTTTCGGCTTCCTTCATGAGTCCTTTCCATTCACATTCTTTTACTTGGCATTGAATTAATAGGTTGTTAATTTCCTTGTTGGTGGCTTTGTCCATTGTTGTAGGATCTTCATCTCTTTCTATCGTTTCGTCACATCCAGGGCATCTTGTTGCTTTTGTTTCTATCACTTCTATCGTACAATCTGTACATATTCTGCATCCGCATTTCGTCTGTCTCGCTCCAATCAGTAATTCTTTACATTTGCAACATTTGAGTCTTTCTTTTATGTCATTCACCACTTTGATTTTTTCCTTCATTATTCGTCTCGTAGTTTCGGATGGGTTCTCGCTTCCTCTTATTCTCTCGATAATTGTCTGCATATCTACAAGAATTTTCAATTACTTGACGTTGCTTTACTTCTATCGTTTTATTTATACATATTTACAAGGTACGCTTTATTTTTACTCCACTGTTGAATCCGGTTCAGGGGTGAATTCTGGCATCGATGCTATCCATTCCACCCAACTTGCTGGATCTACGTGCTGTTGATTGTTACGTAGTCTTCTAATTTCGTCAGCTTGCCATCTAACTTGATCTGTTAATTGTTCATTTATTCTCTGTAATTGTAGTATTGTTCTTTGTTGTTCTTCCAGTCTTATGGCTTGTTGTAGACCTCTGTTTACGCTTTCCGTTAATACTAGGTGAGTATTTGTCCACTGAGTTTGCGCATTGTTCGTTATTAGTGTCATTAATTCACATTGTCGTCTCCACGTTGCCTCGACTCCTTGATCTTGGTATATTCCTTGATCTAATTCCACAATCTCTATAGGTGCATTGGCAGCTGCTGGTTGTTGTATTACTTCTACGAATGGTGGTATTCTAACTTGATTTTGTTGATTTGCATTATTCGGATTCATCTGTTGGTTATAATACCTCATTAATTCATAGCATTCATTTCTGTTTGTTTACTATTTCTGACACATTTTGTACAATATTTATATAAATATACATATTATTACTACTATTATACTACATAATATTTTACACTATATACAACGTCTTTTTCTCGTTTTACACCATCGTCTCCGGGGACTCTATACGTAATGTCCGTATATCCCCATATTTCTCATTCATTATCTGGTATACATCAGATTCGTTTGACCATTGTTGTGCTTCGATAATGGGCGGTTCTTTTAACCAGAGTCCGCTTGTGCTAGAATTTCCTATGATTTCATATTCCTCGGTTTTTTCTGCATCGTATTGTCCTAATTCGATATCGTAATTGAATTTTTCTACTGCTGGCCATAATCTTCTCTTCGCTGGCTTCTTTCTGCATTTGGTAGTTCTTGCTAGTTGGATTATTATCAGCATTACTACGCTGCTTACTATTGCTGTTGTTATCCAGATCATTTTAATCATATAGTTCTTTTCGTTAGGCTGCATGGTTGTGCTTTCCCTTGGATTGGTTGTTTCCATTATGCCTTCTTTCGGTTGCACATTCTTAAGTGCTTTCTGGAGTTGTAATGCTTCGTGGATTGAAAGGTGGCTGTCGTCCATGATCATTCCTTTTTTCCATGTTTCGTTTCCTGGTTTTCTCTCAGGTTGTTTTATTATATGTTGATCTGTTGCATTTGACTTGGGCGGTTTCCTTGTTATCGTTCTCCAATGTTCATGAGTTCCCTTTTGGATATTTATTACATATTTTCCCAGTTTCCTTTTCGTAGGGATACGGTACTTTTGATTCGTTATAGTTTTGCTTGTTTCGCATTGGATTCTTTTGTTTACTGTTTCGTTTCTTTTAGGTTCGTATACGCAGATTTTCGTGATGGGTTTTTCACCTGTGTTTTCAATTAATATTTCCTCTTCGTTTGCCGCATTTGATTCTATGTTTATTATTACTGCTTTACTTTCTCTGATCTGGCGTTGATACGGTTCCTCTTTTGTTCCTTTTTCCGGACGTTTTGTCGTAATTGCTTCTAGTGACTTTCTTGTTATTGATTTCCAGTAATCATTTCTTCCTCTCTGGACGTGTACTATATACTTTCCACGTTTTCTTTTAGTTGGAATACGGTATTTTTGATTTTTGATATTATCATTTGATTGACATTTGATTCTCTCATTCGCCGTTCCGTTCTTTTTAGTTTCGAATATACAGACTTTTGTGATGGGTTCTTTGCCCATATTTTCAACTATTATCTCTTCTCCACTCTTTGGGTCTGCTTCCACCTTTATTATTATTTCTTTATTTTCTCGTGCTCGACGTTGATAAGGCTCTTCTTTTGGTGTTGTGAATTTTTCTCCCAGGGTTTTGGCCAATGTGCAAGTTATTATTATATCGTTGTTGGCACATATTATATATTCCGCATTTCCTTCTAGACTATCCCATTCACATTTCTTTCCTGCTTTCATATTCCTTTTCCAACAATCGATAATTTTATTTTGTATACATACCTGTTCAATGGTTTCTATTCCTCTGTTTATTATTCGTAATTTGCCTATCCCTGGTTTTACTTGGATTTTTACGTTTCTATCTTTTGTAGCATCTCTACATACATCTTTGGTGGTTTGACATGATGATGAGTTTTCGGATCGTATTTCCATCTTTCCTGGTTTTCCTATTGAGTCGAATTGGCAACTTATGCTTGTATTCATTGTCAGTTGTAAGCATATTCCTTTACTTGCGATTCCTTTCTCATTTATTGTTCGTATTCTGAACGATTTTATTTCCTTTGTGATGTTTTCGTCAGCTTCCGTTAACTTGATGGACGTAATCAGTATCATTATTTTTTGTAGCAGGGTCGGTCGGTTTTGATTTTTCCTTTGTTGTAATAACATCATTCCTTTGTTTCGCTTTCCTTCGTTATTGCTGTTGCTCGTTTCTTGACGTTCCTCGTTAGATGATTCCTTTTTCTCTTGTTGTGCGGATTTGTTTTCGTCTCTAGCATTTTGATCGCCTTGATCTTCGCTGTTGTCACTTCCTCCTTCTCCATTATTACCTCCATCCGGGGTTTCCTTTGAAATGTCGTCCTCGACATTTATTATTTCAATTATTTCCTCGTATACTTTTATTATTCTGGCTTTTATATCATCCATCTCTTTTATCTCTTGTTTGCTCGCTTGAAATCTTATTTGCTTTCGATGCCATCTGTGTATTATCATTAATAGTTGTTCCTTTCTATCTCCGATTCGTATTGCTTCTTTTGGATGATTGGTGAATTTCAGTCCTTCCCATTTCAACATTGCTTTTATCGTCTTTGGAAATGGATAGTGAGCATATATTGTTTCTTTTAATAGGACGTTTCTGTTTCTTACCATATAGTTCACATTGAATACTTTAAGTGATGAATCCTCGTAGGTCCATTTCATCAGATTGGCTGCTGCTTCGTCTTTGTTTGGCGTCGATAGCTTCCCATAGTGTTTGAATTGTTTTGCCCATCGTTTCTCTCTCTCTAATTGTCGCATTACTGATTATAAATTTTATTGCGCTTGCCTGTCTTGATTTCAGTGCATAATGTAGTACATTATTTTCTCCATTGTCTTTTTCTTTGAATGATGATCCTGTTTTTAGTAGTTCTCTCAAGACTGTTGTAGAAGCATCTGCTGCAACTGCGAACATTAATGGTGTTTGTCCCTCTTCGTTTGGTATATTTGAGGTGTGTCCGCATTTCTGCATAAATTGAATTATATCCATTATCCTTTGAGTGTTTCTGTGTTGAACTGCAATGTGCAAGGGTACGTTTCCTTCCACATCCGCCATAGTAAAGATCATGGGTATACTTTCTTTGATACGATCCATTTCTGGTGGACTTCTAGCTCCTTTGGCATAATCCATAGCGATTTTTCCCGCTTTGTTTACTATTCTCATCCATCCTTTCCCTTCGACCCATTCTGGCATTATTTCTCTGATGGCTTTTACTATTATATCCATCTTATCCACATTATCTTGTGTCGCATTTAGAGTTATTTTGGATTCATCTGGTTTTGGTTCTTCCACAGTTTTATTTGCTGTCGCTTCTATCTTTCGACTCATTGTTAGTCCGTTTATACTCAGTTGTTGAGTTTGTGATCTGGTTTGCATACCTCGA
Source organism: Schmidtea mediterranea (assembly GCA_022537955.1). NCBI lineage: Eukaryota > Metazoa > Platyhelminthes > Tricladida > Dugesiidae > Schmidtea > Schmidtea mediterranea. Next base: position 54,926,370 of record CM039680.1, on the reverse strand, counting down.
TTTTCTGGTTCTCTTGTTATTGTTCTAGGTATTGCTTTACATCTGCTTACGTTTACGTAAATAGGTCTAGTGAGTGGGTTATTGACCAATTTAACTCGAGCATTATTCTCGTTTACATACATTATCTCATAAGGTCCTTTACCACATCTTTGTAATTTTCTGGCTACTCCTGGGGATAATTTCTGGCGTTGCGATTATTACCCAGTCTCCGATCTGAAAGTTATGCTCGCGTACATCTCGTTTTTTGTCATGTAATTCTTTGTAGCTCTCTTGATTAAATCTAATATTCATACCTGCTGTTTTCCAGATCTCTTGCATTCTCTCCTTGAACCCTGTTACGTAATCATCAATTTCCATGTACTGTGATATCGGTGGTTGATATTCTAGGTCTATCGGCATGTTGCATTCTCTGCCGTACATTAATTTGAATGGACTCATTTTTGTTGCTGAATGTATTGACATCCTATAAGCCATAAGGCATAGGTTTATATATCTATCCCAATCTTTTTGGTGTCTACTTACATAATTTGACATCATTTCTATTAGTATGCCGTTGAATCGTTCGGTTTGACCATTTGTTTGCGGATGGTACGGTGATGTTCTCAGCTTCGCAATTCTGAAGTAGTTCGTTACCTCCTCTATTATCTCGCTCATAAAGTTGGTTCCTTGATCCGTCAGGATCTGTTTGGGTGTTCCATATCTACAGCATATCTCTTCTACTAGGATTCTCGCTATTGTTCTGGCTTTTTGATCTGGTATTGCGAATGCTTCCGGGAATTTTGATAAATAATCTGTCACTACTAATATATAGATATTTCCATCGTTAGTTTCTGGTAGTGGTCCGAATACGTCCATTGCGATCATTGTCATTGGTTCTGGTGGAATTGGCATTGGTTTTAGCGGTGCCTTCAGTTTACTTCCTGTGCTTTTTCTTGTTGCACATATCAAACAATTCTTTATCCATCCTTTTACGTCCTCTCCGATATTTGGCCAATAATATTTTTGGCGTAATCTTGCTTCCGTCTTTTTTGCCGACATGTGTCCTCCAAGTTTTCCATCGTGGTATTGCATCAATACCTCTTTTCGTCTACTCTCCGGTAAACACATAAGTCGTTTCTCACCATCCATTAACAATAGCCATCCCTTCTCTAGGGTATATCGATGTCTGTGTTTCTCCATATGCTCTCTTAGTTTACTGTTGTTGTCAAAGATTTTCATATCGTTAGTTTCCATGAATTCGATTATTGTTTTTAATTCCTCGTCTTCCTTCTGTTCATTTCTCAATTTTGTGAAGTCGATATCTTCTGCGATGATCATGCATATTCGTCTTACATCGAGATCCATTAGTTCTTCGAATACGAATCTTGACATACAATCTGCGTTGGCGTTGGCTTTTCCTGATTTGAATTTTATATACGGCGAGTATTCTTGCAACTGCATCGCCCATCTCATTAATCTGCTAGAGGCTTCTTTGTGTGGCCTAGCCATTCACCAATGGTGATGATTTGTAGTGATATATATCTCGTGACCCCATAACAATATTTGAAATTGTTTAATAGCTTGGATTTGCTAATGCCTCTTTTCTGTTACCGATATTCTTCTCATGCTTCTTGAATGTCCTACTGTAGTATCCGATAACTCGTTCTCGTTTTCTCTTTCATCCCATTGTCTTAAAAGGACTGCTCCGATGCATATCCACTTGCGTCTGTCGCTAACAAAAAACGGTTTCTTAAAATCTGGATGTACGAGTAATTGGTGCTGAATCAGTTTATCTCTGAGGGTTTCGAAGGCTGTTTTGTTGTTTGCCTTTTTCCCTTATAAACGGGGTATCTTTTTTGGTTAATTCTTGTATTGGTTCGCACATGGTTGCATAATTCTTGATTTAAACTTTCCGATAGTTATTCCACATAAGCCTAAAAATTTCTTGCACTTGCGTGACTGTTTTTGGGTACTGGCATCTTTATCTTTTCAATGTTTGTTGGATCTGGTTTTTGCATTTGCCGACACAATATTCTAAGAAGGGAACTTTTTTCCTTTGCCCAATCGCATTTGGAGGGTTTCAATTTAACTTCCCATGTCTCATCGAACAAATACAACGGATGTCTTTTAAAATGTTGCTCGGAGGTGCTAGAATAAATTAATAAATCATCAATATATCCATACATTGTTTAATGCCGGCGCGTTATAAAATTCATACATCTCTGGAATGAAGGCTGGTTTCGTTAGTTAGTCCAAAAGGCATTTCTTGAATTGGTATAATCTTTGTCCAATTGTAAGGCAGTTTTCTACTCTTCCTCCTCTTTTGACTTTTTATCTGCCAATAACCACTTTAATCTAGTGATGTAAATAAGCTGCTTCCGTGTAACGTTTGTAACATTTCATTTATGTCTGGTAACGGTATTGTATCTCGTTTTGTTTATGCGTTGAGTCGTCGATAATCTATACAGAAACGTTGTGTTCCGTCTTTTTCTTTACCCATGACCATTGGGAAATTGCCATGTCGAGCAACTGGTTCGATCACTCCTCGTCTAACATCTTTTGAACTTCTTTTTCTGCTTTCTGATTTTTGAGCTTCGTGCCATCGATATGGCCGTAGTGTTATTGGGTATCATCTGTTTAATGTATCGTAGGTTCGTTACATCGCTTGTTTACCGGAGATCTTAAGGTCAGATGGCCTGCAAATATATCTTTTAAATCCATTAGCAGTTTTTGTAGTTGTTCTTTCTCGTTTCGTTTAGTAGCGACTGTGATTGTCCATAATTCTTCCCTCATTTCCTTCAGTTTTTGTTGTTGGAAAGTTTCAATATCCATCATTGGTTGGTTAGTTTTCCCAATCTTTTCGTTTTGTAAATGACTTTATCTTCCTCATCGAATTTGTGATATTTGATTGGGAAATTTCCTTGTTATTCGTTTACGTACACTATCTTCGGCTAATGGCAGTTTTCTTTTTCTCAAATTTGTGATTAGGTCGAAATCATTCTCCTCTGGTTTTTCATTCACTTTACGTAACAAATCATTTGTGTGGCCCTGGTACTACTATTTTCTCTGACATCTTCACTTCTGATTTCAGCATACATATTCGTCCGGTTTTATCTCTCAACTCCATTGATCCTAGATCTATTATTATCTCTTTTAATAATTCTGGCATAAGGTCTGTTCCAATTATACAATCTGCACTCAATCTCCTGATAACTGCTAAATACGTATTGATTTTTACATTTTTGTATTCGATTATTGACCAGATTTTTCCGATGACTGCGACCGATTCTTTACTGCACGTTATCACATCCATGTTAGCTTCTTCTATACATGGCCACAATCTTCCTGGTATTTTATCCATTTTTATTGCTGAAATGTCCCTACGATCATTGCTTTCACCGTCCAGTATTTCTATGGGTACCGTTAATGTTGGTCCAGCTATGTTTGTAACATAGCTATAGTTCGGGTTTCTGGATCTTGATCCACACTTCTCGATCTTTGGCTGGTTCTTGGTACTAAGTCTGCCCAATTTGGTTCGTATGGTACTGGATAAATATTTCGTAATGTTGTTGGTCTTGTATTGACGTTCGAAGTGGTTTCTCACAAACTGATATTGAAAGCCACTATGTCTTGTCTTTCGATTTTCCCATTGTTTGAGTTGCTCTTGAGTTAGCATCTGCGTTCCTCCCTTGGCTCGTGGTCGGCTGTTATTCACTGCTATTCATTCTTGAATATTCCATCGTTTCCAGTTGCTCGTGTTTTGTCTCTTCATTCTGTTTTCTCGGCTTCTAGTCTCATTATTGCTTTAAATTTTCGTCCGACTTCTTCATCGGTACCATTCATTTTAGTTAGAATTCCTACTAATCTCTTTATCTTGTGGATATCTTTTGAGTGTCCATGTAAACCATTGTCTTAGCTAAAAACGGTAAGAATCCAATTGCCATTTTCCAGTTGATTTTTCTCTCTCTTTTGTAGATATCGAAACATGCTAACATTTGTTTATTGATTACTCTTACGATTGATGATGAGTATATCCTAAATTCCTGCATCATCTAAAAAATCTTCCCACAGTTATCTATCGCCTCGAGTGTAATAAACACCTGGTGGATAGTAATATTCGTAGTGGGTTTCTCTCCATAGTTGTTACCTCCCGTTATAGTTACAATGTTTAGATAATATTGCTGCCCTTGTGCTGAATAATAAATGTTCTCTGGCTCGTCCGATCTTTTGTTTGGTATATTCCACCTCTTGATACATCCAACTGGTTTGAAATTCTTGCTTCGCTTAGCTAATTCTGTTATCCGAATATTTTTGGTGGTGTACAATTACTCCGGTTGGAATTGTAACCACTTCCTCTCTTATTTCAAATAACCGTCCATATACATTACTACAAACTAAACATATTAGGTACGAATTTTTCTGGATTTATCATCCTGTTACTGCTGAGCGAATCTGATTTTCCTTTCTGCATATTCTATTCGTTTATGCTTTATCTCTTGGAATTTTGCTTGAATTCTCTGGGCAATTTTGCAATTGTCTTCTTCACATTTGCTACGTGTACACTAAACTTCTCCAAACGATTCTCCCAAAATATCCTTCTGTGGAGTTGTATAATGGAATCTGCGTTATCCCGGATTTGTGACTTGCCACTTGCCATTTTTTTTTAATGATTTCTCTGATTCAGGATCACCAATCATTTTTAACTAAATTGTATATATTTCCTCTCTGTTGATGCCAATCCTTTATTCGAATAAGAAATCCATTCTTGTTATTATTATAGAGATTATAGTTCCAATCTTTGAGGTCTCATCGCGCTGCGTTCGGATATTGCTCGTTAGTGATAAAAATATTCCTGTATAATTGTACTTAGCTACCCATTTCGTCACATTTGCCCTCACCATCGCCCCTTTATGAATCTCATTCCGATAGTGTATCGGCGATATTCACTTACTGTTGGCGTGAACGCTCTTTGATCCGGAATAGTCCGTTGGTAATTGTGGGGTTTTCCGATTCTTCCGGTTCTCCGTAATTCATCTAGTGCGCTCTTTTGCGTGTTAGTTTCTGTTTCACTGTGCACTCGTCCTTGCACTTCACTCAAATCATTGCCGCTCTTCAATACGGTATCTACAAGTTCTGGTTATCAGCGTGATATACGATCGCTGGACATTCCCGTAATTACATCGCATCTATCTGTTGCTAGACATTGGGATACTTTTCAACTCGCTTGTCGTGTCCGGTGTCAAAATATTCTTGATATTTCTCCTTAATTTTAACTTGGGTAAGCTTTCGTACTATACTCCCATGACTGTTGATTCAATAAGGTGACTCTCCTCCTTGGCATGTTCCGTCTCCAGCCGTTATTCTCCCCGCAGCATATACTCGGGTAGTTTTTATTTTTCCTTCCTCGGCTGCTACATTCACTCGTCCAGCTATTGAGATGCGTCCTGTCGTGAATCCTTCTTCACATTCGCTCCGCGATTACTGATAAACTACTGATTGTAATTCCGTAACCGACTTCTATAATGTTGAATGCGAGTGATGTCACGCATAAATGCTACGCATTTCCTTAGTTACTGAAGCTTCTATTGATTTCATGTTTTTATGAATCTACTTCTTGAATACGTTATATGTACTGCGTTGCTGTGGTCTGAATAATTTACCGGGGTTTGCAGCTTTTGCACTCTTCCGTTTCTTTTAAGTGACATATTACACCAATCTTATGTTATCACAAATCATAATACTACAAACGATTCTACTCCTTTTAAACGCACATATCATCATATGAGTATTGTAGTATATCGTGTTCATCCCTTTTCTAGTGTTTTATGGATGCGCTTGCTATATAATCTTGTTTGATCCGTTATAACTCTTTCAACTTGTCTCTGGCATGATTCAGTTTGATCGAATCTATTGCTATAAATTTATGACGGCTTGCCATCCACCTATGAGTCAGGATGATGGTTCAGATTATATTTCCTGATTATATCCGTTATGCCGAAATTCATATCCGTTATGGTATAGTATCTTGGAGTTCCTTTCTGAATATAATCACTATCGTATTGTACATCAGGTAGGCCATGTCTACAATATTCTATTATGGGTATCAGATCGTTATCGTTAAAGTGATTTATTATCCGCCGTAATTCACACTGGATCTTTAGTGTAGTCGCACTTTGTTTCCATGATTTTATATTTATTATTGGTTTTATTGCTCCCAAAGCTAGTCTTCGCTTCTGTTCCGATATTATTAATTAATTCGATCTCTCTTCTAGGATTTGCTATCCCAGCATATCAAGTATTAGTCTGTTGATCCAACTTATGCTTCGCTCTTGACCCTAATATTTCCTTGTAAGCTTTGTCACTTGACTGAGCTGTTCATTTTCCGTTAGCATATGGTCCATCATGCATTTTGGTTCCTTTAGTTTTCCTTTCTGGAGCTGGAATTTATCAATTTGGTCGTCCTCTGGATTTCTTTTCCATATGCACGTACCTGTTGTCATTTGTTTTGGGTTGCTCATCACCGTTCTCTGGAATGTTGTAGCTCATCGTTCGTTATTCCAGTGTCCCATTGTCTTCCTGTGAGATTTCGCGTCTTCTCTCATTTCTTTTTATATTTCCTCTTCGGTTATTGGCATCTATAATTATCGACTAGTTTTCTTGACCACATACTGCTCGTCTGGATTCATCTGTTATCATATCATCTTTCGTTTTCTGTATGAACAAATCTTCATTGATTCCCGGTATATCTCCTGGTTGTTCCTTATCCACGATATACCTGTTAGATCATTCAGTATCTCTTTTCGTCTCCTGTTGTGATGACGATATACTTCATCTGCTGCAGGGTGGAACTTCTGCGTATTTAGATTTCCTTCGCCCTGGCGTTTTCGTTTATGATTTCTTTTGTATTGAGATTCTCTGCCCCGAATCTTTGCTACTGTTAATATAATTATATCCAATGTGCATTTGCGTAACTCCCAATCATCGGTCGTCCAATGATTCAGTTCCTTTCGTATTGTAATAGAAATGGCGTGCATACGTGATTCTCTTTTCACTTCACTTACCTGGGCAGTGATATTAAAATTCTCTTTTCAATTGGTCGAAACTGGCAATCAATAACACTTTTAACTTACTTCTCTATCGTTTCGGCTGCCCATATCGGATGTGTTCCAATTTTCGGATGATTTCTCGGAATTAGCTCTGTACCACAGCATACATTCTCCGACATTCCATCATTATCCTATACAATATTCGCAGATATCTCTACTCTGTACAGAATCCGATTATCCAATTTTGCAAATCGTTACCGTTCGATTCTTTGATTCTTATGCTCCAGTTACTCACTATCGCTGCTAACATCTCTACACTTTTGTGTTTCTGTTAATCTTGTTTTAATCACTTCTTCCAACAGGATCATCATATATCTAGTGGGCAAGTATATTTATCCTGGAATATCGTTTCTCCGAGTACGCTATTCACAAGATACATACGCTGTTCTTGTTGATTCGATATTTTCATTTCACGGTTCGTTTCATACTTCGATCAGTGATGTATACGTATCATCTTTTCAAATATGAGGTGTTACGTTATTTTTTCAACAGAAAATTTCGGTACTCTCCTGCAACATTTTCAGGATTTTGGCTTCTGAGACTTAATACATATGATCTTGGGATCTACTCCCAATTATTTCGCTGATGTCGCTCTTCCATTTTCCGCGATTAGCAAACAATATGAACCTTTCGATTAAAATGGCCATTCTAAAACTAATGCCGTCATTATCTGCCTCTTGCTAATAGAAGTACACTCTGATAGATTATTTTCCTTTCCTACGCTCCATCTCCGTTTGGTATACTCTCAATTCATCCGGTATCCTCCGATCTCTGTATAGAATTGATGCTCTCTCTCATGATTTTCTCTTCTCAGCCCGATTTTACTTTTTCTGCCCCATCCACCTATTTTCCGAATGGTATGGGCTAGTCGAGCCATCGTGTTATTTCCTCGTCTTCCTCTGGTTGCCATTCCATTTCATCTCTATCATTCCTCTGGTATTTTTCATAGTGGTTCACTTTCATATAACTCTAAGTTGTCTCATTTAGCTGCATCTTCTGGCGCTTCTCCTGTATATATTTTCTCATTTCGGTTCGGTTTCTCATTTTCCCATTTCCACTCCTTTTGTCTTGTCATCGTACACCTTTTTCCACGGTGTTGATCGGCCATCTCGAGTCATCCAAGGTTGCAATTTTGTGCTTAATTCGCATCTTTGTCTCCATAACTGGTAGTAGTTTAATATTTTGATCCATCTTCCTCTTTTCATTTCCTCTTGAAATTCTTGGATCTGTTGCTTCCTTTTTTGTCGTTATTTTTTCTCTCTGGTTCATCATGGCTATGATATTAATGGTTTGTTCCGTCTTCCCATATACCTAATTCGTTATATCGGGGTTCGTTCTCATGGACTTATTTGTCGTTTGTGGTAATTTATTGCCGTCTTCACCATACCGTCGTCACTACTTCGATTATTGGTTGGATAATTTCTCGATTTATCCGTCCGGTATAATTCGTGCATTTGACATCGGGATCTACTAGTATTTCTTTATTTCATCATTTGGTTAGCTTTTATTTTTATTCTTTATTGTTCATCTCTCTCTCATATGCTCTATTTGGTGCTCTCTCTATTATTTGGCTATCAACTCATCTGTTCTCTCGTTATCAAATCTCATTATGTCTGTCCCATCCTTCGTACAGCCTCTACGAACATTTTCATGCAGATCGGTCTCAGTTAATGTATTAATCGATTAATATATTTTCTAGCTTGGTCTATTGCGATGTTTCTGTTCAGTTTTATCTGGTTCTGCCTCATTATCTTTTGTCTCTCTTTTTCTAATCCAGGTTTTATTTCTTTGATATAATATATGAATTTTTTGCCATATTTCTGCTGTCGTTTCTTCGGTTTCATTTTTGTTTAAAGTTACTAATTTTTATTCCTTTTGCCATATTAGGGCATCCGCTAGGTGTATATCTCGCCTTTATTTTCCTTCCTTGATATATAAAGGTTTGTTTATAGCTGGTCTAGCTTTTTCACTACCCAATCATACAAACTCGTTTTCGTCCTTCGCCTCTTGTGGCTATTATTACTGTCCTTGGCATAATCTCTGGAAAATAATAATTACCTGATATCTTCTCTATCATATTCTTTCAGATTCCTCTTGGTACTTTTTTATCGCTGTCTTTCCACTGATGCTTAAATGTACCGTTATCTTCGTCTGGGTGTCCTTTCGCCAAGTCAGTTCTCATTATTCTGCTGTACTGCGGTTGTATCTCTTGAGGTTAAGAAACATTGATTTCGACTCTACTTTTCTACAATTCATTAATTTCTTTTAAGTAGTGTCGGTGCTTCTTCTTTGGCACGTTCGCGTCCATGTCCTCTAGTTTCGAATTTGATCCATCTTTATTCATTCCGGCTTTTCTTATGAAGTCGATTGGCAACTTATGCCTATATTCATTCGTCAGTTGTAAGCATTTCCTTTACTTCCGATTCCTTTCTCCATTTATTGTTTCGTATTCTGAACGGATCTTTATTTCCTGTTGTACTGTTTTCGTTCAGCTTCGTTAATGATGGACGTAATCAAGTATCATTACATTTTCTGTAGCAGGGTCGGACGCGTTTCAGATTTTTCCTTGTTGTAGATAACATCTCCTTTCCTTTGTTTCGCTTCCTCGTATTTGCTGTTGCTCAGTTTCTTGACGTTCCTCGTTAAGATGATTCCTTTTTTCTCTTTGTTGTGCCGATTTTTTCGTCTCTACATTATTGATCGCCATTGATCTTCGCTGTTGTCACTTCCTCCTTCTCCAGTATTACCCTATCCGGGGTTTCACTTGAATGTAGTTCTACAGACATTTATATATTTCAATTATTTATCCTCGCAATACTTTTATTATATCTCGCTTCTTATTCAGATCCATTCTCTTTTATCTCTTGATTGCTTCGCTTGAAATCTTATTTGTCTTCGATGCCATCGTGTATGTTCCATTAATAGTGTTCCTTTCTATTCTCCGATTCGATTGCTTCTTTGGTGATGGTGGAATTCAGTCCTTCCCATTTCAACACTTGTTCTTATCGTCTTGGAAATGGATAGTGAAGCATATATTGTTTCTTTTTATAGACGTTTTCGTTTCATTACAATAGTTTCAAATTGAAACTTTAAGTGATGAATCCTCGTAGGTCCATTTCATCCAGATTGGCTGCTTGGCTTCGTTCTTGTTTGGCGTCGATAGCTTTCCCATAAGTGTTGATTGTTTGACCCTTATGTTCTCTCTCTCTAATTGTCGCTTACTGAATATAAATTTATTGCCGCTTGCTGCTTGATTTCAGTGCGATAATGTATACATTATTTCTCCACTTTCTTCTTTGAAGATGATTCCGTTTTTTAGTAAAGTTCTCTCAGAGACTATGCTTGAGAACATTCATGCTGCAACTGCGAACATTAATGGGTGTTTTGTCCCGTCTCGCTTCTGGTATATTTGAGTGTGTCCGCATTTCTGCATAAGGATTGAATATATTCTCATTATCCTATGAGTGTTTCTGTGTTACTGCGATATGTGAAGGGACGTTTCTTCTCACATCCTGGCCTAGTGAAGAATCATGGGTATACTTCTTTGCATACGATCCATTTTCTGGTGAGACTTCTAGCCCTTTAGGCATAATCCAAGCGATTATTCCGGCTTTGGTTTACTTTCTCATCCATCCTTGCCTTCGACCCATTCTGCATTATTTCTCTGATGGCTTTTTACATATTCCATTTTTGATCTCATTACTCTTGGTCGCTCATTAGAGTTAATTTGACTTCATCTGGTTTGAGTTCCTTCCACAGTTTTATTCTGCTGGTGCTTCTATTCTTTCGACATCATTGTTAGTCCGTTTATACTCAGTTGTTGAGTTTTGATCGTGGTTTGCATCACCTCGATTTCTTGATTCTCTTGTATATGTATCTAAGGTATGCTTACATCCTGCTTACGTTTACGTAAAATAGGTCTGTGAGTGGTGATTGAACCAATTTAACTTCCGAGCGATTATTTCGTTTACATACATTATCTCATAGGTCCTATTACCACATCTTTGTAGATTTTTGGCTACTGTATTCTGGCGCGTTGCGATTATTTACCCAGTCTCCTACTACCTTCCGATTTGTGCTACTCTTCGCTTTTTATGTCTGTAATATCTTTTAATCTGATTAAATCTTAATATTCATACCTTGCGTTTTCCATCTCTATGATTCGTTCCTTGACCTGTTACATATCAATCGATTTCCATATCTGTCTGTTTATCGGTGGTTGATTTCTAGGTTCTATCGGCATGTGCTGCATTCTCTGCCCGTACATTAATTGAATGGACTCATTTCTTGTTGCGAATGGTATTGAACCTATAAGCCATAAGGGCATAGGTTATATATAATCTTATCCCAGTCTTTTTGGTGTCTGACTTACATAATTTGAGCATTCATTCTCAATTAAGTATGCCGTTGAATCGTTCGGTCTTGACCATTTGTTTGCGGATTGGATAGTTCGATGTCTCATTTCGCAATTCTGAATAGTAGTTTCGTACTTCTCTCTATGATTCTCGCTATAAAGTTGGTTTCCTGTGATCCGTCAGGATTTCTGTTTGGGTGTCCAATATCTACAGCATTTCTCTTCTACTAGGGATTCTCGCTATTGCTCTTGTTCTAGGCTTTTTTGATCTGGTATTGCGAATTGCTTCCGGGATTTTGAAAATAATCTGTCATACTATATATAGATATTTCATCGTTGTTTCTGTATGGGTCCTAACTACAGTCCATTGCAACATTGTCATTGGTCTGGTGGAAATTGGCATTGGCTTTATACGGTTGCTCCTTCATTATTCCTGTGCTTTCCTCTTTATGCGCATAATCAACAATTCTTTATATCCATCCTTTCACGTCTTCTCCGATATTGGCCAATATATTTTTGCGCGTAATCTTGCTCATGTCTTTTTGCTGACCGAATGTGTTCCTCCAGTTTTCCATCTGTAGGTTGACATCTCCTCTTCTCGCTTTCTCCAAGGTAAACACATAAAGTTCGTTTCTCGCCATCCGATTAACAATAGCCATCCCTTCTTTCATTTATTTTAACGATGGTCTGTGTTCTCCATATGCATCTTATTTTTACTGTGGTTTGTCAAGATTTTCATATCTTAGTTCATAATTTCGATTATTGTTTTAATTCCTCGTCTTCTTCTGTTCGTCATTTCTCAGTTTGGTGAAAGTCTATATCTCTGCGATGATCAGCATATTTCGTCTACATCGATCCATTAGTTCCTTCAAATACGAATCTTGACATTACAGTCTGCGTATGGCATTTGTTCTTTTCCTGATTCTGAATTATATACGGACGAGTCATTCTTGTAGCTGCATCGCCCATTCATTAATCTGCATCGGGCTTCTTTGTGTTGCCTAGCCATACCATGGTGATGATTGTAGTGATATATATCTCGTGCCCCATAAATATTTGAAGTGTTTAATAGCTTGAGTTATATGCTAGTGCCTCTCTTTCAGTCACAGAGATTCGTTTCATGTTTCTTGAATGTTCGACGTATAATATACAAATACCGTTCTCTTTTTCGTTCATACCCTATGTGTCCTAAGACTGCTCCCGATGCATATCCATTGCGTCTGTCGCTAACAAAAACGTTCTTAAAAATCTGAGTTGTACGATAATTGGTGCTGATATCAGTTTATCTCTGAGTGTGTTTCAAGAGGCTTTGTTTTGTTGTCCTTTTCCCCATTATTAAACGGGGATCCTTTTTTTTGGTTCTTGTATTGTTTCGCAATGTTGCATAATTATGATGAAACTTTCGTATATCCACATAAGCCTAAAATTCTTGCACTTGTCGTGACTGTTTTTGGTCTGGGCATTTCTTATTTTCAATGTTTTGCTTGATCTGGTCTTACCTTTTGCCGACACGAATTATGTCCTAAGAAGTAACTTTTTCCCTTGCCACATCGCATTTGGAGGGTTTCAATTTTAAACTTCCATTGTCTCAATCGAACAAATACATTACGGATGTCTTTTAAATGTTGCTCGAGGTGCTAGAATAATTAATAAATCAATCAATATATACCATACATTGTTTAAGCCGGTGCGTATACAAAAATTCATACATCTTTGAATGAAGTGCGTGCGTTAGTCAGTCCAAAAAGGTATTTTCTTGAATTGGTATAAATCTTTTCCGATATGTAAAGCAGTTTTCTCTCTGTCTCCTCTTTGATTTTATTGCCAGATAACCACTTTAAATCTAGCTGATGTAAAATAAAGCTGCATCGTTGAAACGTTAATGTAACATCTTCGTTTATAGTCTGGTAAACGGAGTATGTATTCCGTTTTGTTACCGCGTTGAGCTCGTACGATAGTGCTATACAAGAACCGTTGTGTTCCGGTCTTTTTTCCTTTACCATGACCACATGGGAATTGCCAGTCCATGCAAACTTGTTCGATTTACTCCTGCGCTTCTAAACATCTTTTGAACTTCTTCTTTCTGCTACAGATTTTGAGCTTCTGCCAATCGATATCGGCCGTAGTGTATTGGGGTCATCTCTGTTAATGGTATCGTAGTTGCGTTACATCGCTTAGTACCGAGTCTAAGTCAGGTGCAAATATATCTTTAATTCCCAATTAAGCAGTTTTTGTAGTTGTTCTTTCTCGTTTTCGTGTGCTGATTGTCGATGTCATTTCTTCCTCATTCCTGTCAGTTTTTGTATGTTGGAGTTCAATGTCCGTCATGGGTTAATTTCCCAATCTATTCGTTTTCTGTAATGACTTTATCTCCTTCATCGAAATTTGTATATTTGATTGGGAATTCCATTGTTGATCGTTACGTACACTATCTTCCTGGCTAATGGCAGTTCTTTCTTTTTCTCAAATTGTGATTAGTTGAGAATCATTCTCCCTTGTTTCCTTATTACACTTTACATAGCAAATCATTGTGTGCGCTCCTGGTACTACTATTTCTCTGAGACTCGTCATTCTGATTTCGCATACATATTCGCCGGTTTGTCTCTCAACTCCATGATCTAGATCTATTATTTCTCTTTATATAATTCTGCTAAGGTCTGTTCCAATTATACAATCTAGCACTCAATCATCCTGATAAACTGTAAATACGTATTGATTTTTACATTTTTGTATTCGATTATTGACAGATTCTTCCGATATGACTGCGACCGATTCTACTGCACGTTATCACATCCATGTAGCTTCTTCAATATACATGGCCACAATCTTCCTGGTATTTTTATCCATTTATTCTGCTGAAATGTTGCTCGCGTATCCAGATCATCTTTTATCTCTACCCCATTTATTTCTATGGGTACCTTAATGTTGGATCAGCTAACGTTTGCAACGATAGCTTATAGTTCGGTATTCTGGATCTTGATCCACCCACTTCTCGATCATTTTGGCTGGTTCTTTGGTACTAAGTCTGCCCATTTGGTTCGTATGTGTACGGATACAATTATTTCGTAATAGTTGTTGGTCTTGGTATCGGTACGTTTCTCTCTCTACCGGTTGCGTTTTCTTTATGATATGCTGCTTTCTTAGACATTCATATACTGGGGCTGGAATGATTCTAAGTGTCCAGCTTATGTCTTCTTTCGATTTTCCCATTGTTTGAGATTGCTCATTGAGTTAGCATCTCGTGCTTCTCCTTGGTTTTCATCGTTGTCGCTGTTTCACTGCTATCCTCTTGAATTTAATCCATCGTTTCCAGTTGCTCGTTTTCGTCGCTTCATTTGTTTTCTCGGCTTTTTAGTCTCATTATTGCTTAAATTTCGTCGACTTCCTTCATCGTTACCATTCATTTCGTAGTGAATTTCCTACAATCTCTTTATACTTTGGAGATATCTTTTTGAGTGTACCATGTAACACCATTGTCTTGCTAAAAAACGAGTAAGAATCTCACAATTGCCATTTTCCAGTTGATTTTTCTCTCTCTTTTATAGATATCGAAACATAGCCTTAACATTTGTGTTAATGATTCACTCTTTACATTGAATAGATAAGAGTATTCCTAGAAAATTCCTTGCATCTTTGTTCGAAAGATTATGAAATTCTTCCCCCACATGGCTTTCATCATATTTCGCTGTTGCACTGTTGAAAAATGATCTGGGTGGTAGTATTAAATAATAATTCGTGTGGGTTTCTCTCCATAGTTTTACCTCCCGTTATAGTTACATGTAGATAGATAATTGCTTGCCTTTGTGCTGGGATTAATAATAGTTCTGGCTCGTTCCAGATTCTTTGTTTGGTATATTCCACTCTGTTGATACGCTCTATGGTTTAAATTTCTGCTTCGCTAGCCATCTGTAAAGTCCAAATATTTTGGCGGTTGCTACTATTACTCGGTTGGCGAATTGTACCAACTCCATCTTTATTTCAAACTAATGGTCATATACGATTACTGCCAAACTGAACATATTAGGATACGAATGTTCTCTGGGTTTATCATCCTTGTCAACTGCTGAGCAATCTGATTTTTCCTATTATTGCAATTATTTCTAATTCGTTTATGATTTATCTCTTGGAATTGTTTGAATATCTCTGCAATTTGTTGCAATTGTCTTTCACATATTGTAGTGTCATACATGACTTTCTCCAACGAGTTCTTCCAAAAATATCCTCTTGAGTTGGTAGTAATACGGATTTGTTATTCCGGATTTGTGATTTGCCATTGCCAATTTTGTTTTTATATTTCTCTGTCTTCAGATACAATCATTTTTTAACTAAATCGTAGTATAAATTTTCTTTGTTTGATGCCAATCCTCTTATGATATAAGAAATCCATCTTGTTATTTATTATAGAGATATGTTTCACAATCATTTGGGGTCTTATTTGCGCTTTTGGTTCGAGTATTTGCTGTTCAGTGAAAAATTCTTTAAAATTTGTACTAGCACCATTTCGTTCACATTTGCTCACCATTCGCCCCTTCATGAATCATTCATTCGATAGTGGATATCGGTCGATAATTATACTGTTGGCGTGACCTCTGCGATAGTTTCGTGGTAATTGTGGGTTTTCGATTCTTCCGGTTTCTCCGTAATTCATCTAGTGCGCTTTTTTGCTGTAGTTTCTGTTTACTGATGCAATCGTTCCTTGCACTTCATCAAAATTCTGCCTCTTCAATAAGGTGAGTCTACAGTTTGTATCAGCCGTGATTAGCTCGATCAGTTGAGCATACCCGTTTACATGATCTATCTGTTGCTAGACATTGGGATACTTTTTCATCGACTTGCGTGTCCGGTCAAAATATCCTGATATTGTCTCTAATTATTTACTTGGTGTTTCGATTACTACTACTCCTCTTGACTAGTTGATTCAATAGGTGTACTCTCCTCCTTGGCATTTCCGTTATCAGCCGTCTATCTCCCGCAGCGTCATACTCGGGTAGTTTATATCTTTCCTTCCTCGGACTGCTACCTTCACTTCGTCCAGCTATTGAATGTCTGTTCGTGAATCCTTCTTCACATTCCTCCGCGTTAACTGATAACTACTGTTGATTTCCGTTCCGCATTTTCTATAATATGTGATGCGAGGATGTTCCGCATGAATGCTACGAATTTTCCTTGTTACACTGAGCATTCTTTGATTTCTGTTTTTATGAAATCTACTTCTTGGATATACGTTATATGATACTGCTGTTGCTGTTGTCGTATTACCGGGGTTTGCGCTTTGCACTCTTCCGTTTCTTTTTATGAATTATTATCACCAATCTTTATGTTATCACCAATCTTATACTACCACACGTTCTACTCCTTTTACGCAAATCTCCATCAGCAGTATTGTAGATGTATTATCGTGGTTCATCCTCTTTCTAGCTGTTTTATTGGATCGCCTTGCATTAATCGTTGTTTCGAATTTCCGTATAACATCTTTCAACTTTGTTCTGCATGACTTTCGAGTTTATCTTCTGTTACTACCAAATTTTATAGAAGCTTAGCCATCCCACTTGAGTCAGGATGAATGAGTTCGATATACTTTCCTGTAATGCTTTTTTTATATCCTTGTTATTGCGAATTCATAATCCGTTTGGGTTGATATTTGGAGTTCGCTTTCTGTATATCACCTATCGTTTGTTACATCAGGATAGGCCATTCCTACCAAATATCTATTGGGGTCGTCTCGATCTTTGTTAGTGATTTATTATCAGCGCGAATTTCATGATCTTAGTTAGTAGTTCGCACTTGTTGTCCATGATTTTATTTATTATTGGTTTATTTGCTGCCCAAAAGCTGCTTCGCTTCTGCCTCCGAATATTATTAAGTTTTAATTTTCTCTTTAATTTTCGGATTGCTAATCCCAGCATATCAGTTATTAGTCTGTTGATCCACTTTGACCCTTGTTCTTGACCCTTCTAATATTTCTTGTAACTGCTTGTCACTTGACTAAGCTTGTTTTACATTTCAGGTCAACTTGGATCCATCTGCATTTTGTTCTTTAGTTTTCCTTTCTGGAGCTGGGTTATTCAATTTTTTGGTCGTCCCTCTGGATTTACTTTTCCATTGCCGTAACCATGTTTCTTTTTCGTATGGTGTTGCTCATCCCGTTTCCGGATGTCTGTAGCTCCTCCGTTCGTTTAATCCAGTTGCTCCCATTTCGTCTCCTGTATGAGTATCGGCGTCTTCTCTCTTTTCTTTTACTTATTTCCTTTCAGAGTTATCTGGCTCCTATATTTCGACTAGTTCGTCATTGGACCCACAATACTAGCTCGTTCTAGGTTCATCTGTTAATCATATCGATCTTCGTTTTCTGTCATTGAAACAAATTCTCTTGATTCCGGATATTCCCTGGTTGTTTCCTATCCACATTATCATTTAGATCATTTCAGTATCTCTTCGTCTCCTGTTGTGATGACGATTACTTCATCTGCTGCAGGGTGAACTTTCTGGCGTATTTAGGGACTTTCTGTCCCCTATTGGCGTTTTCGGTTTTTGATCTCTTGTATTGAGTTTCTTGCCCGCGATCTTTGCTACCGTTAATATATTTATTAATCCCCAGTTGCATTGTTTTCTATCACTTCTATCGTACAAGTCTGTAGCATATTCGCATCGCATTTCTCTGTCCGCTCCAATCAGTAATTCTTTATCATTTGCAACATTTGAGTCTTTCTTTTATGTCATTCACCATTGATTTTTTCCTTATTATTCGTCGTAGTTTCGGATGGGTTCTCGCTCTCTTTATTCTCTCGATAATTGTCTTGCATATCGAAAGAATTTTCAATTACTTGACGTTGCCTTTAACGTTCTATCGTTTTATTTAATACAGTATTTACAAGGTAGCTTATTTTTACTCCACTGTTGAATCGGTTCAAGGTGAATTCTGGCATCGATCTATCCATTCACCCACTTGCGGATCTACGTGCTGTTGATTGTTACGTAGTCTCTAATTTCGTCAGCTGCCATCTACACTTTGATCTGTTAATTGTCATCTTAATTCTCTGTAATTGTAGTTTGTTTTCTTTGTTGTTCTTCAGTCTTATGTGCTTTTGTAGACTCATGTTTACAGCTTTCACGTTATCACTAGGTGAGTATTTGTCCACGTCGAGTTTGCGCATATGTTTCGTTATTAGTTGTCATTATTCACATGTGTCGTCTCCACGTGCCTCGCCTCCTAGTACTTGGTAATATTCCTTGATCTATTCCACGAATCTCTATAGGTGCATTGGCAGCTTGCTGGTTGTTGTTATCTACTTCTACGAAGAGGCTGTATATATAACTTAGAGTTTTGTGTGATTTTGCAATTATTCGGATTCATCTGTTGGTTTATGAATCCTCATTAATTCATACCATCTCATTTCTGTTGTTTACTATCTCTGACACATTTGTACAATATTTATATAAAATATACCATATTTATTAACTACTGATTATAGCTAACATAATATTTTGCACTATATCAACGTCTTTTTTCTCGTTTTAAACATTCCATCGCTCCGCGGGGACTCTATTCGTAATGTCCTGTTAATCATCCCATATTTCTCATTCATTATCTGGTATACATCAGATTCGTTTGACACCAATTTGTTGTGCTGTCGATAACTGGGGCGAGGCTTCTTTTAAACCAGATCGCTTGTGCTAGAATTTCCTGTGATGTCATATTCCTCGGTTTTTCTTTTCTGCATCGAATCTGTCCTAATTTCGATATCGTAATTGAATTTTTCTATGCTCGGCCATAATCTCTCTGCGGCTGCGCTTCTTTCTGCTTTGGTAGTTCTTTGGCTATGTTGGATTACCTTTAATCAGCATTACTACGGCGACTGCTTGACATAGTGCTAGTCTGTATCTCAGATCATTTTTAATCATAAAGTTCTTTATCCGTTAGGCTGCAATGGGTTGTGCTTTCCTTGGATTGGTTGTTTCATTATGCTTCTTTCGGTTGCACATTCTCTAAGTGCTTTCCTGGAGTTGTAATACTTCGTGGATTGAAAGGTGGCTGTGTCATGATCATCTCCTTTTTTTCCATGTTTCGTTTCTCTGGTTTTTCTCTCAGGTTGTTTTTTATATGTTGATCTTTCATTTGAACTTGGGCGGATTCCTTGTTATCGTTCTCCAATTTCATGAGTTTCCCTTTTTGGATATTTTACATATTTTCCAGTTTCCTTTTCGTAGGATACGGCTACTTTTGATTCGTTATAGTTTTGGCTTGTTTCGCAATTGGATTCTTTTGTTTACTGTCGTTTCTTTTAGGTTAAGTATACGCAGATTTTCGGTGATGCGGTTTTTCACCGTTTTTTCAGTTAATATTTCCTCTTCGATTTGCCGATTTGAATTCTATGTTTAATTATTAGCTGCTTTAATTTCTTCTGATCTGGCGTTGATACGGTTCCTCTTTTGTTCCTTTTTCCTGGACGGTTTTTGGTTCTAATTGCTTCTAGTGACTTTCTCTGTATTGATTTCCAGTAATCATTTTCTTCCTCCTGGAGTGTACTATATAATTTCCACGTTTTCTTTATGTGGAATAACGGTATTTTTGAATTTTTGATGATTATCATTTGATTGACATTTGATTCTTCTCATTCGCCGTTCCGTTCTTTTATTTCGAATATACAGACTTTGTGATGGGGTTCTTTGCGCCCATATTTTCAACTATTATCTTTTCTCCACTCTTTGGTCTGCTTCCACTTTATTATTATTTTCTTTATTTTCTCGTGCTCGACGTTGATAAGGGCTCTTCTTTTGGTGTTGTGAATTTCTCCAAAGGTTTTGCCAATGTGCAAGTTATTATTATATCGTTGTGGCACAATTATAATATTCCGCTATTTCTTCTGACTATCCCATTCATTTTCTTCCTGCTTCATATCCTTTTGCCAAACATCGATAATTTATATTTGTATACATACCGTGAGTTCAACTGGTTTCTATCCTTCTGTTTATTATTCTAATTCCTATCCTGGTTTTACTGGATTTTACGTTTCTATCTTTTCTGTAGCAACTTCTACATACATCTTTGTGGTTTGACATGATTGATGAGTTTTTCGGATCGTATTCCATCTTTCTGGTTTTCCTCCTTGAGTCGGAATTGGCAACTTATGCTTGTATTCATTGCTCAAGTTGTACAGCATATTTCCTATTCTTGCGATTTCCTTTCTCATTTATTGTTCGTTATTAATGAACGATTTTTTATTTCCTTTGTGATGTTTTCGTTCAGCTTCCGTTAACTCTGATGGACTAATCAGTACTATTATTTTTTGGTAGGGCAGGGTCGGTCGGTTTTGATTTTTCCTTTGTTGAACATCAATTCCTTTGTTTCGCTTTCCTTCGTTTCTGCTTGTTGCTGTTTCTTGACGTTCCTCGTAGATTGATTCCTTTTTTCTATTGTTGTGCGGATTTGTTTTTCGTCTCTACATTTTGAATCGCCTTGATCTTGCTGTTGTCACTTCTCCTTCTCCATTATTACTCCCCCCATCCGGGGTTTCCTTTGAAATGTCGTCTCGACATTTATTATTTCAATTATTTTCCTCGTATACTTTTATTATTCTGGCTTTTATACTCATCCATCTCTTTATATCTCTTGTTTGCTCGCTTGAAAATCTATATTTGCTTTCGATGCATCCTGGTGTATTATCTATTAATAGTTTTTCCTTTCTATCTCCGATTGCGTATTGCTTCTTTGGATGATTGGTGATTTCAGTCCTTCGCCATTCAACATTGCTTTTGATCGTCTTTGGAAATGGATAGTGAAACATATATTGGTTTCTTTTATATATGGACGTTTTCCTGTTATTCTTACATATAGTTCACATTGAATACTTTTAAGTGATGAATCCCTCGTTAGGTCCATTTCATCAGATTGGCTGCTGCTTCGTCTTGTTGGTCGATAGCTTCCCATAGTGTTTGAATGTTTTTGGCCATCTTTCTCTCTCTCTAATTTCGCTATTAAACTGATTATAAATTTTATTGCGCTTGCGTGTTTGATTTCCAGTGCATAATGTAGTACATTATTCTTCCATTGTCTTTTCTTTGAATGATAGATCCGTTTTTAGTAGTTCTCTCAAGACCTGTTGTAAAGAACATATGCTCAACTTGCGAACATTAATGGTGTTTGTCCCTCTTCGTTGGTATATTGAGTGTGTCGCATATTCTGCATAATTGAATTTATATCCATTATCCTTTGAGTTTTTCTGTGTTGAACTGGCAACTGTGCAAGGGTACGTTCCTTCCATCAATCCCATAGTAAAGATCGATGGGATACTTCTATTGATACGATTCGATTTCTGGTGGACTTCTAGCTCCTTTGGGCATAATCCATAGCGAGTTTTCCGCTTTGTTTACTATTCTCATTCCATCTTCCCTCGATGACCATTCTGGCATATTTTCTCCTGATGGCTTTTTACTATTATATTATTCCATCTTACTCTCACATTATCTGTGTCGCATTCTTAGAGTTATTTTGGATTCACATCATGGTTTTGGTTCTTCCACAGTTTTATTTTGCTGTCTGTTCACTATTTTCGACATCATGTTAATCCCGTTTTACTCAGTTGTTGAGTTTTGGTGATCTGGTTTGCAGTACCTCGATTTCTGGTTCTCTTGTTATGTTCTAGGTATTGCCTTTAATCTGCTTACGTTTACGTAAAATAGGTCAGTGAGTGGGTATTGAACCAATTTTTAACCTCGAGCATTATTCTGTTTTAACATACATTATCTCATAAGGTCGCTTTACCACATCTTTGTAATTTTCTGGCTACTCCTGGGATAATTTTCGGCGTTGCGATTATTACCAGTTCCGACTGAAATTAATCTCGCTCGTACATCTCGTTTTTGTCAATGTAATTACCTTTTTGTAGCTCTCTTGATTAATATTAATATTCATACTGCTGTTTCCCAGATCTCTTGCATTCTTGCCCTTGGAACCCTGTTCGTAATCATCAATTTCCATGTACTGTGATATCGGGTGGTTGATATTTCTAGTCTATCGGCATGTTGCGCATTCGTCTGCCGTACATTATTTGAACTGGACTCATTGTTGCGAATGTATTGACATCCCTTATAAAAGCCATAAGGCAAGGTTTATATTATCTATCCCAATCTTTGGTGTCTACTGTACATAATTTGACATCATTTCTATTAAGTATGCCGTTGATTCGTTCGGTTTGACCATTTTTTCGGATGGTACGGAGTGAATGTTCTCAGCTTCGCAATTCTGAATGAGTTCGTTACGTCCTCTATTATCTCGCTCATAAATGGTTTTGATCCGTCAGGATCTGTTTGGGTGTTCCATATTACAGCACATTTCTTCTACTAGGAATTCTCGCTATTGTTCTGCTTTTGATCTGGTTTTGCGAATGCTTCCGGAATTTTGATAAATAATTGTCACTACAATATAATATGATATTTCCATCGTTAGTTTCTTTGGTATCGGTCCGAATACGTCCATTGCGATCATGTCATTGTTCTGGTGGAATTGGCAGTTTGGTTTTAGCGGTGCTTCATTTACTCCTGTTGCTTTTCTTGTTTGCACATATCAAACAATTCTTTTATCCATCCTTTTAGCGTGCCTCTCCGATATTTGGCCAATAATATTTTGCGTAATCTTGCTTCCGTCTTTTTTGCCGACATGTGTCCTTCCAATTTTTCCATCGTGTATTGCATCAATACCTTCTTTTTTCGTATATCTCGCGGTAAACACATAATGTCGTTTCTCACCAATCCATAACATAGCCATCATCCTTCTATCTATGGGATATCGATGTCTGTGCTTTCCTCCATATGCTCTCTTAGTTTACGCTTGTTGTCAAAAGATTTCAATATCGTAGTTTCCATGAATTTCGATTATTGTTTTAATTCCTCGTCTTTTCCTTCTTGTTACATTTCTCAATTTGTGAAGTCGATATCTTCTGCATGATCCATCATATTCGTCTACCAATCGAGATCCATTAGTTCTTCGAATTACGAATCTTGACTAACAATCTGCGTTTGGCAATTTGCTTTTCCTGATTTGAATTTTATATACGGCGAGTATTCTTCGTGCTGCAGTCGCCCTCTCATAATCTGCTCGGAAGGCTTTTTGTGTTGCCTAGCATACAATGGTTGAGTGATTTGTAGTGATATTATATCTCGTACCCCATAACAAATATTTGAAATGTTAAAATATCTGGATATTTGCTAATGCCCTCTCTTTCAGTCCAGAGTAATTTCTTTCATGTTTTGAATGTTCGATCTATAATATCCAATAAACTCGTTCTCTTTTCTCGTCATCCCATTGTCCTACAGATGCTCCGCGATGCATACCACTTGCGTCTGTGCTAACAAAAACGGTTTCCTAAAATCTGGATGTACGAGTATTGGTTGCTGATCAGTTTTTATCTCTGAGGGTTTTCGAAAGCGCTGTTGTTGTCCTTTTCCATATAAACGGGGTAACTTCTTTTTTGTTAATTTCTGTAATTGGTTTCGCAATGTTGCATAACCTTCTTTGATAAACTTTCGATAAGAATCACATAAGCCAAATTTTGCACTTGCGGTGACTGTTTTTGGTACTAGGCAAGTTCTTATTCTTTCAATGTTTCTTGGATCTGGTTCTTTCTTTTGCCGACACAATATGTCCTAAGAAGGCTACTTTTTCCTTTGCCCAAGCATCGACATTTGGAGGTTTCAATGTTAGACTTCCAGTTGTTCAATCGAACAAAACATTACGATTCTTAATGTTGCTCGAGAGTGCTAGAATAAATTTAATAAATCATCAATATATACCATACATTGTTAATGCCGTGCTTCGAAATTCATACATCTCTGTAATGAAGCTGGTGCGTTAGTTAGTCCAAAGCAATTTTCTGAATTGGTATAAATCTTTTCCAATTGGTAAAGGCAGTTTTTCTCTCTGAGTCCTCCTCTTTGATTTATCTGCAATAACCACTTTTAAAATTCTAGTGATGTAAAAATAAGCTGCCTCCGTGTAACGTTTGGTAACAATTTTTTTTTTCATTTATGTCTGTAACCAGGGTATGTATTCGTTTTGTTACTGCGTTGATCGCGATAAACTAATACAGAAGCCGTTGTGTTTCCGTCTTTTTTCTTTACATGAAACTCACTGGGAATTGCCATGTCGAGCAACTGGTTTGATCACTCCTGCGTCTACATCTTTGAACTTCTTTTCTGCCTTCTGATTTTTGAGCTTCTTGCCCAATCGATATGGCCGTAGTGTTATTGGGGTATCATCTGTTATGGTATCGTAATGTTGCGTTACATCGCTTGTACCGAGATGCTAATCAGAGCTGCATGAATATATTTTAATTCCATTAGCAAAGTTTTTTGTAGTTGTTCTTTCCGTTTTCGTTTAGTAGCTGACTGTCGATTGTCCATAATTCTTCCTCATTTCCTTCAGTTTTTTGTTGGAAAATCAATATCCCATCAATTGCGTGTTAGTTTTCCCAATCTTTTCGTTTTCGTAAATGATTTATCTTCCTCATCGAAATTTTGGTGATATTGATGGATTCCTTGTTCGTATTACGTACACTATCCTCTCTGTCTAATGGCAGTTCTTTCTTTTCTCAAATTTTGATTAGGTTCGAAAATCATTTCTCCTTCCTGGTTCCTTCATACTTTTACGCTAACAAATCATTGTGTGCGCCCTGGTACTACTATTTCTCTGAACATCTCACTTCTGATTTCAGCATACATATTCGTGCGTTTGTCTCTCATCCATTTGATCCTAGATCTATTATTATCTCTTTATTAATTCTGCATAAGGTCTGTTCCAATTTCATACAATCTGCGCTTTAGTTTTCTGATGAAACTGCTAGGTAAGTGCTGATTTTTACGTTCTTGTATTCTATTATTGACAAATTTTTCCTATGAACCGATACATGGATTCCTTCTGCAGGTTATTACATCCATGTTAGCTCTTCTATACATGGCCAAATCTTCCTGGTATTTATCATTTTTATTGCTGGAAATTTTCTCCGGTATCGATCATTGCTTTTATTCTACCCCATTTATTTCTAATGGGTACGTTAATTTTGGTCCAGCTAACGTTTGCAACATAGCTATAGTTCGGGTTTCTGGATCTTGATCCACATTCTCGATCTTTGGCTGTTCTTGGTATTAAGTCGCCCAATTTGGTTTGTAATGGTACTTGGATAAATATTATCCGTAATGTTGTTGGTCTTGGTATCGTACGTTTTTCTTACGGTGCTTTTCTCTACTGATATGCTGCTTTCTTATAGGCATTCATATTACTGGTGCTGGATGATTGTAGTGTCCGCTATGTGTTGTCTTTCGATTTCCCATTGTTTGAGGTTCTCTTGAGTTAGCATCTGTGTTTCCTCCCTTGTTTTCCATGCGTTGTCGCTTTATATCTTGCTATCCCTCTTTGAAAATTTATCCATCGTCCAGTTTGCTCGTTTTCGTCGCTTCATATCTGGTTTTCTCTCGGCTTCTAAGTCTCATTATTTAGCTTTAAATTTTCCGTCCGACTTCTTCATCGTTACCATTCCATTTAGTTCAGAATTCCTACTAATTCACTTTTATCTTGTGGATATCTTTTGAGTGTCCATCTTAACACCATTGTCTTAGCTAAAAACGGCTAAGAATCCAATTGCCATTTTCCAGTTGATTTCTCTCTCTTTGTAGATATCGAAAATACATGCTAAACATTTTGTTGTTATGATTACTACTTACGGATTGAATGATGATATTATTCTAAAATTCCTGCCATCATTTGTCCGAAGATTAAGAATCTTCCCCACATGGCTTTCATCATATTCGCTGTAGCATGTTGAAAATGATCTGGTGATAGTAACAATTCGTAGTTGGGTTTCTCTCCACTATTGTTAACCTCCCGTTTATAGTTTACAAGTTAGATAATATTGCTCGCCTTTGTGCCTGGAATAATAATGTTCTCTGCTCGTTCCAGATCTTTTGTTTGGTATATTCCACTCTGTGATACGTCTATCTGGTTTAAATCTGCTTCGCTAAGCCAATTCTGTAAGTCCAATATTTTGGCGGTGCTACTATTACTCGAGTTGGAAATTGTAGCAACTTCCATCTTATTTCGAATCAATGGTCCATATACAATTACTACAACTGAACATATTGGGTACAAATTTCTCTGGGTTTATCATCCTTGTTACTGGTTGAGCGAATCTGATTTTTCCTTTATGCATTATCTCTAATTCGTTTATGCATTTACCTTGAATTGATGATTCTACTGGCATTTTGCAATTGTCTTTTCAATTTGTACGTGTACATAACTTCTCCAACGATTCTCCAAAATATCCTTTCTTGGCAGTGTAGTAATGGAATTGCGTTATCCGGATTTGTGATTGACTATTGCCAACATTTGTTTTTAATATTTTCGTTCAGGATACAAGTCATCTTTAACTAAATTGTAGTAATTTCTCTGTTGATGCAATCCTTTATGATATAAGACCACTCTTCGTTATTTATTGGTAGAAATAATTCATACATCTTTTGAGGTCTTATTTTGGCGCTTTTGCGTTCGGTATTGCTGTTAGTGATAAAAATATCCTTTATAATTTGTACTAGCTACCATTTCGTCACATTTGCTCACCATTCGCCCCTTTATGAATCTCATTCCGATAGTGGTATCGGTCGATATTACTACTGTTGGCGTGACCTCTGATCCGATAGTCGTGGTAATTGTGGGTTTTCCGATTCTTCCGGTTCTCCGTAATTCATCTAGTGCGCTCTTTTGCGTGTTAGTTTCTGTTTCACTGTGCACTCGTCCTTGCACTTCATCAAATATTGCGCTCTTCAATAAGGTGAGTCTACAAGTTCTGGTATCAGCGTGATATACGATCGTTGACATTCCCGTATTACATGATCTATCTGTTGCTAGACATTGGGGATACTTTTTCATCGCTTGTGTGTCCGGGTCAAAATATCCTTGATATTTCTCTAATTTACTTGGTAGCTTTCGATTACTACTACTCCCTTGACTAGTTGATTCAATAAGGTGTACTCTCCTCCTTGGCATGTTCCGTCTCCAGCCGTTATTCTCCCCGCAGCGTATACTCGGGTAGTTTTTATCTTTCCTTCCTCGGCTGCTACATTCACTCGTCCAGCTATTGAGATGCGTCCTGTCGTGAATCCTTCTTCACATTCGCTCCGCGTTACTGATACTACTGTTGTTTCCGTACCCGCTTCTATAATTGTTGAATGCGAGTGATGTCCGCAATGAAATGCTACGATTTTCCTTGTTACTGAGCATTCTTTGATTTCTGTTTTTATGAAATCTACTTCTTGATATACGTTATATGATACTGCTGTTGCTGTTGTCTGTAATTTACCGGGGTTTGCAGCTTTGCACTCTTCCGTTTCTTTTAGTGAATATTTATCACCAATCTTTATGTTATCACAATCATATACTACAAACGGTTCTACTCCTTTTACGCACATCATCCATATGAGTATTGTAGTGATTATCGTGTTCATCCCTTTTCTAGCTGTTTTTGGATCGCTTGCATTAATCGTTGTTTCGAATTCCGTTAATAACTCTTTCAACTTTGTCTGCATGATTTCAGTTTGATCATCTTTGCTTACTAAATTTATGAAGGCTTGCCATCCACCTTGAGTCAGGATGAATGGTTCGATTATTTTCCTGATAATATCCGTTATTGCGAATTCATATCCGTTTGGGTTGTATCTTGGAGTTCGCTTTCTGTATATCACTATCGTATTGTACATCAGGTAGGCCATTCCTACCAAATATCTATTTGGGTCATCAGATCGTTTCGTTAAGTGATTTATTATCAGCCGTAATTCCACTGGATCTTTAGTTGTAGTTCGCACTTTGTTGTCCATGATTTTATTTATTATTGGTTTTATTGCTGCCCAAAGCTGCTTCGCTTCTGCTCCGATATTATTAAGTTTTAAATTTCTCTTTATTTCTGGATTTGCTAATCCCAGCATATCAGTTATTAGTCTGTTGATCCACTTTGCTCCTTGTTCTTGACCCTTTAATTTTCCTTGTAACTGCTTTGTCACTTGACTGAGCTTGTTCAATTTCGTTGTCAATTGGTCCATCTGCATTTGTTCTTTAGTTTTCCTTTCTGGAGCTGGTTTATCAATTTTTGGTCGTCCTCTGGATTTCTTTTCCATTGCCGTACCTGTTTCTTTTCGTTTGGGTTGCTCATCCACCGTTTCTCTGGATGTTGTAGCTCCTCGTTCGTTTATCCAGTTGTCCCATTCGTCTCCTGTTGAGTTTCGGCGTCTTCTCTCTTTCTTTTTATTTTCCTCTTCGGTATCTGGCTCTATAATTTCGACTAGTTGTCTTTGACCACATACTAGCTCGTCTGGTTCATCTGTTATCATATCATCTTCGTTTTCTGTCATGAACAAATCTCTTGATTCCGGTATTCTCCTGGTTGTTTCCTCATCCACGATATCCTTTAGATCATTCAGTATCTCTTCGTCTCCTGTTGTGATGACGATTTACTTCATCTGCTGCAGGTGGAACTTCTGGCGTATTTAGACTTTCCTGTCGCCCTATTGGCGTTTTCGTTTTGATTTCTCTTGTATTGAGTTCTCTGCCCGCGATCTTTGCTACTGTTAATATATTTATTAATCCCAGTTGCATTTGCGTAACTCCAATTTCGAGATCGTCGTCCAATGATCGTCCTTCGTATTGTAAATGAAATGGCGGTTCATACGGTATTCTCTTTTTCACTTCACTTACCTTGGCAGTGATATAAAATTCTCTTTCAATTGGTTCGAAATCTGGCATCATAATTTTTAAACTATACTTCTCTATCGTTTCGGCTGCCCATTCGGTGTGTTTCCATTTTCGGATGATTTCTCGGAATTGCTCTGGGTACCACGCATACATTCTCCGACATTCCTCTATTTCCTTTACAATATTTCGCAGATTCTCTACTCTGTTACAAGAATCGATTATCCATTTTGCCAAATCTGTTACCGTTCGTCTTTGATTCTTTGCTCCAGTTCTCAATATCGCTGCTAACTCTCTACACTTTTGTGTTTCTGTTAATCTTGTTAATCCTTCTTCCACAGGATCATCTATATCTGTGGGCAAGTATTTTATTCCTGGAATTCGTTTCTCGAGTACGCTAATTCGCGGTCTCGCTTGTTCTTGTTGAATTCGTATTTTCATTTCCCGTTCCGTTTCTACTTCGATCGTGATGTATATCGTATCATCTTTTACAAATTGAGGTGTTACGTATTTTTTCAACAGAAATTGTGGTACTCCTCCTGCAACATTTTCAGTGGATTTTGGCTTCTGACTTATCATTGATCTTGGGTCTACTCCCAATTTTTCGCTGTGTCGCTCTTCCCATTTTCCGGGTTTAGCAATTGAAATTATGACCTTTCGATTAAATGGCCATTCTAACTTGCCGTCATATCTGCCTCTTGCTAATAGAAAGTACACTGATAGATATTTTCCTTTTCCTACCCCATCTCCGTTTGGGTATACTCTCAATTTCATCCGGTATCCTCCGATCTCTGTATAGAATTGATGGCTTGTGATACCAATGATTTTCTCTTCCTCAGCCGATTTTACTTTTTCTGCCCATCCACCTATTTTCCATGTGTATGGGGCTAGTCGAGCTCTATCGTTTATTTCCTCGTCTTCCTCTGGTTGCCATTCCATTTCATTTATCATTTCCTCTGGTAAATTTTCATATGGTTCATCTTCATATAACTCTAAGGTTGTCTCATTAGCTGCATCTTCTGGCGCTTCTCCTGGTATATATTTTCTCCATTTCGGTTCGGTTCTCTCCATTTTCCATTTCCACTCCTTTGTCTTTTCATCGTACACCTTTTTCCACGGTGTTGATCGGCATCTCGAGTCATCCATAGGTTGCAATTTTGTGCTTAATTTCGCATCTTGTCTCCATAACTGGTAGATGGTTAATATTTGATCCATCTTTCTTTTCATTTCCTCTTGAAATTCTTGGATCTGTTGTTCCTTTTTTGTCGTATTTTTTCTCTCTGGTTCATCCATGGCTATGATATTAATGGTTTGTCCGTCTTCCCATATACCTAATTCGTATATCGGGGTTCGTTCTCATGGACTTATTTGTCGTTTGTGGTACATTATTGCCACGTCTTCCACCATACCGTCGTCACTACTTTCGATTATTGGTTGGATAATTTCTCGATTTATCCGTCGGTATAATTCGTGCATTTGACAATCGGGATCTACTAGTATTTCTTTTATTTCATCATTTGGTAGCTTTATTTTTATCTTTATTGGTTCATCTCCTCTCATATCTCTTTGGTGCTCTCCATATTTGGCTATCAACTCATCTGTTCTCTCGTTATCAAATCTCATTATGTCTGTATCTCGTACAGCCTCTACGAACATTTTCATTGAGATCGGTCTCGTTAATGATAATCGATTAATATATTTTCTAGCTTGGTCTATTGCTTGTTCTGTCATTTTTATCTGGTTCTGCCTCATTATCTTTTGTCTCTCTTTTTCTAATCCAGGTTTTATTTCTTTGGCATATAATATATGAATTTTTTGCCATATTTCTGCTGTCGTTTCCTCGGTTTCATTTTTGTTTAAAGTTACTACATTTATTCCTTTTGGCCATATTAGAGCATCCGCTAGGTGTATATCTCGCTTTATTTTCCTTCCTTGATAATATAAAGGTTTGTTTTTATAGCTGGGTCCTAGCTTTTTCACTACCCAATCATACAACTCGTTTGTGCTCTCGCCTCTTGTGGCTATTATCTGTCTTGGTATCTCTGGAAAATCAATAATTACCTGATACTCTTCTCTATCATATTCTTTCAGATTCTCTTGGTACTTTTTTATCGTGTCTTTCCATGATGCTGTAAATGTACCGTTATCTTGTTGGTGTCCTTTCGCAATCAGTTTCATTATTCTGCTGTATGCGGGTTGTATCTCTGAGGTTTAAGAACATTTGATTTCGATCTACTTCTTCTACAATTTCATTAATTTCTTTTAATATCTCGGTTTCGTCTTCTCTTGGCACGTTCGTCTCCATTTCCTCTAGTTCGAATTTTGATTCATCTTTATTCGGTTTATTTTCCTCGCATGATTGAAATATTTCTCCGCCCAAACTGCTTATTTCACTTTCATCTTCATCTGTTTGATCGTCTGGTATTTGTCTCAACATATTGATATGTAGTTGTTCCTCCTCTTTCATTATCTTTGTTGGTCCTTTTGTTTGGAACCATATCTCTTTTATTCTGTTCTCAATTTGAGCTTCACTCCACGTGGGCTTTTCTTTCCTGATTCTTGTTTCTATTTTTTTGTAGCAGTATCCTCTGGATTCGATTTTTTGTTATTATTGGTTCTGATATCTCTTTTTCTTTTGACATTGATGCTTCTTGCTCCTCTTTTTGTAGTTCCAATTCTGGTTCTTTCATTTCTTGCGTTAGCACTCTCTTTGCTAGCACTTCTATTTTTTGATCTAGTGCTTGTTCTTGTTCTAAATGTTTCAACGCTCCGTCTATTTTTAATATTAGTGCCTTCTTTCTTAGTTCTGCTTTCTCTTGGTTTAGGATTGCTTCTTTTTCTTTTAATTGATCCTCCTCTTGTTCTAGAGCTTCCTCTTGCTTTATTTTCTCGAGTGTACTCTCTATTGTTTGTGTCATAATTTCGTTTTCGAGTTCGTCTATTTCGTACATTAGTGTTTCCTCGTTTTGATCTTCCGTTATCATCATCTCTGCTCGATTACTCTCTTGAGTGTCCGGTTTATCCGGTTTCTCCACTTCTTTTAATTGTCGACGTCTTTGTTTTTCCTCCTCTGTAAATTCTTTGATGGCCTCTATTTTCTCCATCGTATTCAATTCAATTGTTTTCTCATTTAATTCGACTGTTTTCTCATCGTCGGTTATCATATTTCCTCCCCCTTCGTTCTCAACACACTGCTCCGCAGTGTGCATTTCATCTGGAATTTCCATCCTCATCATATTAATTCTTTTCGGGGTTTGTTTTCGATTTTCCCATCTTTGCTGGATTTCCTGGGCTTCCTCTGTTTGTAGTCTTTGCCATTCAGCTTGTTGTTGCTCTTGATATTCTCTAGTTCGCAGCTCTTGAATCTCCTCATTGCTTCTCATTACATTGATTCGTTGTTGCTGTATATTGGCGGGCATCTGTTGCATCATCTCTTTTAATTCCATGGGCATTCGCTGTAATGTTTCCCGTAACATGTCTATTTCTTGTATCACATTAATTTGTGGATTTCTTGTAGGATTATTGCTTGGTCTTGATTGGTTTGCCTCTCCTCCTATGTTGCATCGCCTTGCGATGTGCCCTTGTTGACCACAGTTATAGCACGCTTTGCTGTCTAGTTGTTTACATATTCTCTCAGTATGTCCTCGTCTACCACATTTTTGACAATTGTAATTTCGGAAACAATTTTCTGATCGATGTCCTATTTTTTGACATGTGGAGCATTTTTCGTTTGCATTTGGATTGTTCCTGAAATTATTATTATAACTTACTTGGCTATTACCTCTATCTTCCGGGTTTCTCGTTGCTGGTGGCTTGAGCATCTGTTGGGCTCTTGGAATGAATTGATTCATAGCTGGGTTGATATTGTTGTTTTGATTGTTGGCATTGACTGTTGAAATTGTTGGTTCTGTGGCCAAGACTGCCACTTGATATCCCAATCCCAGATGGGCTTCACATCTATTGGCGATTGCTACTGCTTTATCTAATGTCTCTGGTGCCAAGCATCCCAGGTTAGCCCGTATGTCTTCTCTTTTGATTCCTCTTATGAAGACATCCACCATTTTGTCTTCGGGCAAATCTGTTTCTCCGAAGGCTTCTTTACACAATTTCTTTAATTCGCACGCGTATACTGCATTTGATTCGTCTCGTCTTTGTTTTCGATGTAGGAAGTCCAATATCTTCCTATTTCCCTTTTTTTCTATTCCGAATATTTTTATTAAGAACTCTTTAATCTCTGTCCACGTTGTCAGTTTCGTTACATCTCTCGCTTCTTCCACAAATACATCTTGTGCGCTCCCTTTCAAATACAAGGGTAGTCGCTCTTTTACTTTTTGGTCTGTCCAGTGACATATGTTTTTATAAACTTCAAATTCCTTTATGAATGTATCTAATTTGTTGAGACTACCGTCGAACGGTTCTCCTCTGAACTTTTCTCTGAATTCTCCTACTGTTGCATTATTGTTGTTCAACATTGTATTTGGATCCTGTATTGAAGAACTTATAGAAGTTGTCATGTTTGGATTGTTGTCTAGATTCTCTTCTTCGTTCACTGATTCTACTGTTGCCAATTGGTTCTCGATATTACGTAATTCGTTCTCTTCGCTGCTGTTAAATTCAAAATCGGTCAATCCGCTATCTGTGCCGGTTCCTGTTGCTGCTGTAGTTGATACTCCGGTCTTGGCACTTCTACCGTTGCGAACTTTTTTCTTTTCTTCCGCTTTTAATAAACTCTTTTCGTTATTCTCTTTGCTTTTGCTTCTCGTATGGTTGCTGATGCTATCAATGTTTACGGTTATTCGTTTACTTGACTGGTTTCTCTTCTCTTGCTTTGGTTGCTTTGAAATTCTGGTTGCTTATTACTCGTAGCTACTCTGACGTTTATTACAAATTCTTTTCTACTCGTTTATTCAAGTTTCTTTATTATCACTTGCTTTGTAGTTTGCTCTGAAATGTTTTCTCCTTTGCTTTGCTTTGCACTTGACTTGGATTGCTTTGTTTGGCTATTGATTCTCTTAAAATAAATGACACTCCAATATTCTATACTCTATACTAATTTCTCCTCCATTTACCATACTATATACGTTATCATCCCTTGTTCGCATTTACCGTGGTGGTCTTCTTTATCTGACTCACCCCCCTCATTTTAAGTCTATTTTTAATTATCTATACCTCGTAATAATTATCTATTAATCTCATATCAATTATCTATATAGTCTTATCAGTTATCTATATAGTCGTATCAATTATCTATATCATAATATCAATAATATAAAATCATCATATTCATATTCTCAATCAATCCATTAATTATTTTTCCTATGTCTCCCAAAAAATTCGTTACTTAATCCTCAGTCGCTGGCGCTCTATGCCCTCTATAATTTCCGTTGGCTCTTCGGCCTTCGGCTTTAACTCTTTCACTGGTCATCTGTGACCTTAATATCTATCCGTAATCATATTTCATCTTTACTCGAGTCATATCTTATCTGGCACTCTATGGCCCCTAATATCTAATCATAATCGTCCGGCACTCTATGGCCTCTAATATCTAATCGTAATCATATCTCATCCGGCACTCTATGGCCTCTAATATCTAATCATAATTATATCTCATCTTTACTGTTTAATCTAATCATAATCATATTCTATCAATTTCATCTTTACTCATATTCATATTCATCTTATTCATGTTATCTCTCATTGTTTCACCGGACTTGAGCTCATCAGTGACTTTTGGGTATTTTTGAGGCCTCACACTGACTCTCAAGCCATGGCGTCTTTTGGCCGCGCATTCTTCCGGTTACGCTTTACTCACCGCCATTCGGATATTTGGTACTCGGTGTGGGATCCGGGTTATTGTACCAAACTCCTTGCTGGGCAATAAAAAAACATTCCCTCGGTACTCGGTGTGGGATCCGGGTTGTGTACCTCGAAGAATATAAAAGTATGGAAATGCCTAGACGTTCAATCAAGTTCCAAAAGCGGTTTACTTGATTTCCCGAATAGTGAAAAGAAAAGGAAGCGATTAAATATAGGCGCGGAAAATTTCTAATCCCTGCCCGCCTCTGCAATCAGATTTCCCGGCTCAATTCGGCCGCCCTTATCTGACCGTCGGATTTCCCGGCTCAATTCGGCCGCCCTTATCCGACCTTAGTAGGACATTTCGAGTATGAACCATTTACCGGTTAGTTCACATCTCACCTACCGTTTGGCCCCGATACTCGGTGTGGGATCCGGGTTGTTGTATCGAGTTCCTCCCAGCGAAAAAAAGAATCGTTCGATACTCGGTGTGTGATCCGGGTTTTTGTATCGAACGGCTCAGCGCCATCAGTCCCTTGGCTGATAACAACCTGAGCACGACAGTCCGTAGCTGTCCTCTGGTGCCTCACCACCAGCTAGGGAAAAAGAAGTCATCTCTAGGTACCTTTAATCTAACTATTAATTCTGTTCCGTGCGCACTCTTTCTCTCACCTCTCGGTCTATCTCTTCACACCCCCCTTCAAAATTTGTGGTAATCGCATCAGCAAGCTCCCCAAAAGAGGTGATCAATCTCTTGCCGGTTACTTGCTGACATACGCGACTTGGCCTACCAGTTCCTTTCTCAGCAGGGTTGATCAGGGTTTCCCTTGGGTGAGCGTACTATCGTTAGATAGCTCAGGTTAACCATTTTTCCTCGTCCTATCTCAATATAATATCAATAAAACAATAATATCAATAAAACAAAAAGAAGCATACACTAGGAAACTCGGTTGTCGAAATTTTTCCGTCCAATACTTTGTGTCTCTGTGCGTGTGTTTTAATTATTTCCCTAATTCGGCTTTTATGTATTTGGTCTATTACCTTTATTTATCGTTGTCGGGTGGTTTTATTATTTACAAACATTGCATATTTCTTTTATATAATAATTCAAGTAATACATAATACACATTTATTTCATTTCGTCATAACAATTCACGGAAAGTAAACAGTTAGTCTTTCCTTTATCTTTCGCTGGCATAACATACAGTGCGACTCTTGTGCGCATCCATGACAATAACTCAGGTGTCCGCAAGGTATCACCATTACTCGTGCTTCCTCTGTTTTGCACGCATAACATTCCAAATAAGCCTTGGTTTGCTCTTTCATTGTTGTTGTAATCTCGTCTTCAATATTTTTGACTTTTTCCATTAACTTGTGCCAGCTTTTCCCAAATTTAGTTATTTCCAATCTCATGGAAAGAATTTCATATATCCTTTCGGTTGTTACATCTTTATCAATATCGATCAATTTTATTAATATGCAATGTTCGTCGGAATACAGATTGGAAATCGTTGATATATCCTCTTTAGCTCTTTTAATTAATTTTTGTTTGTTAATTAGTTCCTCAAGATTATCATTTTCGATGTTTAGGATGCCCTTTAGTTTTTCTATTATTTTTGTTGGTTCCATCTCTAAAATTATTAAATCTCTTTTAATTACCCATTAAATTTATTTAAATACTAATTAACTAAATTGTATGTTATTCATTCAACTTTTAGTTTAATGTTTTGTTTTAATAACTGCTACTTTAATTGCTATAATTACCCGTTGTAATTTATTCTATTATCGTTCTATTGTTTTTCCCCGTTTGTCGTTATTCCCCTTACTTACCCCATTTCATTTTATCCCGCATTTTGCCCTTTTAATTATATGTTGTTTGCTTATGCGTCTTGTCGTGTTGTTGGTATCTTATAAGGGTGTTGTGTCATCAAGTATTAATGGATGTTGAATGCTTTGGCGTTGATATCTATTTAACATAATTTCATATCAGTTTGTTTGCTTGGGTTTTGCAAACTAATCATTGTTTATTTCTTTATGTATTCTCGTGATTGTGTGTAGTCGGTTTGATGGTTTTTAATTGTAGTCGGTTGGGTCGTTTTTCATTGTTATCACATCTCTCCGTGGTTCGATAAAATGTCGTCTCGACATTTTCTATTTAAACTTTAGACATTTGTTGATATTTCCTTTGGTTTTTCGCAAAAACAATCGTTCGATCCCGGCTGAGCCCCCAAATTTGTACTTGGTGGGCTAGTCGTCTATTGTTTACTCTCTTGATTTGTAGTCAGGTCATTCGTTTTTCATCGATCTTTACAATTTCTCATCAATCTTTATAATTGATCTTTACATTTTTAAGTTCCACATGTTTCATCTCTCCAGGGTTCGGCAAAATGTCGTCCCGACATTTCCTGTTAAAAAGATAGTCATGCTTTATGTCCGTTCGCTTGTTGTACAAGAAAATCATTCTATCCCGGCTGAGCCCCCAAATTTGTATGGTGGGTTACAGGGTTTCGTCATTTGTTTTAAATTTTTCCATGGTTGCCCCGTAACGCCATACAAAAAATACTAACTGCCACTTGGCACCCGTTGCTAGGCAACGTTGGTAATGTGTTCAAGTGGTGGACTGTCCGCAAAAATTGAGTATCATTAGCTAATACTATAGTTGCTCGGACAATCCTCGGGTTCACGAGCTGTCGATAGAAGACCTGTGCTCGCTTTAACATTATTTGGTCCCCTTGCGTTTTTAGTTTCTATTGTTTATCCATTTATTTCATCAAATTTAGGTCAACCATGAAATCAGAGTTACTACTTATCTAACCTTCCTACAGTGTTACTTCAAACCTCATGATGTATTTAAAATAATAAAATGTACATGAAAACCACAATATACACAGATGATGTTTTAGTT
The DNA here is from genome assembly GCA_022537955.1 of Schmidtea mediterranea. Classification (NCBI taxonomy): domain Eukaryota; kingdom Metazoa; phylum Platyhelminthes; order Tricladida; family Dugesiidae; genus Schmidtea; species Schmidtea mediterranea. The sequence goes on along the minus strand of CM039680.1, from coordinate 54,888,502 downwards.
ATCTAAAGATTGCGGGATTGTTGGCGGATTGGAAGATCGAGCGGCTCGACGTTTAGCCCGCTCCTTCCGCCCAGGTCGACGACTGGCTGTGGATGAGGTGACTGAAGTGGTTGCGAGTGCCGATGGAGTAGATTTCGCTTCGCGATAGGCCAATTGAGCAGGAGCGAAGACTAGCGGGTAGGTTACCGCTGCTCCCTCCTGACAGGCGGATAACGCTACCTCTAACCCCTTGATTTGTGTTTTCAGGCCCTGTACTAACTGCTTTTCTTCTGCCCATCCCTTCTGGGCCGCAGTTAGTTTTTGGTATAATCGTTTATTTCTCGTGGGCTCGATCCATGTTGCTTTTATTTGCTGAGTTTCTCGCACTAATTGAACAAGTTGTTCGTGTAAGTTCTTATTGGATTGCCTTGCTTGAGTTAGTTCGTTCTGAAGTAATTGCATGGGGTCCATCTCTGGAATAATAAGAGTTGAATTTTCCTGATGATTATTAATGATAATTTGGTTTAAACTCAAACAGTTTTATGTAAAAATGAAATAAACTATAATAATAAACGAGAGAAGTGGTTGATAATACTAATATTCAAATTATCAAAACAAGAATCAATCGTCTGCAAAGAACCGCTTGATCCCTTCTTCTGGTGAGTAGCCAGGGATTACGAATACTGGCCTTTTGAGGTTTCGAACTGGCCTTGGTGAGGGTGGGTATCTGCTGGCTAACCGTCCCGCCATCAGGTCATCTTGGACGTTGGCCAGGTGTGCTGTGGCCCTTGCCACATCTGCTTCGACTTGACGTTGGAGTTGGAGGAGGTCCTCCAGGAGCTCTTGGGCCTGAGTTAAGATATCCTGAGAAGGATTAGGCTCGTCAAACGGCTTCCGGAACTGCCGCATGAATTCCTCTGGGATATGTCTTCCGGTTGATCATCTTCAGGCATGGAAGGGTATCGCTCTTGATACACCCGATTCCATGCCTGCCTCCATTGTTCCACTACATGGGCAGGGAGTTCGAGCATAGCCTCGGTCGGTCCTGAATGAAAGAAGGAAAATTATTTTTATTCTATACGTAGTCGGATAGTATTGCTCATCATCTTAATAGAACTGGAATATCTTAATTTCAAAATGTCATGACTCTCGGAACTTAAAGTGGAACGCGTTCTTCCTAGCCGGTTTGATCATATATTGTGTCAAGGGAGAATGTAATTGCTAAGCTGCTGGGTTACTCGTTTCCATGCCGCGGGGTCGGTGTAAGAAATCAGTTGTCTTTTTATCTAATCCGATTACCGGTGATTTATTTATCCCTAACACTAAAATGGATACTCGTTTGAATGTTCACTAGATATCTTAACCTTGTATAAAATAATTAAATAGACGACCGGTTAAGCTATTCTTGTAAAACAACCTTTGGGTATTCATAAATTCTCAACAACTTAAATTAATTAATATTTTGATGATTAAACCCTCAAAAAATAAGGCAAAATAAAATTTTTAACGATTATTATTCATATAAAATAACTCAGTTAAGATCGTTATCAAACTTGTGCTTAGGATCTGATCTATTGGTTAAGTAAAATACTTGTACAATTATCCAATGAATTAGTCCCTCCGTGGCAAAAGGAAATATGGATTTCTGGTAATCTCCCACTATAGTTGAGACGGAATTTTGGTCATTAATTTCTACTTAGTTATTTTATGGTATGGCTGTCTTATTGGATTGATGAAAAATACGGAACCAAAGTCGACAGGATTTCAGAAGTTCGTTGGTCGTGAGAGCTCTAACTTTTGTTAGTAACTGGGCTTCTAGGTTCACAACCAAAATTTGTAAAGTTTATTCGTTAATGCCCTAGATCGTTCCTGTGCCTCAAACATTATTACAACTTTATTCTGGAATTAAATTGAAGAGTTACTTGAAGGAGCTTCATTGTTGGTTGTGGGTCGCAATCTCAAGGTTTCTTCTGGACTATTCGGAGAACGCATGATTTAGAAATGCAATGAAGGGACAATTATCGTTGATTATAACGAAAACGCACTATTGACATCCGGACAAGCCGGAAACGCATGTCATTCACGATTCGGCTACTGTAGCGGATATTTATGTTACCGGAAATGCCGATTGGTAAGCGAGTGAATTTTTAAATCAACAATTTATGCATCTATTTCAGGTAATGAATGTGCAATTCGTAAATTATTTCATGGTCGACGTTCATTACAACGAGTTTGCAGTGGTTCAGGGATTTTAGACTACTTGCTTATCTTGTGCTATCGGGACAAGGGATCTTCTTAGTAAGGACGACAGTGTTTTTATCAGTTACGATCGGGTCATCTGGTAATTTATTTTATTTAATTACTTGATTTTTTCGCATATTTTAAGGGAGTTTTCTTTATCGCCAAATTATGGATCGATTTATCTCATTTTTATGATTCGACCTCTACTGGAATTTTCTACATTAAGCCAATTCATTTGTCTCTTGGATTTCTTATGTATCATTTTTGGATTTACGTGAGTGAATAGTTTTAATTTACTGAAAATAAATTTTACATAATTTTTCGTTTTAATATGCTTAACGTAATTTGTCTACGAATTAATGAGGGATCTTGTCATAATTAATTCAGAGGTGGAGTCAATCAATATTGTTGTCAACATTAGTTGGGCTGGTTCGAATCTTAGTCGATAATATTCAATATTTAAGTTGGTTCAGTAGAAGTCAAAGAATTTATGTTGTTCAATTAAATCTATCTTAGTATTAAAGAGAACTTGTCCATCAAATCAATTAATTTGGCTTAATATTTATTCTAATTACTGAGTTTCAATGGTTTACATTCTCCTTCAAAAATTCATTCACTGATATTCAATAAAGTACCATAAAGTAATCACGTAATTTTTCCAAATAAAACTTTATCTTTAACTATAATAATTTGATGGGTTGTTTTAATCTTCCTTTAGTTTTTCATCGCTAGTTATTTCAATGCCTGTTAAATCAATGAGTTACATCAGTTTTGTTTAATAATTATTTTAATTAATAGAATTTAATCAATATTTACTTATTTTTTTTAATCATTTTCTTTTAATTACAATTACACATTTTTACTCAATAATTAATTTAAGCGATAAAATTTTACGAATTACTTTAGTTTTGCTTTATATTAACTAATAGTTACTTTAATTTTAATTAATAACTACATTTTTGGTTGAACTAATGAAATACGTCTATATTAATGTATTTGAAAGGCAAGTTCAATTTAATCGTACCAATAATTTTCATCTAAGTTATTTCAAATTATTAATCAATATCAACGATTTAATTTTTACTCATTCCCCGTGCCATTCCCCGTTAATAGGCCTTAGGCGCATAATGTGTTCATATTATATTTAATGAGTGCCCACAGGACTACTCGGTGTGATGATTTTTAGCCGTGTGTAGTAAGATTTTAGGTCGATTTTACAGAATTGAGAAACGAGGAAGTAGCCAGAGACTTCTTCCTTATTTCTCGCTTCAGCTATAGGGATAATATTGACGTTCCAACCCTGCGTTCCGCACGCCGGGCCTTCACGGGCACAGATCATTGGCGATATTCCACGCGCTTACACGAATCTGAGTTGTGTGTAGATTTTTATTTACTTGCATTATGTTTCGGCTGTGGGCCGGAAAAATTTCGACAGATTTATTTAAAATTATATATATATATGAAACAATTTATGCATAATAATGTTTATTAATTATAAAACAAAATAACAGGTTACCATTCCTTGCCATTCCAAAAAATCATAATTCATATACCATAAAATAAAACCAGAAATACCGCTTTCCCCACGTCGACGCCGAGCAGAGCTCTACTGAGATGCAATGAACGTGACGTGGAAAGAGGGTTCCACCATAAATATTTCTCACCTAAATAAAAATTGACAATAACTGTAACTTCGAAGATAGTTTCAAAAACGTTTAAGATTTTCAAAAAATTTTGACAATTTTCAAAAATGGTTTTGTTTCGAAAAACGGTGTTTTTAATGTGAAAATGGATCAGTATATATACCTAAATTTTTGGTGTGTAAAATTTGATGTAGTAAAACAAAATTCGACCTTGTTATTTTCTAGCAAATTCTATTATTTATTTTTATTATTTTTTGATTTATTTTTATAATTTTTTATTTATAATTTTTATTGAATTATTGCTAATTCAAATTTTTCGATTTAAATTTCATTTTAATGAACTTTTATTAATTTTTTTCAATTTCGTCGAATTTGTTGTGTTTTCTTGTTGTATTTATGTAAATATCGTGCGGATCTTGGTGCATTTTGTTAATATTTTATTTTATTTTTATGTTTATTATTTTATATTTAATTCTTTTATTTCTCAGATTTTATATGGTTTAATTGGTGTTTTAGGGTTTATTTGAATTGCATGTTGTATTTGCGTGTGTGTTTCTGATCCATTTAAACATTCTCAAGGCCGCTTACGTTCTGGCCCAACACTAAGTAAAAGACCTTTATAAGTTTGTTTAAACTAGTCAGTTGCAAAACACTAAAAATTATTCACAATTTTACTTAAATCTATAATACGACACCAAATAACCATAATAACAATCCAGAAAAGCAATTTATATATTACTGAGTATCTGATGAAGACGAAGATTTGGTTTTGACCATTTCAAGGGGTTCTCCATCAAGTGTGTACATAATAAAAATCTTATTACAAGTGGTGGGTTACTGGGTGTTGAAGTTTGTTTAAATGTTCCTCTGATTACCCCGGTAACGCCATACAAACATTTTAGCCACCACTCGGCACCCGTTACTAAGCAACGTTGGAAATGTGTTCGAGTGGGTGGATTGTCCGCAAAAAGTGAGCGCTATTACTAATGCTGTAATTGCTCGGACAATCCCTGGGTTCAACGAGCTGTCGTTAGAAGACGCCTGCTCGATTTTTGATAATTGGTCCTCCTTAGGTTGTGAAAAATTTTTTAATGTTGGAGTTTGATATGAAATAATAGAGATTCTACCACGATTTTGGACTAAAGCACACCTAAGATTGATGTAATTATACAAGGCATGTAACATTTACAGATGAAAACACATTGAAACGTTATTTCGGTTTGTTTAACAATCGCGCGTCTCGGCGCCTGGCACGTTCCTTGCGTCCTGGACGATAGCTAGAGCTTGTTGCTGTAACTGGGGTTGAGGCCTATGGTGGAGTTGCCACCGACTCACGGTAAGCTAACTGAGCCGGGGCAAAAACGAGAGGGTAGGTTACAGCCGCTCCTTCCTGACTGGCGGACAAGGCGACCTCCAACCCCCGTATTTGCGTTTGGAGGTTTTGATTTATTTGTTTTTCCTGAGCCCACCCTTTTTGGTCAGCGGTGAGCCTTTGACGTAGTGGCTTGATCTTAGTCGGGTTCACCCAGGTAGCTTTTGTTTAGTGAATTTTTCGAGTTAACTGGATTATTTGATCGTATAAAGTTTTGTTGGTCTGTTGGGCACGGGTCAGTTCAGTTCGTAGGGTTTGGAGAGGTTCCATTTCTGGGGATAATAGATATTAACACTTTTATTACTAATTTATAATTCACAAGCATACGATTAATGTAAAACATAAATTGCAAAGTTTATACTACGAAATCACCAAAACCAATGGAGAACAAATTTCATCGATAAGTTTTATATATACACAAAAAAACAAAAATGTCTGTAGTAAACTAGGACAGTTAGTGTTGGCTAGTTCGAGAAGGTCAGGCATCCTCGAAGAATTTCTTTATTTCCTCCTCCGGGGAGCAATTCGAAATTACCATCACGGGCCGCTTCGTATTACGGGCCGGTCTTGGGAAAGGTGGATAATTGTCCGCGAGTCGCCAAGCTGCCAGGTTATCTTCCACGTTGGCCAAATATCTCCTGGCCCGATCCACTGAGGAGTTGACGAGGCGCTGATGGTTTAGGAGGTGGTGCAGAAGTGCCTGGGCCCGCACATGGATATCATGGGCCGGACTTGGGTCGCTAGATCGACCCTCCTTCTTGAATTGTTTCATTGTAAGCTCCACCAGGAACGCGTCTTCCCGTCGGTTTTCCCCTGGCTTAGGCATGTCGGGGTATCGTTCTTGATTGGTGCGTCGCCACGCTTGTCGCCATTGGTCTGCGACGTGAGCGGTCATATAGGCGTGGGATCTCGATTTTTCTGAATGATATAATAGATCAACAGGGATTAAACAAAAACCTTTCTATTTGAAGTCCATCTATTTGGGTATATCTTATGGCATTACCTCCTAGATCCGAGTCAGGTGAGCGAATCTCCTATCTCCATAGATGGGAATTAATTTCAAAGGGTGCTCAGGGTAGGGTAGGGTCGACGGTAATCGGGGGAAAATTAACTATGTCGTGCCGACATTCATAATTACCTGACAATGGGAATTGATTTCAAGTAATTGTACTCGCCACAACATGAATTAAATCTTTAAACAAAATTCAGGCTAGTTAGGCTACTCAAGGGTCCCTGTAACCTCAAAAAATGATTGGCGTAACTTTAGTTACAACAAATTCCGGGGACTGACAAAAGAATGCCTAAGGATGCTTCGAGTGGTGCATCGTACGAGAGATTGTGGGACTAAACAACCTACCTGATGGTCAGGATAATTAAGATGTCTGGGTTGAGATATCAATGGTATAACATTTTATGAAAATGGTCGAAACTAGTCTAGGGTTTTCTAACCGGTAGTATCCATTTTCTTCTGCTTTGAGTGATCTGACTACTCTATAAATTAGAATGCAATTTCGTAAGTTATTATAAATTCATAATATGATAAAATTTGATTTTTCAATTAGGAGGTTCGACTAAACTTCAGGAATATTTCAAATACTTACAACTTTACCGTATGTTAAGAATTTAATTCTAAGGCTAAACCAAATCTGATTAAAGTTTCAAATGACCAAAATCTTCTAATGTATAAAAATGTAATTCTAAAACGTAAAAGCTGACAAAAATGTAATACTGAAACATGAATAATTTTTTAATCCTTATAATATGGTAAATTACAGAAATGTAGTTCTAAAACATAAAATAAGACAAAAGTTGTAATTATAAATATAAATGATTCAAATGATTACCATTTTCCAATACAATTATAATTCTAAAACATAAAATATGGCAAAAAATGCGATTCTAAACATAAATGATTCAAATGATTATAAATTTTCGATAAGACTATAATTCTGAAACATAAAATATGACAAACGGTAATTATAAAAACAAATAGTTCAAATCATTATAATGTAATAATATGGTAAAATGTAATGGAAAAGAAAATTATAATTCTGAAACATAAAATATGACAAAATGTAATTATAAAAACATAAATAGTTCAAATCATTATAATGTAATAATATGGTAAAATGTAAAGAAAAATCCGAAATCAACTTCCCTAAATCATTTGAATAATCATAACTCACCGATACAACTAGAAAAATCCGAATGCAATTTCTGAAATAATGTAATCCACTATCACTTCGCAATAATTTTAAATTAACTAAAATTTTCGTCAAGTCAGAAGAAAAATCAGAGTTTCCCAAATTAAATAAAAAACGAGGTTTATGATAGACTTTCCTACTGGTCGAATACTGGTTCTAGCAGCTGAAATTGTTTGGGTAAAAATATCCATAACTATGGGAGTCGTATGGGTGACAAATAAGCTCCTATCCCATCCTCAGTGGGGAACATTGCTATTGCGGTTTTTCCTATGGCTTACGCCGGATAAGTCGTAAAATTAGAAAGAAATAAAAAATATATTTTACCCATGGGTTGTTCCTCGAATGTTATGTCCTTTGGCGGGTCCTGTCTATGGTGTACTCGTTCAATAGAATTCCTTGTGGGTTCATTTCAGAAAAAAAAGTATCCTCCTTACAATTTCGGTTGACTCGAAATGAAATCTATTACGCTGACGCGTCCCTATATGCAGCATTGGTGTATCATATTGATTTCGTGAAAAGTTGTGCACACTGACTAGCAGCGAGTGTGTGCTGTAAAGGTCATTCCCGATTACAATTTCTGGTTAATCGGGGTGTGTGTCTTCGGGAGAGTGTGCATATATCTGATTGGTTCATTACGGGTAGGTATGAACATCATCGGTCTGGCAATTAAATGTCGAACACGATCTATGTAGTAAGTACTGGAATTTTCTTATTACTTTCTCATTTATCATTTTCAGTACATTTGCATATTGTTCTGGACAAATTAACGTAAATTATAAAGAACGTTTGCTAAAGCTTGGGGTTCACTCTTTATACCGCAGGGAGTCTTAACTGCGGATACTGAGGGATTGGATTTTATGAGGTAAGTGTTACATGTTCATATTAGTGGGAATTTTTACTTCTTGGGCTTGTAGATCTCTGACAGTCTATTATTTCGATGTGGGCTCAAATCGAAGGGAAGATTTATATGAACAAAAATTTGGAAACCTGCCTGTGTGGTTGAGGAGAGATCGTTACCGGTATTTATTTTATATTCCATTTGCTTGAACTTACACTAGGTGTAGGGAAGAAGAATATCGATATTTATTGATCGGTGATTCGATACCTATCTCATCATCCTACAACGCCATTTCGGCTGCGGAATGCTTTCTAAACCCACCAGAATCTGGTTTCAGACTGAAATCGGAAGTTATCTATGCTTGTTTGTTTGTGGATTAATTTGCTATGATACGGAACTTATCTATGTTTATGGCCAATTTAATTATATTCTCCTTATGCTTTTGTTTTATTTATGGCAGATGGATGTAGTGTTTTGATAATAGTTTTGATTTACCCAGATCATTTTATTGGTTAGGGTCAATTTTGGTAGTTGAGTAAAATAATTCTAAATTATGTCAAAAATAAAGTCATGGTATTGGCTCGATAACAGTAAGGGTTCTTAATGGGAGATTTGGTACCTACTCAAAGATTTTTCTTATCAGTGCTGATGACTAAACTTATGTTTATTGTGGAATGTTTATCCCATTAGTTTATTCATCACTTGTTTGCAGTTCAGTTTAAGTTCATAAGGACTGTTTAACTCTGTGGTTCATTTAAATGGGTGACCCTGAATTATTCCATATTTATAACTATTTCTACCCCGCTTCTACAGTTTGATCTTAATAATTACATAGTGACAGCATGAACTCATTATTGATTTGAATGTTTATCAACGATTTCAATTTAGATTCCCGTTACCTTTCCCTTGGTTGACCTTAGGCGCGTTGTGTTCATATTATATTTAATAAGTGCCCACTGGACTACTCGGTGTAGTGATTTTGAGCAGTATGTAGAATAATTTAGGTTGAATTTAAAGAAATCGAGAAACGAGGAAGTAGCCAAAAGACCCCTTCCTTATTTCTCCTTTCTTCTATACGGGAAAGTATTGACGTTCCGATCCCTGCGTTCCGCACGCCGGGTCTTCACGGGCACAGATCATTGGCGATTTTCCACGCACTTACACGAATCTGAATAATATGTTGATTTTACTATTTTGTGATGTGTCTTTGGCTGTGGGCCGGAAAAATTTCGACAAATTTAAGGAAAACAAAACTACAATTTATATATCATGAATAATTTATTAAAATAATAAAAACAAGTTACCAATCCACAATCCATAAACCATAAAATATTACTCTCCCCACGCCGACATCCAAGCCGAGCTCTATCGAGGTTGCGAGGGTGCGACGTGGAGAGAGCTTCCAATAAAACTCTCACTCACCTAATATATTTAAAAAACTAGTTGAAAATTTTCAAAAACGATTTTTGCTTTTTTTATGTGAAAATGCATCGGTATACGTACCTACTTTTTGTCCCTAACCTGCATGTTCTTTTTGATTTAGTAAAACAAATTTTGACCTTGGATTTTTCTAGTGTATTCTAATCTTAATTTTTATTATTTTGAAATTTTATTTGACAATTTTTTCTTTAGATTTTTAATTGAATTATTTCTAATTCAAATTATTTGATTTTTATTTCATTTTCATGAAATTTGGTATTTTTAATAAATTGTCAAATTTTGGTCAAAATCATTGGGTTTTCGTGTTATGTTTATATTTAATTCGTGCGGATCTTGGTGCATTTTGTTATTATTTTAATTTTATTTTTATGTTCATTATTTTATATTTTATTATCTTTTTTCTCATATTTGATAGGGTTTAGTTGATGTTTGAATAGGTTTGAATTTAAATTTGCATGTGTGTTACCAATTCATTTAAACATTTACGAGGCCGTTTGTGTTCTGGCCCAACACAAGGTACTCCTCACGAGTGATGTTAGAAATGTGTTCTAATGAGTGGTAGTCAGTAAAAAATGAGACAAGAGTTACAGTAGAAGGTTTCTTATTTGTTTTATCATTTCGGTTCATTCTAATATTATTATACATAGGCTCATTTATATAACTATTATTTTCCAAAAGTAGCACTTGGAAACAGGGGTTGCTAATCACACACTGTGACTCGATTCCGTTTTTTTCGCTCTACAATAATGCAGTGTTTTGCGAACATTATTTTGATTTTTAATGCTTTTTTGGTTTCAAAAAAGTTAGTTGCCCTCGCACTTGTTTTAAGGATTATGCTGTATTTTAGATGCTCCACATAAAAATATATCAGAGTTTAGTGTTCCCCGACTTCAAAAAGTTTGAGAACCAAGGTTATAAAGTGCTCTGTCACACAAAATAAAATCAAGGACTCTTGGAGGATTCAAGCATTAGGAAGTGACTGGCCATCTTATAGGATTGCGCTATTAAACGGAAGCAATAAGAGGTTGTCGCAAAAAAAAACGGTTTCGGATAATGTCAATGAGTTTTGACATTTTTAAAGAAATCTCTACGCGAAGTAACGTAGTAAAATTAGGCACGAAAGTCCACGCAAAGATGGGGATTAGTGGGGAAGTTGGAATGCCAGGAAGTAGAAAGAAGCGGAAGGATTACACCTAATAAATCATGACCATAAAATAAAACGCAACACTTTCATTAAACAATATAGTCTGTTTTTCTGTGATCTACTTATTTATTTTATTAAATCATACGATTTATAAATTTAATAATACTATATAGTGTGTGTAATCTATTTATTAAATCTATATGACCCTATTATGTATTTATTAAAACAATGTAATGTGCGTTGTATACTTTGAGCCTGTGTGCCAAAACTTTTAAAGTCGATTCATTAAAGCTTTAAGTTTGTTATCTACATAATATTGAGTTGAACTACATAAAAATATTAGAAAAACTTTAGTTTAATAATTTTTTAGTTTATTATTTTTTTACATTACTTATTAATATTATTATTATTACAAATAAGTGAATAATAAAAAAAGCCCTTTATGCAAAGAAATTATTATATTGTTGAAAAAAGTTTCGATTATTAAATAATCCTCTTCAGTTTCTAGCGGAATAGTTATCTTCAATGTCTAGATACCCAAACACATTCTGATTTTCCTTTTCAATTTATTTTTTGTTTTATGATTTTTTAAAATTTTCTTTTCCTTTAAAATTTTTTAAATAACTTCTTTTCTTTTAAACTATTTTTCTTTCTGCAAATCTGTTTTTCTACAAATTTAAATATAAAATAAAGAAATTTCAATATAAAATTCAGAGCAAAATAATATACTGTTCCTAGAAGCAGAGGATAGCTAATCGGTGTACTGAAGGAAAAGAGTATTATAAACATTTCGATAAAGTACTTTGGTAAACGGATTTCACAATGATGACATTGAAAAAATGATTTCAAAACAAAAACACCTAGGGATGGAACACAAAAAAGAAGAAATACTTTTCAATCACAATTCTTAAGCATCATCATCATCATCAAACAAGTCGTGAAATACACATAGACAAAATTTATTAGTTAAACAAAACAAAATATAATCTGTTACAAATTCAGACCGTTATTGAAATATGGGTAGAGTTTATTAATAAAAAAGTTCAATACAATCGAAACTGTAAAATTCTTTTGTATTGGAAATATTTTAACAGATGACGAAAGACATCGAAGACAGTGAAAGCAATCGCATGTTACATGTTAGTAGTCAGATCTAGATCTAGTTTATTTTCCGACAAAAGACCAATCTCAATGTCGATATCGGATTCCTCAGTACTTGTACTGACTTTCGTACGATCTGAATTTCTGAGCAATCGGCAGGAATCGAGTTTGTCAGATTTATGCTTGGACTTATTGCTGAAATTCAATTTGCCCAAAACACTTTTAACACTGCCTTTAAGACTACTTGTGGTCTCGATTTGTGGAGTCATCAGATCAATGCCTCGCCTAACAATTATTTGACTTTCTGATAATCCACTCGATTGAATAAAATTGATATATTCTGGAGTGATAAGTTTCTCTTCGGAAGGCTTTTTCCAAAGTTTTAACAAAAGACTCAGAGTGACCACTGAAACAGAACTAGCAGCCATAGCTGCTGATGCCATCCAAGGCATCATTTCTATTCCGATTGGCATAAGAACACCTGAAGAACAATTTTCATTTTAACTAATTCCCTCTACATAAATTCATACCGGCAGCTATTGGAATACCTAAAAGATTATACAATGTAGCGGCTATAAAATTCTGTCGGATTCTTTTCACTGTGGCTTTACTCAATTGAATGGCTGCAATGACGTCGAGCAATGAGTTTCTTATCAATACAACATCCGCAGCTTCTACTGCCACGTCAGTTCCAGTACCAATAGCAATACCAACATCAGACTGGGCTAAAGCTGGACTGTCATTGATACCATCACCAACCATCGCGACTTTCATCTTTCGTTTTGATGTCAATGAACGATTTGTGTTCTGTAACTGCTGCACTTTAGCGACTTTATGCGATGGTAATACTTCTGCAAACACATAATGGATTCCCACCTGAACACAGTATCACATAAACTCTAAATATATAATCATTTATAGTATTAGGTTGTGTAAAAAGTTCCAGGGCAGTTTTGGATTACAATTTCAACATATAGAATGACAATGAAAGCAAACATGATTAACCAACCGTTTTATTCGTCAAAATAAAGTGTACTAGGTCGTGTAAAAAGAGTTTATTAACTTATAACTTCCACGTATACAAAGTGCTTTAATTATAAACAGCAATAACTTAATGTAAAGAAATCGAAAAATATTTTTCAAAAATGTTTCCCTTCAAATTTACAATGAATTCATTTCATTACTATCATTAGCATATAATTGTGACACCACAATATCTGACCATTTCATGAACAAGTAAAATAGCTAAATTATATATATATATCCTCCCATAAAGAAAATATTTTATAATAATCCTAATTTTAGACAAAATATCATTTAAAACTTCAATATAATTATCCGTTAGAAACCGTAATACTAAGGAATTTTAATTTTATTCACTTTTATGATATAGAATTTTCTAAATTAATTTATAAAAAAATGACACGGTATATTCTGGTATATAAGTTCGTTGGAATACAAGTCGAATGCAAATAATAAGCAAAATTCATGAAAGTGAGACAGTTTTTAAAACAACTATCATTCATAAACATTAATAATTATAGTATAAATCTCCTTGATAATAAACAAAATTATAAATCGATTTAAAGTTTATTTTATCTTCAATATTATTATATATGTTATAGTTAATTAAAATTATTTTTTATTTATTTTTATTAATTTAGTAATGTGACAAAAAAGATTTTTCACCAAATATTTTATTACAAATTAAACCTCAGGCGTGGTGCAACACAAATCGTCCGGAAAATTAATCAAGTTTAGTATTAAGTCATTCATTGGTTTCAATATTTAAGAAAGTCCGACGACTTCTTGAACACAATAATCTAAATTAACCCACTGAAACCTAATCGAGAAATAGAGGCAGAAAATGAGGCTGATGATTATCTAATACGGTTCATCTCTCAGAGAAGTCTTAAAAGCCACTTCTTAAAGCAGACTGAATTAAAATCAAATGTGAAACAAAGAAGTCAAAGATTTTCCTAAAAATGAAAATTAGTGACGGAAATTACATTTATGAAACACATAACTAAATACAATTTATGTGATTTTAATCCTGCTTCATCAGAAGTAATTATTTATTTACTTGTAACAATAATAAATATTTCCTAATACAAAAATTTCATTATCAATCGAAAAAAAATATTTTTAATATAAATAATTACGGCATAATTAAGGTCTATTATATTTATTCAAATTAATTCCACGGAAACTTTTCCATTCATTTTATTATTTTCCATTGTAGAATTGTATTATCTATCTCAGAAAAAATTCGACCCGTATTCAAAGGGTTAAAAAGAAATTGAATGTATTGATTAATAAAGATGAATGAAATTTATTAAAAAAATCATTTATCATTATCAAAACCAAAATAAAATCAATAATTTTACATCAACTTTTGTTAACAAAAATATTGTGTTTATATAAATAGTTTATTAATTTTTTTTTGAAAATCGGCTATTTTTACTTTACGCGTTTAATATGATTTTCAATAATATATAATTATTTTTGTTTTGTTAATGTCAACTAAAGTGAAAAAAAATTCAAAATATGTATTTTTAATCCACCTAATTGCATCTTATCTTTTTGCGGCTCACCTTGATTTTTGATTGGAGAATTTAAAAATATTTAGAGGGATTTGATCCGCGATGCATACAAATATACCGAATATTTAACAGTATTTTATAACTTTTAATAATAAAGTAAATACATATTAGTGTATAATAAACCTGTCTAGCTATTGCTGTTGCAGTTTTACTGTTATCACCAGTCATTAGGTAAACTTCAATATTCATTTTCTTTAGAGTGTAAACAGCCAGTGCCGCTTCTCTTTTTACTTGATCAGCCACGGAAATCATGGCAATTAATTCATTGTCAATCGCCATTAAAATTACTGTGCGACCAAGATTTTCATCCTCAGACATGAGTTCATCGACTTCATCATCAACTAGAATTCCGTTTCTTTGCATCCAATTTCTGTTACCAATAATAACAGTAACCGTTTGACATAAGTCACCTGGAGGAGGAAAATTAAAAATAAAGTTGTAATATATAAATTACGAAAAAAAGATATCAAGAAATTGATCACTAAAAAGTGAAAAGCTTTAAATATCAAAAAATCTTTTATATAGTGTAAATATCAAATTGTGCTACGTAACTTTGCAATTAATTGAAGAGTAAAATCATACACTAACCAAAGGCTTGAAATACAAATAACATGGCTCACAGCAACATTTGAAACATCAAAACTTCACATTAATAAATTAATAATTTATAAAGCAACAATAAATTTTAAGTAAAAATTCAATCATACCAGTACCAATTAAATCATTTGATTTCTATTACTATTTCCGAATATTTAACAAGCATCTGCAATGACTCAGTAAAAACACTACAGCGGTGATACTGAAGATGAGAAAAACCATATTCAAGACATTACGGATTCAACATCAAGATGGAAACTTTCCAAACCAAACAGAAGAAAGTGGTCAACGTTTCGTATCTATGACAACAAGCGACAGTGAAATTAAATAGTGGTGGTATCTCGAGAATTTCGATGAAAAACACTACAGTTGCAATCAAGTCAAGAGACAGGAAAAACAGTGGCCAGTTATTATTCAGTTGTTCTACCAAATTGACAGTGAAAGTGTCACAATACTAATTACAAACGACGAACATGTAAATGAGAAGTCAAAAAAAAGAAATTTGTGAATTATTCAAATTGAAATTTAAACCAGAGCGCGTCTTGGAAGCTCTTATATTACCGTTTACTATTGATAAATTTCAATTTCATTATGATATTAATAAATGTGCATCAGGTAAAAAAACTGCCCCAAGTTTTTTGCAAAGAATTATAAGTTTGAAGCGACTATAGGCAGTGATGAAGGTTCAAAATTTAGACGATAACCGATCGACCCTTTAAATGATTTTTTTCCAACATGTCCCACCATCAATATGGTGAAAGAAAACTCGTAAATGAAGTTCATTGAGGTAAAACATGCAAGCAATTCATTGAATTGGGTGATGTATCGATATTTCAAGTTGTGGGACAACAAAATTTTCCTCTCCTGTATTAATATTTGTGTCATCACATAACACGGCCTGCAGGGAGTCAGTGGAACGCCTCTCACATATAACCAGGTCCGGCTCGTAGCGTGTTCAAAGTGTGCAATGCACACAGGCACAAAAAAGTAAAAGGCGTCTACAAGACAATATGAAATTTTAACAAAAAGTATTGACAAATAATTTTTTTTATTTTTCAAATGAAAAAGCGCCTCCAAAACAATTAATTTGTAACGATTTTTTATGTATTTATACCTATTTTCAGGCATTGAAATTTGCTTTCGGCTCTTTGGTTTTTAAGTTATTTGAACCATTCTAATTTAGTAAAATATTTTAACTTAAGTGCTTTGTACTAAAGAGCATATAACAAGATGAGATAAAATCTCATATAAGAAAATGAATTTATTTTTATGAAAAACTGAGTGCCTAAAATATTCATTTCACAGCATGTCAAAGGCGCCAAACATTCCTCGCACACAAAAAAAACCAACGAGCCGGGCCTGCATATAACTGACATAATTTCAGCAGAAATATCTTTTGCTTTTACATTTTGTGGTGATACATGGTCCATGTAATATACACCTGGGAATGAGACTATTACATAATTGTCCTCTTGTATTTTTGATTATTTTTCCTTCATACAAGCTGGTTTCATCAACTCGTCCATCAAAACCGATACATAGTAATTTTTGATTGGTAAAACGTTGATTAGTAGCAGCTGCTGTTCTACGAAGAATACACACGGTCTTCGCAATTTTGATGGCATCAGTGGATTTTATGTATTGAAATTCGTATCCTGTAAACAAGCATTAATAATTTTACATGCGTCTTGGTTACTTATTCCGACTCGTTCAATCATTTCACAAAGAGAACGATTTGATACTTGTTGTTGACATGACACTTCTCAAAGTCTGAACTACCTGATTATTCTGCCTAGATTTTACATATCATACAACCTTTTTTCCTTTCACTTGATTCTGGCTCTTGCGGCGAAGGTTTTTCTTCAATTGAATATCCTACATAAGTTGCTTACTATTTGTACTTTCTCGCTTTAGATTCACAAATTTCTCTTTTCTTTGAATTCGTCTTTTGAGAGCAGCTGACGTTTTCAAATCTCATTTCCTATCACAATATTTATTTCTAAACTTTGGTCAACTTAAAAATTAACTCAATTCTAGGATCTTTCGTATCACAAATGTCCTGGTTTTTAGATGAGATTCCTCCGCTAATGTATTTGCAAGAACTATTGTCAAACATGGTCTGAAATGATTCCTTGGTTGTTTGAGAAGAAGAAGCTTTTCGTCTAGCGAGAGGATATTTTTCCATTTCTTGACCTCGTGTTACCAACTTCGCTATTTTGTTAATAACACTATGCTAAGCTATGGTATGAATGCTAGCTTTTGCCTATATATCTGTTACATCCACTGCTACAGGTTTTATAACATCTCGCTTAGACTGGGATTGATTTCAGGGAACTGATTTATAAGAAGTACTTTTGGCTGACCAAATATTCCATGTCAACAACTGGATTCAGTTGAAGCCAACAATTAAATTAAAATAATAAAGTGTTTAGGTAAAATTACAAATATACCATAAAAATATACTTATGTCATAACTCCTATTCTCCAGAAACACAGGTAAATAATCAAATACGCGCTGTATAAGACAATGATACAGTAAAGCACACATTTAAATGAACAAAAATTTCTTATTTTTATGAAATACGATAATAATGAAAGGTCAGTACCAACATTTATATTTTAATCAAGTAATATTAACAGGGAATAATGCATCCTTTAAAATGTACATAAATATATCAATATTTTATGTGGTCTGGTCAAACGTGGGGGACCTAAACCTCTTCTAAAACACTTTTAACGATTATAATAGTATTTGTATGCGTGATTGGCAACCTTTCACGATAGAGACGGTATAGATTGTGCAAATCGACCCGCCGTAATGTATATAAACTTTAAGTTCAAACTGCGACCAACGAACAGATATTACACATTCATAAATAAATTATCGAATCTATTACTATTATAAAATCTTTATATTAGTTTCATTACCAAATCATGTTTTTTAATCGTTTTCTCAGAAACTATATAGAAATTGAACGAAATGGATATAAATTACTTATAAATTACTTTAAAAAAAATGCCCACTGAGAAAACCGACAATATGTTTTATCACAATTTTTTAACATACTCATTTTTTACGTATGCTGAAACCTGGCCGGACAAGGGCATCCTGTCTTTAGATATATCACATGGATTTTAGTTAAAATCATTACTTTTTTAAATTTGTTAAACAAAAAATAGTCAGCTGCATTGTAGAGAAAAACTGCATTTCAATTTAGTCTGGCGGCCATTTTTATTGGCAATAAAAAACTTGGACATTCCAGATAGTAACTTTAAGGTGAACTTGAGGAAAATCCCAGTAATTCGAGGTATCACAAATCTTAAGTGTGAAAGTGATACTTCTATATTCTAAGAGGGGATTTCTTTCAAGGATCCAAGATGCACAATACAAAGACCATCAGTAAAAAGGATTGGATGCGTCATACTTTCACCCAGATGATCCACATCTCGCCTAGTGTCAACATATTCAATTTAACTCTCTTTTTGAAATATATATATATATATATATAGCACCTTCAACTAATATATTTAATCCATATTTCGCTATGAATTTCACGCGCAATTTTACTGTTTACATTTCAGTCATTTTTGCAGGATATTCGCAATAATTACTAATTGTAATAACTGTAAAAAAAATATTATAATACTATAAACATTAAAATTATTATAAAAATGGAAATAAATAAGATATTGGTCAAAGATGAATTCGTTTGAAAACTTACTAGTCCAAGCCATATGCTGCCGAACAGGGAAAATCACATCCTTATAGGTAATACGAATATCATCATTGATATTAATGTTCATGTTTTGGCCTAATATATTAGTTTCCTCACTCGGCGACTCAATATTGATGAGATTCTTAACAAATTTTGTGACTTCAGTTTTTGGATCCAGATTAAGCTTACAGCCCAATCCGCAACCACTGACGGCGCTTGACTCTAGTACCTACTCGAAAAATGAAATCCAAAGTTAATGATATTCAAAACCTCGGGTAAATTTTCATTGGATATTCTCGCTTTTGAAAACGTTATTATAGCTTTCCCAATTGGATGTTCAGACGCCGATTCCGCTGCCGCGAGTATTTTAAGTAATTTATCAATATGCTCACGTACTCCATTCCCAATTAACACTAGAAATCTGGTAACGGATGGGGATCCATTAGTTATTGTTCCAGTTTTATCAAAAACGATTACATTCAACTGAAAATGAACAGAATAATAAAAAATAATATATATATATATATATATATATATATATATACAACTGTTAAATTTGAAATTTTTACTTAAAAATAAAAAAATATTTATAAGTCTATAAATCAATTCTTAACCTCGGGTGCGAGAGATATTTCTAAACTTTGGATGGAAACTATCGCTTGTGAGAAACTAGAGAACGCTACGCCGACTGTTGAGATACAGTCTCTCCAAACTTGGCTTTAACGCATTTCACTTTCCAGCAAATGCAGTATAATAAGAAACTGGCTGATACGGACATAAAAATCGAAGCTAGAAATCGCCTAAGTGCAAGTGATGACTTATATGGAACATTTTCAAAAAAAATTATCTTGAAAGAGAAGTAATTTCTTTAATATATATGAATAAATATTTCATTAATTTATATGAACACATATTTCAAGAAATGTTAAGAACCACTGAATAGAAAGTGTACAAATATTACGAATTAATTAGAAAATTTCCATTAACCTTTCAAATCTCATTAACAGTATTTTGGACAGATTTCGAATATGAAAATGGATTTGTATGTCCACCAGATTAATAAAATAATAATAATGATAAATTAATAAAATTTATTAACCAAAAACATAGAATAACAATTCAGTCTGTATGTGTGTCACAACACAAGTATATTACTGACTACAGAGAGTAATATATAAATTATTTATAAATTGTATAACTTAAAATTAAACATTTTTACCATATTAATTTCAAAATTATAATTGTCCATCATGCATTTTGTTGTTTTTAATGAGTAATGTCCTCAAACAGTGACTAACTGACTAACAATAACGAATTCTAAGTATAAGATTCAAGTCAGTAATAATCAATAGTGGGTATAATAATTATAAATTATGTTTTTAATTTGAGTTTTGCTGATGGTAAGCCGACATTAAAATTTATTACCTGATGGTACAATGATAATAAAGGTTAAAAACCACTGCATTACATTATCTCTAATACAACTTTACATTCTACTCACTAATCTATATTTATAATAATTATATAAGTAGTGTTGATTTATTGGGTTCTCTTTGCGCTTATTTCTCATGACAGAGACACGTTTTAACAGCAACTCATTACCCACTCTTGGAATTTCTTACCTTAAATTATTCTTTTTCGAAGAAATCACCGAATAAGTTGAAATGGTTTTAAGGGTTCTCAAATAAGCATTAAATAATATATATAGCAGATATAAAGATCGGATTTAGATATGGTTTTCTTATTGAAGTACAACATAATTAATTTAGTTAGGATAAATTGAAAAAGAAATAAATTACTCAGAGGGACAAATTGAAATAAATAAATGTATAGACTTCAACGGTTATGAGCTAAAACAATTTAAAATAAAATTTTGATTGCAATGAGTTTCAATGGAGTTCCGGCATTTTAGGCGTTATATAAATCTAATTATATGAATTTACAGATAAATTGATGACACGATTATTAAATAAATAAATAACAATAAACATTACCTTGTGAATATTTTCCAGGGGTTCACCACCTTTAATTAAGATACCATTGACAGCACCAACTCCAGTGCCAACCATTACTGCAGTTGGGGTGGCCAATCCTAAACTACAAGGACAAGCTATACTCAACACTGTAATCGCAAGTTGAAATGCATGTTCCCATGTTATTTCGGTCACAGAGAGTTCATTCTTATAATATTTTCCATAATTATTTAATTTTAATAAGAAATACGAACCACGTATTTAGGTAGAATTTCAGGCTTTGAAAATCCAACGATGACCCAAATAATAAGTGTAATTATGGCACATATCAAAACAGACGGAACAAACATTCCTGCAATTCGATCAGCTAATTGCTGAATTGGAGCCTTGAAAAATGTTTAAAATATAAATTAAAATTTTTGAAAATTTTATATTTGTATTAAATTTAATATTTCAGAGAAGAGTTGGAAATAATGATAACGCAGAATAAATGTGGCCAATTAAAAATTCAACGTCAGTTTTTTCTTAATACATATTTTATATTAATGAAATAATAATAAAATTATTTTCCCTTTTATTTTATTATTAATTTACTACTATTAGGTCGTGTAAAAAGTTCCCGGGCAGCAGCAGCAAGTGAATTTACAAAGCACTTTGCATACATGGAAGTTATAAGTTAATAAACTTTTTACACGCCTTAGTACACTTTACTTTGACGAATAAAACGGTTGGTTAATCATGTTTGCTTTCATTGTCATTCTATATGTTGAAATTGTAATCCAAAACTGTCCGGGAACTTTATACACAACCTAATAATATATTGATAATCTGTCAGTAACTAAAATTTAATTTTAAAATATTGATTATTTTGTCAGTTACCATGAAATTATATTTTACTTTGCGTATGAGGACTTCCTTCAAAGGTTGTCGATGAGGTAAAAGTTAGATGAATTAAGAGATCACTCCAGTAATGCTACAGTATTGCTGTTAAAATCAGAACACTGCCTTATTGTTAAAACAGATAATTCAGGAAAACTTTCTTTTAAGTAAAATTAGGTACTATCGCAGATTCTTGGAAACTTATTTTGTATTTTCTCTAATTAATGACAAAACTTTAAATTATTTTTATACACTACTGGATTACTAAAAACAAATTTATACAGATTTTATTAAAAAGTTCAGTAATTAAAATTGACTATCAATAATATAAACAATTGATAGATTCGGAATAAAACCTTTTGAGTAAATTATTTAAAATATTTTCTTTAATCAGCCTCTGAAAAGCGATTTAGTTTCTCTTTCTCAAGTTTACTTATAAGAATTCTATTACTCTAATAATTATGAAAATAATAATAATAATAATAATAATAATAATAATAATAATAATAATAATAATAATAATAATAATAATAATAATAATAATAATAATAATAATAATAATAATAATAATAATAAGGATACTAATCAGTAAAAGTAATTAATGATAAATAAATAATTTCCATGTTTTCAACCAAATTATAAATTATAGTATTTCTAAAAAAAATTAACATTGTCAATGAACGTTAAGAAATAATAATAATGATGCAGTTTAGCAAAGATAAATTGTTATTTTATCATTTGAAATGAAATATGTTCTCAATAGATTACATTATTAATAGAAAAGAAAAAATTCAAATAAATCTAAAATCGGATATCTGAAAGAAATATGCGATAAAATATTGTTAAAATGTGGATATAAAAGAACCAATTGTCATTTTGATGTTGAAAAATTATTAAGAATTCGTGTATGAAAATTTAAGTTTCAGTAAAGCAATGTTAATTGTCAACTGTAATTTGAAAAACGTCCTTTATTTATTATACCTTCGATGTTTGCGCTTCCTCGACCAGCTTCACAATTTGTGCTAGAGCTGAATCTGAACCGACATGAGTAGCTTTTACAATTAGCATTCCTGATTTATTGATGGAACCCCCAATAACATCTGATCCTAAAACAAATAATTTATTAAACATTTAAAAAATATGAAATAATTTACTTAAAAATAATTTTAAAAATTAGTTTTAGTTTTGAATTATAATTTATTTAATTTTTATTAATAACTAAATGTAACCCGTCAAAAATGACTGCTTTTCTATGTTTGAAGTTCATATTCACATTAATTAGTTATTTTTATTTTCTAGCGGTCTAAAAATTCAAAAATATTTTTTTCTATAAAGTTATTTTTATTTGTGTCTTTAGATTTTACAAAAACTTTGTCTAGAATATAAATTAATTTTTATTTTTGTTACTGATTAATTATCAGTAGATCATTAATTTATATAATTATTCCCTAAAATTAAATATTTGTCTTTTTGTACAACCTTCTTTCATTTTAATTTTTATGAATATTTTATGATAATAAAAAATATTTGCAAAGAGGATCAAATTGTTGCAGGCAAAAAAATAGGAAAATAGTGGCAGAATATAATCAACTAATAAGGATAAATTTAAGAAAAATAAAATGGTAAAATTATACTTACCATGGGTTTTTTCAATGGGCATAGATTCTCCGGTGATCAGTGATTCGTCGCAAGTAGATGTGCCAGTAACTACTTTTCCATCGACTGGGATTTTTTCTCCTGGTAAAATCTACAAATAATATTTTATTATAAATAGTGAATATGAGAACTATTTTAAACTCAACTTTCAATACAATATTTAATTTTAAAACCACATTTCAAGTTTTCCCTGGTGCTATGTGCTTCAGATCACAAGTACGAGTGCTACTTTGATTAGCGATCTCACCAGCAAGTGATCGTAAATTTTTTAATATGATTTATTGTGATGAGTTTCTTTTATTTATTATGACGTAAATGAACATAATAAAATTATTAGATAAATTTTAAAAATTGAAAAAATAAAGATCAGAAGATTTCCTCATTTACGAATCATTCAATATTGTGAGTTAAATTGGAATATACTGACCGAGTTTTCTCCTACTTCTCGCTAAATTATAGAAATAAATGTCACCGAATTTCTTATTTGAACGAAAAAATCTTCGAGCTTTCTTCCTTTTTCTGTCGCAACGATTGTGTCTTCAAAAAAAGATTGGAAATTTCATTTTAAAATTTGTTGCTAACATCTTATATTTAATAAAATCGACTAATTTAAACAAAATATAAATTATTCGTTTAATATAATTGAAATGAGATCGATTTACCGAAGTAATTTCATGGTGTTGTAATTACTAACCAAAATAGCACCAACATATATGTATAAATGAATATACATACACATTTTTTGAAATTATAACTAAAAATAAAGTGACAAGAAAACAATAAAACTAATGATAATGTATAACAATTGTGTTTAACTCACAAAAATATAGTATTTAAATTTTTGATCAAACAGTGCAATAATCGAATAAAATGTGAATAATTATTGATACAAATTCTGAGTAAACTGCTGTCAAACTCAATTTTCACAATTGAATTTTTCTTTTAAAATTTCATTTATTTTCATTGCCATGATAAATCAAAATTTTTTTTTCTATGTAACACCAATTTTTGGCAATGACTTTAACAAATATTATTACACTAGAAAAAGGCAGTACCAAAAATTTGTGTTACATAAGAAAATAATGTTTCAAGAAACATAAACAGTCCACAGATTTATCTGTCAACTTCGTTCGTCTGACTGTTAATAAAGTTTCCGATGTAGAAATATTGCGTCGATTTTGCGCTGATGTCGGCTAATTATTTGAAAAAGGCTGTCCCGAAAATTCATTAATATCAAAAAAAACATCGATATCATTACTGATTCATAGTTAAAATATTTTTTTAATAGATATAATGTCATTGGAAAATGAAAAGAAATCAGAGGTGAAAATAAAAAGAAGTTATCATAATCGGCTAAAGTTAATAAAGCTGCTCTCAACAGTTCTAAATTTGTGGTGATTTTCCTGGTTGTTGATTAGAATTTATTTCTTCGGCAAATGATGAAAATTTATTATCAACTGTTTGCTTAGATTTTTTTAAACTATCTTAAATTTAATTAAACTTTTCTACTATTAATATATATTGACCTTCGCCGTTTCCGGTATCTTTGACATATTGAAATCATTGAAAATTATTGAAAGTTTTTTCATGAAAGTTTTGGTGCTTTAACAATATCAGCGCTGGAGTTGAAGCTGACAAAATTATCATAGTCCCGTGAAAAGTCCGAATCTTGAAGGAATTGAATTAGCTAAAACAATAATTTATTTCTTCTTTATGAAACTTAAATTTTCAGTTATGTAATTTTTGTCTTAAACTTGAAGTTTCAGCTCTTAGCTTATTTGAAAAAAATTGAGAAGATTTGTTTATGCACGGCTTTATGCACAATAATCAACTGTTATTATCCTATTGGTTTTTGGTGAAAGTTTTACATGTGAATTTCGGTATTCCTTTTTTTGAAAATATAAATGTAAATAATAAAAATTCAGAAAATATCCTAAAGCTATAAGATTTCTTGTTTCAGCCGAAAATAGTATATAACCTGTAAAAGTATGAGAGCCGCATGTAAAGCATACCTGAATTAAAAAGTGTCATATTAGTTATTTTGCCTTAAAATGTTATTGTTTTTAGTTAAAAAACTTCTTTAAAATAAATAAAATAATAAACTATTTAAAATAAATAAATTTTAATAAATTTATGTCAAAAAGTAAAATATAATCATTAACATAAAAAATAGTAAAAAAACTAGAAAAAAGCATTCTGTAATAAATTGTAATCCTTAATTTTATAAATTTTTATTTACCTTGATTAAATCATTTCGCTGAACAAGATTAATTGGGATTTTCCGTTCTTTATTTTCTGGCGTATATAGTGTCGCTTCTACTGCCTGTAAAGACATAAGTTTAGTTAGTGCCTCTGAGGTTTTTCCCTAGAAATAATTTATCTTTGACATTCTAATCTTTTTATTACTTTAGCAATGTGTTCCAACCACCTTCCAAGAGAAAGGAACACTATTAGCATTGGTGAAGTTTCAAAAAATGTTTTTGGACTAGTGTTCCTGCGAAATGCCATACTGATCACGATGACGATTACCGAATAGATATAAGATATGCTAGTAGCCATGACAACAAGAACATCCATATTCGTTGTTTTATGCTTCAGTGAAAGATATGCTTGGATATAAAAATATCGCGCGCCATAAAATTGCACCGGTGTAGCCAATACAAACAAAATCAAATTATCCGCCGACAAACCCGAGCATACCATCGGTACAGTAGATCTCATTATAGTTCTGTTAGATCCATTTTCATGAATTATGGTATGTTTAACCATTTTAAAATTAAACATGGTAAACATCATTACAAACATAGTTGGAATGCCACATATCAAAGAAAAGAAAAATGAGCTTCTCCATCTGAAAAATTACATGTTGAAATATAATAAAATATTTATTTTTCATTAAACATTTCAAACAATAAATCTGTTCTGATTACTTTTTCTCATTTTAGTAGAATCGTTTTCATTCAAATATTAAAAAAATTTCCAATAGAATTATTATTTTTCATTGGATAAAAAGGATGAATAATTATCATAATTATAAAACCGTGATTCCTTAATAGCAGCATAAATTAATATATCAGATAAGTGAATAACAACATAAGCCCTTGCTGCGAAGTAATAATTATATTGTTATTTATTTATCTGAATTATCATAATTATTAAAATATTCACTGAAATGTTTTAGAAGTAACATTTAACTTATTTGAATGATTTCTTAAAAATTAATCCAAAAGTGAGATATACTATAAAAGTTGAACGACATATATAGAGTTGTTAAGATGTGTATCAAGAGTTGTATAAGAAATTTTTTGAATAAAAAGTCCAGCCGTTAGTAACAGATTTATGCAATTAAAAAAATCGACATAACAGATACTTTCGGAAAAAATTCCAGCCATTCAAGGCATTATTACCGGATAAAAGTCTCTTTTGTAATGTTAACGATTTTGGCCCATTTTACCGTATACTATTGCAATTGTTATCAAGGAGCGACGAATAATTATATACTAAACATGATTTCGTTATTTTTTATTTTCAATTTGAAGTTTCCTATTCTTAATTTTAGATTAACCTAGTACTTTTTATTTAATGTTTACAGATTTCTTTATTTTTGTTCAGATTTACCAAATTTACCTAAATTTTATTGCTCAATAAAAATGCATATTTGGTTCATATGCATGTATACCAGAACTTTACAGTTTTCACCGCATTTTTCAAAGAAGAGTTTATTATTTCAAGATTTTGGAATGACTTACAACGTTTCCCCATTTGACTATAGGAAAAGTATCTTTTTTATAAGGAGTTAATTATCCACAGTATGAAAAGAGTCGGATGTAAATTCTTTAAAGTATATGTGACCACAATAATAATTAAATAGGGATACAAGTTATTAAAGAAGATGTAATCTATTGGTTTATTTTAGAGTTGTAATTGTGAAAATATATCATGCGTATCAATAAATGTTGCGTCTAAAAATTTATATTTTAAAATTTTACAAGTATAGAATCACAAAACCAAAAATACACGTAGAAAAATCATACGATCGAAAAAAGTAGCTGCAAAAAAATTTCCCATCAAAAATAAATATAACTTTCATATCCAACATTAATGTGTTTCATAAATTTAGTTCTCGTTACTATGAATAAAGTAAAAAAAATTAAAATTCATTTAAAATAAGCTTTTAAATAATTAAAAATAATCCAGAACTATTAACAGATACTTGTTAAAATAGAATAAATTATGCATAATTGGATAAAGAAATCGATTTTCAGAAAACATTAAAATGATGAGATCATTTTGTAGATTAAAATTATTGTAAAATTATAAATTTTTTATGCCGAATAATCAATTAATATAATTTGCTTCGTTTGAATCTCATAATATCGGCAATGTCAACAAATAAATTTCTACTATTTTTGTAAATTTTTATATTTTTTGTCAGAATTGATTTTTTCTAGCTGTTTCACACAGGCTTCTGTTGTTGACAATAGAGATCAAGCCACAAAGGGTGCATCAAGTGATTCTAGGAACACTTAAATTGCATTGAAATTTGTCAAACACATTACCATCAATTTCAGAGAATTGGATTTTCTTTAGTGCAGCAGATTCACTGTATCTAACCGCCAAGAGTGCTTTTGCTCTCACCAACATTTTTAGGTGTACCACTATAATTTATACGTGCAGGTAAAGTCAGACTTGTTCTAGACAGATAAATGAGGCAGAAATTAATGAACACGTAGGTCGTAGTTTCTACATATAACTAATTTATGAGATCTCCTCTATTCGTACACCTCATTTCACGTTATTCTTAAGCGTTAATATTAGCCGTCAAATCATTTACAGACACCATATATTATAAGAATGAAAGTTTGTCTGTCAGGTCACCAATTTACCATTCTAATAATATACATATACATAATAGAAATAATATTTAAAACCGTAAAATATTATACCATATATTGATAAGTAAGGAGAACCATTGTTTTCATTTTCTGATTATTTGTGTATTGTTTAATAAATGATTTTTATTTAGAAGATAAATTCAAGTGTCAGATATTATGTTTAAATATAAAAGATTAATTTAAAAGAATTATTATAATAAATGCGAACTTGGTCTCAACCGGGTACAACAGCTAGTATATATATATATATATATATATATATATATATATATATATATATATATAACATTTTCTACACAATTTGACTATGAATCAGATTTATTTAGGGTATTCACAAATTTTTCACTTGAAAAAGGCTGTGCCGAAAATTCGTGAATACCTTAAATAAATCTGATTCATAGTCAAATTGTGTAGAAAATATTATGTCACTCATAAAGAAATCAGAGGTGAAAAACAAAAAAAGTCCTTATAATATATATAAATATATGTCATAAAGAATTTTTTTATTGATTGATTATGAATCAGATGATTCACAAATTATCTGATTCATAGTCAATCAATAGAAAAATTCTTTATGCCATTGCAAAATGAAAATCAGAGCAGAAAACTTGAAAAAGTTCGTCTGGTATCAAGTATAATTGAATATATAATTGAAGTCATTAAATTACTGTTTTATCATTTGATTAATATGGTCAGCAGCAGCATGATTTGACTCTAGATGGTCACAGAGACTTGCATCGAATCCCATATCCTACAATTAATCATCAAATTTAAATAGCTTATTCTTTATTATAACATTTATAGCATCAATCACATCACGCGGGCCGCATTCACTGATGAAATATTCAACTTTCCCTTTGGATGTTGATAATGATACATTTATTGACGCGATGCCTTTTATTTTACTTATATGGTTTTCAATATGATTAACACAGCTGGAACACGTCATACCTCGTATCTAATATTTACTGAAGCTATAAATTGATATAACATCTTAATTACCAATACGTTAACAACGCCTATTCCTTCATTGCCATTTTCAATGACTTCGGCGTTGAAGCCCAATTCCTTGACTCTGTTTGATAATTGAAATGGCATTACATATGCCGAATCGTAAATGATTTCACATTTCATTGCTAACAGAGCTACCAATACAGATTTAACTCCTTCAACCTTCAATAAATGAGATTCAACTTTATTCACACAAGAACTGCAAGTCATTCCTGTTATTCGTAAATAACATTTGGATCTTGATTCTTCATTCAAAGAAACCGCAGAAGACTGTCGAGTGCTGTTCCAGTTTTGCTCTGAATAGGATATTAAACCATAAGTACAGTGGTGAAATATTTTCTGTAGATAATAAGATACATTAGTTCATCATTAGATTAAAACCTAAAATTTAATAATTCGAATTCAGCAGAAATTGCAGAAATTTTGAAGAGAAAATTTACGTTCACAGATCCATTAAAAAATTTGGTTGGTAATAGAAAAGAGTTATTCTAAAATTCAAGCCAAAAGCTCCCGATCCAGGATTTAAGGTGATGAAAATAATGACATGCAAACATTCACGATATCATAAATCCATATGTTTTATAATATTTTTTAATACAATTAAAAATGACAAGATCAAAGCTTTATTAGTTTCCCTGAAACAAATACAAACGAAAAAAGTGATCCGAAACTACAAAGATATTATTATGATTATGTAAGTTATCCTTTATTACATGTGAAGATTTATACCAAAATAAAAAATAATGAAAATATTTCTTAATTAGATAAGGTGCAATTCAGCACATATGAAAGATTATATATTATGTTTATGACTACTTTCCAAATCATTCATTTGGCTTCATAAGGACAAGAGAAATATTTTAAAAAAATAGATTTTTAAACATTTATATTTTTTAGTATTGCATAAATTGAAAATGTTCTTAAGTTTGGGATAACTGTCAAATTATCTTTCATTCAAAAAATTGAATAATAAAAACAAATGACGTGATTATTTTATTTTGCTATTTAATTTATTATAAAATATTTTACATATACACAAAATTTTATTAATAGCAGGTCTATATTTAAAAAAGTTATATTACACTTGGTATTACACTTGGCACCTTTATCATTTCTATTATTATTAATAAACTTATCATTGATTATAAATTAATCAAAAAAATAGGTTTATACAAACGGATCAAATAAAACCTCAAAAATAGCCAGGGTGATCGTTTTACATGATCCAAACAAACTTAAAAATTCTGCCAATTAATTATAATCAATTCATACAAATTTAGTGATATTCACAAATTTTATTGATCTATTCAATAGATCAGCAAGAACTTTATTTTCGATCAATGGTGAAAAGGAAAATTAGAATTTTACTGATAATTTATTCAGAATTTTTCAATATTTTACAA
>CM039680.1:54810307-54852807 GCA_022537955.1 Schmidtea mediterranea | reverse complement strand
GCCGAATTCATAAAATAAATTTAAAAACCACTGATTAATATATAAATGAGGATCTCTGATAAGTATTTTTCAAAAATGGAATAATAATGATATTAATGATATTAATAACTTTAAGGCTTTAATTACTATATATATCAGTCTTTCTCAAAGTGGGCGATAACGCCCCCTTGTGGGCGTTTAAGACCTAGAGGTGGGCGTTAAAGGGCCCAGAAAAAAATGGGGGGGGCGTTGACGTGGGTTAGGAGGGCGATGGTAGATTTGTAATTTCATTTACTTTATATTTTAAATTTCACTAAAATTAAAAACTACCTACTACACAATAACGAATAATTAGTTTATATTTCTACCCTATATGATGGTATAAAAACTTAAAATACCCAACATAGATTTCGTAGGATAGCCGCACGCTGTACGCAATCAAGTTGTAACAAGTTTCTGTTAAATAAAGCTATTGGAGCAATCCGATAGCAATTGTTCTGTACCATTAACATTTATTTACATGCAATACATTTTGTATATTATGCAATTAAATAATCTTTAGGGGCGGTGGCAAATCAAATTGTGTCTTAAGGGGGCGATGGTTAAAAAAAAGCTTGAGAAACACTGATATATATGAATAAATATATCACTGAAATTACTCGGTAATTCTGTTAGATAACCCAAAGATTCGATTTCCTCCCGAATTTTCTGGACATTCCATTTTCCAGAATCATAGTCAATCATTCCAATTTCTTCGATAAGATTTACAGAACATTTATCGACTCCTGGTAAAGCTCTCATATGATTCTCTATTTTAAATATACAGAATATGGATTTCAACGCTTTAATGACAATTGTTGTTGATAATATGGGATAGATTGTGTTAGATTTTAATTCTTCATATTTCTGTGAAACATTGTTAGGCTTCCCTGCACATGAATCATTGAATATTTCTAATATCATCTATTAATAATAATAATAATAATAATAATAATAATAATAATAATAATAATAATAATAATAATAATAATAATAATAATAATAATAATAGTTATAATAATATTTTAAATAGAAAAACTGAGTATATTTTTGTCCTCAATTTTTTGTTATAATTGTTTTAACCATTTTATTCCCAACTTTCCTTGAAAGTTTTTCGCTAATTGGTAAATGTTACAGTAATTTTTCTTTAGTTATGATTTTGCTTTGCAATTTTGAAATTAATTAAATAGTTTTAGAATTAATATTATTAAAATTTAATAATTGGACAAATATAAAATTCACTGTAGAATAATACTTATAATTGTTTACGAAATAACAAAAAGAAGTAAAAAAAAAACACAAAAAATACGAGTAGTTAATGATTATTAATTTATGATCTATGGTCAATACCGACCGCTAGGAAATCAATACGCACCTCGGTGTCGGCACTATTTATATGATCCAGTGAACTTTTGCTGAATGAAGTATCTTGATCACGATTGTTTTTATTACAAGACACATTTCATATTTTCTTGTTTTAAAATTTCTCTCAAAATCTGAAAATTCAAATAACTGAGGCGTGGTAATTATTAATATTCATATAGCTATCGGTCACAAAAATAATTAATTTAATTTAAAATACTTTAATATAATTTAATATAATATGATATAATTTAACATAAATTTTGATATACAAATTTAAAACATTTATAAAACTTAATCTATATTATTTTTAAATAAGAGTTTTAGAACTCCTTACATCCTTCCTTCTTTAAAATGCTTTATCTTTTTAATATTTCTTGTTATGGTTCTACCGTTTTCGTCTTTTAATAAATAACTTCTTTCATGATTTGGTTTTACTACTGTATATGGTCTTTTCATATCTATCGTAATCTTTATTTCTAACCTCATCAATACTTTGTCCCCTACTTCTAGACTCCTTGTTTTGTCAATTTCTTTAGCTTGCTGTCTTTTAGCTTTTAATCTCTTTATAATTCTTTCCCTATCTACCTCGTTACTACTATGCCATTGCGATATATCAATTTTTCTTCCTAATATAATTTCTGCATGACTTACTCCAGTAGTTTTCTGAACTGTCTCGCATATAGAATTTATACTACATCAGGTATTAATTCTGCCCAGTTTTTCTTTACTACATCTTTAAGTGATGCAGTAATAAAATATCTTATAGTACGAAATTGGCTTTCAAATACACCGTTAGTATTATAATGATACGGACTTGAAAATATCAACTCAATTCCTGCTGTCTTCGCTAGTTCTTTAATACTATTAGCTTCCAAGGACTTTCCACAATCAATATGTAACTCTTTAGGTGCTCCAAACTTCAATATCAAACTATTTAATAAAACTTTCTTTATGTTGTTTTCATCCTGCCACCTAATATGAGTTAATGAAATGTAATTACTGTAATTATCGATTATTGCACAAATATATTTTTCTCCTCTGAACGTTTCTCTTAACGGACTACAAATATCCATGTATATTTTCTCCATCGGTTCTGAAGCTTGAATTACTTGAGTTTTTTCTTTTGACTTTGAAATTAGAACCTTATTTTTCTGACAAGCTTCACGTATCGAAAGTCGTTTATATTTCATTTAGCAAATCTTTCATATAAAAATTGTTCCGAATATATTTCATTGCTCTTTGCATAATAAATGTGTTTCTTTTATCATTTCTCGTTTTTTGTTTCCGGTATCCATATTTTGTTTTGATTCGTGTAAATAATATTTCCTTTTAACATATACTTATTATTTTTCTTTTTATTAATTTGATCTTTTATTTCTTGTATCTCTGAATTATCTCTTTGCCATTTCTCTCTATTATTATCAGTCATCAATGTTAACAATCTAGTTTTCAATTTAACAATCAGTTTTGTCCATCAAATATTGTACACATTTTCTGCATGTATTTTTAGACTGCATATCTGCATTTGTATGCGCTGTATCTTTTCTGAATTCCATTTTTATGTCCGAACTGCTCAAATAATTCATCCATGTTTGGAATTGTGCTGTTATAGGCTTCTTTTTCGTAAACATAAAAGTTATTGCCTTATGATTAGTGTGTAACACAAAACTTTTACCATATAGATAATGGTTGAAGTGACAACTGAAATAATATATAGCCAAGAGTTCTTTTCGTGTGATACAATATCCATATGCAATAACGTGTTTATGTCCCTGTTCATTCATTTGTGATAATTGTATCAAAGCTTGCGTCGGTATCTAATATG
The DNA here is from genome assembly GCA_022537955.1 of Schmidtea mediterranea. Lineage (NCBI taxonomy): Eukaryota > Metazoa > Platyhelminthes > Tricladida > Dugesiidae > Schmidtea > Schmidtea mediterranea. Next base: position 54,849,599 of record CM039680.1, on the reverse strand, counting down.
AATTCTTTCTTGAAATCGGGAAATACGAGAATTGGTTCTATGGTTAACACTATTTTCATTTCTCCGGCTTTCACACTCCTCAGTCCAGAACATTTTTTCACTATTTTTCCCACATTTGCTTTCTAACACTCTTGATTTCATTGTATATTCTTTAATAAATCTTCGATAATAGTTGCAAATACCTAAAAAAACTTCGCAAATTCCTTAAACATTTAGGCCTCTGCAAAGATTTGATAGACTCGATCTGTTTGAATTCCTCGACTGTCAATTATGTGCCCTAAAAACTTTACTTCACTCTTTAATAACTGACACTTTTCCGGGTTAATTCTTAATTTTCCTTCCATTATTTTTTTATGAACTTTTTCGAACACATTATAATGTTCCTGAATTGTTTTCGTAAAAATTAAAATATCATCTATACCATAACTCCTTCTTTCCATAAATCTTTCAATATTTTTGTCATTAATTTGTGAAATGTACCCGGTGCTGCTACAATGTCAAAAGGCATTCTATTAAAACAAAATTGCCTTTCTTTAGTACAAAAAGCTGTCTTTTCTTGAGATTCCATGTCTAATTTAACTTGATAATAAGCGTTCCCAATGTGTTGATTTTCATGTTATTTATATATTCTGAGAAGGGAATAAAGTCAAGAGTCACAATATCATCAGAATGAGCCACAACTTTAACGGCTGGTTTAGATTCTCGGCGATCCCATATTAAGAGATTTTTATCAACTCCAACAGAATCAAACAATTGGTCACTAGATTTATGCCAACATACATCTTCAACAAGGCCTTCATGACCCAAATATGGAGATAATGAATTAAGAACTTTGAAATCAATTTTATTTTCTGGAGTACAATTAATATCCCACAATTGAATTGTTCCATCCGCTATAGAACTAAGTAATACACCGGCGTTTTTGATATTCCAAGAAAATCCAAAACCTTCCTGAGAATGTCTTTGAAGAACGAGATCAGGCTTACATTTGCCACTTTGATCTGGCTTGCTGGGATGTCTCGTATAATCAAACAAATATACATTTCCATTAGATGATTTAGTTGCAATTACTTTAGGACATTGAAGTAGATATCTAGCCCGATTTATACATACATTATGATTAATTTTAATGCTAATATCTGTATGAGCGGTAACTAAACCATATCCTCCAAATTCATCTTTCTCAGCATCATAATGTCTGGATTCGAAGCATTTATATTCATTTGGTACAGTCACTGATGCAATGAGAAGATAATCTTGTTCTTCTACAGTTTATCTACCAACTATAATTCGTTGAGTAAAATAACCCTTATCTTCGAGTTTAGTAATTGCCAAATCATATAAAAATGAGGTATTCTTTTTCCACCTGATATAATCTTTGCAAAAACTATTGCTATCATTAAAAATCTCTTCAATCATTGTAAACGTATCTGCTATAAAACAAAGAAATTTTGAACAAAACAAATAATTTCTATTTAAAATTTTATATTTCAAACTTATCCGATTTACAGAGCCACTTAAAACCACTAAAAAACTTTTTAAACCAGTATTTCAATCCAAAAACAAATCAATCAAAAGTTTTTTTAAAATATAATTTTTTTTTCATGTCTTTATAAATCTTAATTTCAATTATTGTTGTTACTTGGAGAAAAGACTCAAATTTTGAATCCATTCTCCAAGTTACTAAACTACATGGGAGTTAAGGAAACAAATTGACCAAATTCTCAACACAAGGTCTATAGAACTAAAGTATTTAGATCTATGTAATGAATATAGAATTTGTTCCACATTCGGAAATCTAAACAAAGTCTGATCTCTTTTTTAATCTTTTTTCCATACGTACACTAACGGCGTATTCCAAGGTGAATTACATTTTCTTATGATATTATTATTCTCTAGATTCTTTATTGCATCATTTATTTTTTCCTCTAGATTTATCGGTTGTATTCTGGGTTTTATAATAATTGGTCTCCCATTTATGTTTAATTAAATCAATGCATCCAATATCCCAGTTATTAGCCATGAAAACACTTTAATTCTTTATCACAATCTCTAACAACCTTTTATTTTCGTTTAATCCTAAAATTTCTATCGCTTTTTGAAGTCTTTCGTTATCAGTAATATTTACTCCAAACTTAGCTTCTATTTTGCATATAAATTCATTATATCCTTCTTCATTCTGTTTAACATAGTTTAACTCAATTCCAAATTTATTCTGTAATTCAACTTCACCAATTATATCCGGAACAATGTTATTTTTCTTTCCATGTTACCAATTCTAACATCAATGCATATTTTTCCAATTGTCTCTAATTTACTATCATTCTTCTGTATCATCTGAATACTCCAGTAGTGTCGTGTCATCATTACCTTCAATAGCTGCAACATTCCTTCTCGGATAGTATTTCTTCTGTTGATAGCTTTCGGTTTGGTTTGCATAATAATTACTATTTCTCAGGTGTAAATTAGTTCGAAACTTCCTTCTTTCTAAATTTGTATAACAATCACTTTCTTTGAGTCCACGTAAGTGACATCTTTTACATTGAATCGTTGAGCAGTCTCGCCGTATGTGACCTTCCAATCTGCATGCAAAACACGTCATTTTCTTTTTCATTTGGCATTCTTGACTGATGTAACCAGTTTTCTTGCATATCCAGAATTCAAATTGTTGGTTATTGAGGTTTCGTTGTTTGAAATTATTAATTCCGTTTACCAATCCTCTTTGAGCAACTTCTCAATAGCTTCTGTAAATTTGAACAGCCGGTAAAACCTTCAAAACATTAACCTGGCCAATAATCTTGTTTATCTTTTCTAATTTCTTAATAGTTGCTTTTATTTCTTCTGATGTTTATAAATCTTTTATCTCGATCTCTTTTATAACTTCTTAATCTCTTACACAATTCGTAAAAAGGCATTTATTTATTTCTGCTTCATCCCATTTGTGCGACATTAATTTCTTTGTCATCTTTTTTATTTTCTCTAAATAAATTTCAGTTGAATCTGATTCTTGTTCATAGTTCAAAGCTTCTTTTAAATCATCCATTAACGACGTCGATTTTGAAAATACATATCGAAGTTTCACTTCGACAGCTTCATAATCGTCCACCAGCGATCTCTAGTAACGTTGTTGTTAAAATTCCTTGCATCTTAATTGTGGATTTTATTGAGCAGAAAAACCATTGGCAATCCTTGATTGCATTTTCTAAATCATCTCCTTTATGAAATTTAATAATAATAATTATAATAAATAATAATAATAATAATAATAATAATAATAATAATAATAATAATAATAATAATAATAATAATAATAATAATAATAAACAGTAACATTTTTAAAAGGTACATCGAAAAAATTTGATGTTTTTTTGTTAAAGTAACCCATAAAGCGATTGAGGATTTCATAAAATCGGCATGTTTATCTTTAACTTAACTTTGATCTTCATTCATTGATTTTCATTCTTTCATACTGTATATCAATATGTTTATCATAGAAATAACAGAAATTAATGAAGTTGGTAAATATCAAAATATAAAATATTTCTCTACCAAATATTTTGACACAATTAAATCACGATTTTCTCTGTTGAAATCTAGCCGAGATTCCAATGTTCAACTATTTGTGATAAATTTCTCACAATAAATCACATAATTTAATAAATCTAGGACAGAAATTGTAAAAATTGTGCATATATTATTTTTGCATAGATCAAAAATTAAAAATAGAAAAAAAAGTGTGATTTAGTGATTTTACTGATTGTCTTTTATAGATTGCAATTCTAAAACAATCGTCAAGGACTTTATAATCCTTTTTGATAGCTCGCGTACACATAATAGTACGCAAATGAGACAATTTATAGGACAAGACATCTTATTTTGAATCTTTAAAGAAAATTGAATTTAATTCAATTATCGTCTGTTTATAGAGCTGGGGGGGAATGTTTTTAAAAAATATAAATCTCTTGAATTAGGATGCAAGGGATGGTCAATTATAATGTCGCCAAACGTTGAAGAAAAAATTGTGTTTATTAACAAAATGATCATTAAAGGATTAAAACTAGAAAGATCTAAGTTCCAGCTATATTTAATGGTACAAGTTATTGAGGAAGCTACAATTTCTTATATTAACCATCTACGTTCGTGCTTATGAAGTGGTTAATAATATTATGAAATGCTTATAGGTTGCTGCCATTTATAAGATGATCTTATCACCTGAAAAGGGTGTGCCGAAAATTTGTGATTATAAATAAATCATCTGATTCATAGTTAATCTATGATAATAATAATAATTATTATTATTATTTGGTATCGTATTTTCTGCAGCATTAATTTTTTTTACATTCATTTTATGTACCTCTAATAAATGTCCATTTAATCTATTGCTAGAACCACCTTCGATCTTTAACACTTTATTTTTGCACAAGTCTGTTTCACTATTTTCGATTCGTAAAAATACTTTCATATAGAACTGTTGTTCCTATACTCAATTTATTTAGTCACTCTCCAAGGGTTACACATCCACCAACACTGGTGGAAAATTTTCAATATTTTTGCATGCTAAATAACTAAATTTTATATGAAGTAATTGATTTATAATAAGAAAAATTACTAAAAATATAATTGTACTTCAAGAAATCAACACTAAATTAAATTTAAAATATTCGACAAATTACAAATAAAAAATAATAAACGGAAAATATAAATTAAAAGAGTATTCTCTAATATTTAATTGAACGTTTTAGAGAATATGAAACAGCAACAAATAACAAACGGGGCGTAATGAATAGCGATACATACAATTGGTTAATTGTATAATCGGATTATAGGTGTGTGTGTGAAAAAACAGGTTTGATCGTTCGATATTTTTCTCTACAATATATCACAGTGAACAGCAAACGTTTTGAGTACCAAGAAAGAGGTTATTTAAATGTTAAATTCTTTTTATGTAATATGTAGGAATGAGTATATTGCCAAATACTTTACTCGGTTATATCTGTATTAATCGAATATATTTTCTGTAGCATGTATGGTACAAAGTAAAAATTAAATTTGATTTATTCATGAATGCCTAATCTTAATAAAAGAATAATAAGAAACAACGTGATGTCCAGTGCAAATCCCAATAGTAGACTAGTTTCAAGTTACTGGATAACATTAGTACTATTTCAGCACATAAAATATTTTAGCGAATTTTGGTTGTAATTATTTTATATACATAAAAATATTAATGTCAAAATATGCCATTGTCAAAAATAGAATGCAAGCTCATTCATCTCATGCATATTTTTAATTGTATTTTTAACAGGTGCTTTTAATATATAAATTAAAGTTTTTACTTTTGTCCTTGTTTTTTTAGTGGTGGATCGTGAAGACCTTACTGATTTAGTCATGCTAGGTTTCGACTCGAATCCCTGATATGGTAGCTTTGTAAAATGCCAAAACGCAATCAAATAATAATTTGAGTAAAATATATATAATTAAAATCAATTAAAAATATTTATGATCAATAATATCATTAATGATAAAATTATAAAGGCGTTATTATTATTGTGGAGAGACATATTTATAGCACTGTACATTCAAAATACATTTAGAGAGAAATTTCTAAATCTTCGATGAAAATTATCCCTTGTGAGAAACTAGCGAACGCTACTCCGACTGTCGAGATAAAATCTCTCCACACTTGCCTTTAACGCATTGCACTTGCCAGCAAATGCAGTACAATAAGAAACTGGGTGATACGCATATGATGGGAAAAGCCAGAAATCACTTAATGCAAGTGATGATTTATATGTAAATCTTTCAAAAAAGCAGGCTCGACTCAAAAGTAGTATTACGAATAAACAGCAAAGTAAGCGTTACAAATTTAGGTATTACCTTGTATGTTTTTTGAATAAGTTTTATGAATAAAAAATTACCTTTAAATAGAAGTAATTTCTTTAATAAAGAAATATAAATACATTTTCAAGCGGGTGCCGATTTTTAAAAATGTTAAGAACAGCTGATATAGATTTTAAATAAAAATTATAATATGATATTAATATCAAAATTATTTCAATTGAATAATGTTTAAAACAATTACCTCTGAATTAAATCCCATATCATTGATCATCTCTTCAACATCGGGTCCAGCTAGACTTGCGTCTACTAAGGCATGTGCTTCGGATTTCTCCAAGAACACTTTAATTGAAATGATTCCTTGCTTTTTACCAACAGTAGATTCGATATTATCAACACAAGACTGACAAGTCATACCATTCACCCTGACAATGACACGAATAGTGGGACATTGTTCAAGGACTAAGACTCCATATATCTCACTTTGCTGGATCACAGAGAGGATTTCTGTAAATATAATTAATAATTCACATTAATAGAGATCTAAATTCATTAAAACTTATAAATTGAGCCTAAAGTATGTCACGTATTTACTCTTGAATTTTAAACTAAACATGCACATATATTCTTCCAAACACTGAAGTACGCCATTATCAATCATCTATGAAACCTTTTAATCAGGTGCTCAATATCACAAGGGCAATAAAAATTTATAAACGGCACTGTAATATATAAAAGAAGTTAAACATTAATAAAAGTTAAGTGAAAAGATATAATTTTAAAAAATATCTCTGAAAAAGCTTCTCAAAAATCTTTTTTTTAATTCTAGATAATAAAACCAAATGGAGTAGCCTTTTGCGAGCAATAACTTTTTATTGAATTAATTGACTCTGTGAACGAAGTTTTAAAAACACTAGGTCTAGAAATGTGTCCCGATGATTATTTTAATTGTTTGAAACAAATACAAGAAAAATTAAACCGCAATATTGTATTAAAAATTCATTGAAAAGATAATTCGGCAGAATGAAACGATGCATTTTTATTTAGAGTTTAGAATGTTGGATTAATAAATATAACAAACGTATTTAAATATATATATATATATATATATATATATATATATATATGTGTGTGTGTGTGTGTGTGTATGTGTGTGTGACACTACAGGGAAACATAGAATTCTAAGCTTTTGTGGATTGAAAGGTTTTGAGTATAGTCATACAACATCGAATTAATTCGCTTCTTGAAACATTAACAATAGGAAATTGAATTGTATGCCATCAGAAACATGTAAGTTTATGGGAAAAGGAATATTAAATTCAACCGGATATGGTTAATTCCATACAACTGAGATTTATATTTTTACGTGAGTATATTGCATAAATAATGGATTTGAAAAGGTGTATTTAATTCATATATAGTATATATGCAGTTCATTTGCATTTTATATAAAACATATGATTTATACAACTACTTAAATGATCAATATTTTAATAAATAAAAACAAATTCAAGGTTGTGAATTCATTAAAACAAATAATTACACATAGTCCATTGTGTAATGATTATGTCACAATTATTAAACAAATAATTATATTATGTAAATGGGTAATGGTTGTAATTCCGCCATTTGGTAAAGGTGAAGAGTCGAAAATCACATATGGCTTCACAGGTAACAATTTATTAAAATTTTTAAAAAAGTTAGCCTTTGTACACGAGAAATAAATAATTATTTAAATAATCTATTGAGATAAATCAGCCAAGGTTTTGAAATGTTCAAATTTCCCATTTGTAATCTGTTTATTTTTTACAGATAACAACTGATAAATAAATTAAAATTAGACAGCATTTTTTACGGCAGTGTACCGAAATTTTATATTCAATCAATTGAGAATCAGATTAAAGATTTTAGAAAACTAGATAAATAACTTTTTGAATTAATAAATTCATGCTTCAGGAGCATAATTAACCCTCGGGAATTGAGTATTATTATTTTTACGGTCCATGTACATTGTACACACTTTATTTGCATAGTTTCGAAATTTGTAATATCTTCTTTTATCAATATATGATTGATAAGAAAAGAGTTTCCGAAATTGTTTTAAAAATTAATGTAATTTTAGCTAAATTTTAATTTTATATATAACATCTAGAACATGGATCTAAAAAATAAGGCCCTCTTGTCACATGCGACCTGCGATGATGCGCTGGGACAACCAAAACTACATCAACATTTAGCTAATTAATTAGCTTAACTCTGATGTAAAAGTATCATCATGTGTTTCAATTTTTTAATGGTTTACCTTTACAATCTAAAGCAATATTCAAGTTTCATGCCGTTAGTTACTTATTTATTGAATTGGTAATATTCCATCTAAACAAAAGACTGTGTATAACTAAGTCACTGTACTGTTAGTTTTGCAATTTAATAATTATAATAATATAGAGTTGAAATACTTTAATAATTATTCTTTTTTTTATTCTTTGATCATGTCTTTATCAAAGAAGAGAGCGATTACGGATGAAAAATGAATATTGCAAAAGTTGTGAAAAAATCTATATTTTGAAATGGAAGAGAAGGGCAAAATTCAATTTCTCATTTACATGCTGTGTATTTCCGTTCCAAAGGACTACAAAATGCGCAAGCCCTACGATACAATGCACAAAGAACAGTGTGAAACAATAACTGGAAAAATCCGCAATTAAAAGTTCAACAAATCAAATCGTCAATTGTAAAGCAACAAAACCTTTTCAAGAATATGAGCAAATCCACTACTGAAACAAAAACTGGAACGTCCTGGTTTTAAAGACACTTTCGCGCAGTATATTGCAGTATGTTGCAAGGAAATTCAAATGAATGATAACATTTTGAGGACCTATACAACATTTCATTTTTCATTTTAGACTTAATTACAAATTCCTTCTTTTTTCAATTCAGGTTCATCAGCAGCTTCTATATTTTCTACTTCTTTATCAGTTCCTATATTTTACAATTAATATCCAACAGCAGCATCTATATTTTCAATATTGAATTCATAATTATCCAGCTTAATTTTGTCATCCTCTTGCAATCATAAAAATAACTATAAAGTCACCATTTGCTAGTCCTATCTCATCTGAATTGGTAATACTTTCAAAAATATCTCAAAGTAAATATCTCTCGATTACGTATATATTTTAATGTTGTGTATCCCCTAAGACACAAAATTCAATGCTGAATAAAAAATTGGGAGTCTTTTTGAAACTATAAATAATAAATTATGTTAGGGGAAATAAAAATGTAAATTTGGTTTGTTTAAAACTTTCGTATCTACGTCATATATGTTTCTATCTAGCTTTAATGCGTGTGTAAAACCCTAGCGGGGAAAATTCTAGTTGCTTGACGTATTTAGTTGATGCAGAAATTTATTATGCCGCATATTGCAATGTTACAATATTGTTCAATATTTAATACAAATTTTTGGCACTGCTTTTTCAAGTGCTTTTTTATAAAAGGCAAAGAGGTTTTATAATTTCCATTTAAGTGATTATGTTTATTTTATTTGTTTTTTTACTTTTACTTTTATTAATGAATATATTATAAATTTTTATTTTACTGTCATTTTTAAACTGGATTTGTTTAACTTAACAAAAGTATTGAGCTTTAGATAGATAAGAATAGAAGACACTGAAAGTTTGAAATACATTAATATAAAGCAAGAGTCAGGCAAAGACGTCTCTCCGAAAAAATAAATAGATAAACATAATTGAGGAAATTATTTGAATTTCTTTATTTAATAATAATATTGTATTTTTGAAAGTGCAATTGTAGTACCAAAAATGATAATTACGTAATAATTCGGATTATGGTGATAATATCTAGCACAAAAGGCGGCCATAAGACCATTTCGTAATATAAATTTTATATTCAATCCTTACAAACAAGATGTAATACCTTAATGCTTCCAGTGAAGACGTTATAGTTAATGAGTAATGTGTTATTACAAAAATAAATGATTATTTATATAAAATAAAGTAAAGGGTTACAGAAGGACACAGAAAGATCAAATTATTAGAAATTGTATGTTTAAGTAATATCCGTTTAATTGAGATTAGAAGCATGAACGTTACATAATGAGAGAGTAATTAGCGATTTTACATGTATATATTAAAATAATAATTTATTCGTAAAGTAATTTGATGGAAAAATTCCGAACCAACAAATATAATATTAAAACAATGATAAAATAATTATTTATTTAGAAATATTACACTAAGCTAATAAATAAATAATTATGTAATATAGACCAAACAAGAATTTCGTGAAATTATTTATTAATATTAATCATTGGATATTTATTATTATTTATTTACGCAAAAATATGTTTGTTTGAATGCCTCTTTAAACAACTTTTATGTTAATAATAATAAAAAAATATCAAAAATAAAATGCCGAAAATTAATCATTTAATTCAGAATATGATTTAAATTCATATTATTTGACCAAATGAATTACTAAATTATATTTATCAGTTATATTTTGAAATTCCTGTTAAAAATTTAGAGTAAGATAAATTGAAAGATTAGAAATAAAATATTTTGAGAATTTTATTCTAAATATTTTATTTATTAAATTTATTTTAAAAATAAATAATAATCACAGTAATAATAATAAAGATTAATAAATATTAATAAAAATATAAATAATATAACAATAAATAAATAATAATAATAAAAATAATAATAATAGTAATATTAATAATATAGATAGGATTAAGTTAAATATAGAATCCGGAAAGATACAATAACAGCGGATGCAAAGTCAGTATGAAATGATAAACATTAATAAACTGAAATTTTGATACTTGATTAATCAGAAATCATGTGGATTTCAGTCATTTTTGAGATGGCATAATGAAAGTCATTCTGAGCCATTTTAATTGTGGTCTCGCGGTTTCCTTGATTAGATAAAACAGACTTTCTGCCCCCATTTTCAACATATTTATTTTTGGCGCCCCCGACTTAATAAAACATCATAACGCCACAATAAAAATGACGAAAATAAAATTAACGTCTTTAAAATAAACAAAGTGTATTTTTTTATTTCTTGTAAATTTAACAAATTAAATATTATGAAAATAACAGTTCTTATGCTTTAGCAAAAAAACAATAATAAACATTCAACGAAAAAACCATAATTCGTTTTTAAAATCTAACAATTTTAAAATTTTCTGCAAACAAAGAATTATTACATTTTGAAATTTTCTGCGCCCCAATACGGGAGCCCGCCACATAGTTTGAGCACCTTTGATGTAAAATACAACATTGCGAGTGCAGCAGTCGACAACCTGTCTTTATCCAAAGCACTTACTTTCATTTTGGCACATTGTGCACTAATCGATACACGGGAACAGAATAATAGATTAAGAATCAAAATATTAAATGTTGAATTTAATAACTAATTAATTAAAAATGGCAAATTTTATAATATTTATTAATAAATTTGCAAGGAGATGATTTGCCGGTATTGTAGGAAATACTTAACTGGAACCTCTAAATGGCGTTGTAGGCTTGGATTTGCATATGTAGCGATGTGGACTTGTTTGATAATTGTAGAACAAATTTGTGTTTTAATATAAATCAGAAACAAATTGCGAAGTAGGAAGATGTTAAAGTATAAAATACCTGTCGATCGGATGCTGGAATAATGCCAAATATCAGCATAATTATTTTCCTGGCAAAATCTAACGAGCAATAACTTTGAAGATAATGAAGTTTCGATTGATTTCTCAACACTTTTGTTGATATCTGACTCAAATTTAATGCGGCTGCGGACGACTTTATCCTTAACATTTGATACCTCGCTACTTTTCACTGTTACATCGAACCCCATCTCGTCGATCTTGTTTGATATGTCCTCAACTGTTGCAATATCGGCATCGAAAATTACGGTGGCTTCAGCCTGTAACAAGCTCACCTAAATTAATTATATTTCATTTACTAGTCAATATTATACCAATGAAGGAAGCACACTAAACACATGGGGTAAAGGTTTCTTATACGTATTTCCTCTAAGAATCGTCTAATGCTCAATCATTCAGTAATACGAAATGAGGAATTCGTACAGTGGTCCAATTACTCGAATTTTGAGTAACCGAATACTCGAAATTTTTCAATAAAAATACAAATAATTTCAATTAAGGGTATTTTATTATTTTTTTGCAGTTTATAAAATAAAACTTTAAAAATACAAATGTTTCCAAAACCTTTCGGCCCATGTCACTTCTTAGTTTAGTTGCAAAACCACCTGATATCGAAAAAACTCTTTCCGATGCAGTTGAAGTTGGTTTTACTGTTAACATTGCCTGATATACTAGCTCAAGGCGTTGTATTTGTTTATTTAAAAAATTTAAAGACTCGTCTCATCTCTTTATTGGCCTCAAAGTGTTTAGTTTGAAGACCTGATATGTCACTGTTTGATGATTATTCAAAAAAGTCATCTTCATGATCGGATTCACAGTATAATTCAGAACTGCTGACTTCCTCATCATCCATATTTTTTGGTTTTGTGTATAATGTATCGACAACACTTAGATGTACGGCATGATTAAGCCAGTATGGTGACTCTGGAGCTATAATTCTTCCGTATTTCACCATTACATTTGCCCTATCGCGGGTTGAAGCAACAATGTGTTTTTTTCAAAGCAAGCGCGAAATACTTCAATTTTTGAGCTAAAAATTGTTAAGTTTTTACATATGTACTGCTTTCTATAATTGGAACCAATCCGAGGACTACTTGATTTGATTGTGACTGCAGGGTTACATTTAAATAACGCCGTATACACACATCGGTCCACTCTTCAAGCGTAATCGTAAATTTTTCATTTTCTTGACTAGTTCAAGTAATTCTTTTTTGATTTGTTTTGCTTTATGGTATGTTATATTGGCGACTAGCAACGAAACCTTTAACTGTTTCACTCTCAGACATCTTCCTGAATGCCATGTTATCGATAGCAGGATATTTGGCAAAAATTTCCGCAAGTGATTATAGTTTTGCGGAATTTAGTAATGATTTTACTTTTTTATCGCTTGCATTTGTTATTTTTTGTGAAGACCTTTGTTTCCTGTTTGTATTTATTTCAATATCGTGCAGTTTCAGGTGAATTATCATACCACTGGTGTTTCCTTGTTTGATTCTTATCACTTCTAAGCAAATTTCTTACATTTAGCGAAATCACCAGAAATTTTATTAAAATAATTCCAAAATTCTGCTATAAGAATTGTTTTCTTACAAAAATGTTTTTAAATAGAAGCCTCAAAAAATTAACAATTATATTTCGATTGCAAATTAAATATTAAGTAAATCAATAAATAAATATTGTAAATATATATTTGACAGTGAACAAATTTATGTCAATTAAAAATGTCTTTTTTTTATTTTACTTTTATTTTATTTTTTGTGAAATTTGAATTTGTAAAATACGTTTTTGGAGGGAAATTTGAAAAGATTTTTTTACTTAAAAAATTTAAGGCGTTTTTTGTAGTAATATTAATTGAAATTCTCGAAATAAAATATCGAGTACTCGCACTGACCACTTTAGGGATTCGAATGTTTCAAAATATCGACTCTGCCAAATCGAGAGTAGACTTATATTTGTCTTAATTCTTCAACAGTAATTCCTGATATCTTTACGGTTCGGTCCATTGAATGATTTTGCACTTTTATTTCAAAAAAGTGCTGATGAACTTCGTAGACGAAGAAATCAATAGATATCCAAATGCTTAATTCTTCATCCAAAAATTGGATCTTATTTTTATTTAAAAATAAAATAATAATTATCAAAAATGTAAATTTTAATATTATTTGATTTTAATTAGACAAATAACTTTATAATCTTTTTAAAACGTATCTCAATATGGCAAACAAATTTGATAAATTTCTTATTTCTTTGATTATTAAAGTTTAAAAGTATCGAAATAAATTTCCAAGTTTATCAGTGTTTAAAATATATTATGGCATTATTAAATCAAACAAGTTGATAATATAATGAAATCAAAATCAAAATACCATTATTCCACAAACACCAGTGAATTTCATCAAATTTTCTTCTATGTTTCTAACACATGACATGCATGTCATTCCATCAACTTTCATTCGAGCTGACCCCAATTTCATTCTTTTTATCAAAAAATTCAGATATTTATAAAATTATTTTTAAAATTTACCTGATTGCAAGTATACTATGTATATTTAAATATATATAATAATAAAAATTTATATAAATTAAATTAAAATATTAAAATGCTAGATTAAAAGATACCATATAAAGTTAAAATATTTAATAGAATAAAACAAAGAAAATTAATAAAATAGAAAACATAAAAATTTTTAATATTTATTTTACAATAGGTAAAGATTAATTTATTTATCATGACAGTGTTTTCTTTTTCATTATTGTAAATCCATTAATTGACAATGGCAATAAGTTTATTTGATGCAAATCATAAATGATTTCCTAAATTACCGCAACGTAATATGTGGGAACAATCACGACGATTTACCACATGACGTAAAAGATTTGCTATGCCCGCATTCATCTAAGAATATTCAGATGATGATTGCCTAGCATCACTTTTTTGTTGAAGAATTGATTTGGAACTGTCCGAATTGACAAAAGCATTGGCTTGGCTCTCCTGAATTTTGATTGAAATAATTTTTACTTTTTGCATCGAATTGTTTTTGAGGAAACTTACAGCTTTTTGTAGTTTTCCTGACGCCTGCAGTGTCTTGAGAAATGTCTCTTTTCCCCACTCGATAAACATATAAAATTTTTCTTCTTTCTCATGGCTTCAGTTTTCAAAATCTGAGCTTCGCGTGGGATCTCACTTTCCAGCATTACTCGAGGCTTCTCAAAGTCATCATTTCCGGAGATCACTAAAGACTTTGAGACTCCGACGGGAAGGACAATAACACAAGCTATTGCAATTCCGTCGTCACCTATTCTAGCCAACTCCCCAAGCGTTTTAGAGAACCTAGATAATAATCGACGGTTTCACCTGGATTCCATTTCCTTGGCCTGAAAGCTGCGTATGCTGCGTACGGGCTTAGACCAAAGACTTTTACCAAGACGGACTTTGAATGGAAATAGATGCTTCTTGTAGTTTCTGCTTGATGTCTCCAAATGTCTAAAGCAGTACCTTCGAGTCAAAGTGGGAGTACGTATTTGAATAAATATTGAATTTCTAATTTTTGAAATTGTGTAACTAAAATTCAGAAAACAGCAATGGACAAAATAATTCAATAGTAATAGAATAACTTTCTTTTACTGGCTAAAGACATTCAAATACTTCTAGAATTTTTCAATTATAGCTTATTCTTTTCATGAGATCAATGATTTTGTGTGAATATTTCTTCAGAAATGCAAAATACTCATTTCACATTTGAGGCAACGTACAAAGTGATTTTCCTGTCCGAATATATTTTCGTTCAGAAAATTATACATTGTATTTATTAGTCTAAATTACTGATTCATGAGAACTGTTAGTCTTCATTTACATCTTGTCAGAGTTGATTTCACCAGTTTCATCAGTCTACCAATTCTTTCTCTAGGTTTCTTTCTGTTCTCGTTATTTCAACGGATTAATTTATCAAAGACAACCCTTAACTATTATTGGTTAGTGTATATTTGATGACGTTTAGACCACTCGTGTTCTCTATCATTGAAGCCACTTATTATAAAGACTATATGTCCACAAATAATTTCTTTTATTTAAATGTATGGAAAACATAATAGTAAGTAAGTAAGAAGCATTATGCACTAACAATGGACGAGCAACTTGTAAATGTTATTTTGATTTGGTAAAGTCAAGGAAAATAGCTTAGTTTCATTGTTAATTTCAAAGTCAATATAATTTACAATGTTTGAAGAATCATAAATTAATGAATAAGGCCTATTCTCACAAATACAGAATTAAATAAGATCATGATACAAATTGAAAGTGAATTTAAATAGACTCAGAGAAGCAGATATGAAGAAGATGCGAAGCTAATATCCTGTGTGAGTTATGGTGTACTGACACATAATCCTGTGACATTTAATCCTTGAAAGTAAATCCTACGCATTTCATCCGGCGAAAGATAATCATATTGACACTTAATTCCCAAACATTTAATCCCGCTCAAATACATAATAAGCCTTTACGATAGTATGATCACATGTATTAAGAAAACCACCATAACTCCCACCATATAAGTCAGAGAGTTTCTTGAATAATAATATTAATAATATTAAACTTTAACATATGGCTGACAAGATCACTTTTGGTACAACATCGATAGGCAAGCAGTCTTTACAACACAAGCAATACGAATTTTTCAAACATAAGGAGTGTACAAATGGGACAATTCATTGGCGTTGCAAACTTTACCAGAAAATCAGATGCCGTGTACGTATTGCTATCAAGAATGATGAATTTATACACGGTTGCGATGCTAAACACAATCACGACGGAAACAAGGAGTCTATCTTAGCGATGCAGGCTGTCGTTGATATGAAAGACGAGATGGGAGAAATTTAGGCAACACTTAAAACTGTCATTGGAGAATATAGTACGCATCTTGATAGTGGCGTACTTATGACCTCACCAAAGAAAACATCCCTAAAGAGAACGCTAGAACGAAAGCGTTAGAAATTGATGTCTGCAACGAGTTTATTCTCGGTCATAACAAACTGTTGGAAGTATTAAACAGAGCAAAATTGTAGTTAGCAGATGGAATATTCATGGTAGTACCTACGAACTGTAATCTTTCCAATCGAAACATCGAATCACTTTGAAACGGCATCAGAAGGTGTTTCCAGAACATCAAACGCTGTGGAAGGTTGGCACTTTTCACTACAAGCTCTTTTTTAGTGCCATCATCCAACCTTATGGACTTTCTTTAATGGAATCGAGGGACACATTCAGATACAAAAAATGTCACCTCTGCAAGAAATCGCTGGTTCGCAGCCGTCTGTCCCGAAGAGATACAAGACGCAGAAGACATGTGTCAAAAATGCTTTGAAACGTTACTCTTCGAGCTAAATTCTTGTCTATCTACGTGTCATGGTGTACCTGTTTAACTTTTGAAATTTATAGTTCTCTATTTTACTTAAGATTTAAATTTCAGACTTCTGATAACCTTTTATTTGACTGTGTTAAATATATTTATGTTACTTTTTCTTATTTCTTTCTTCTCCGCGGGTGGAATTAAGTGTCAAGGCGATTATTTGTCGCCTGATTAAATTTCACGGGATTAACTGTCGCAGGAATTAATGTAGCGGGATTCAGTGTTATTCAGTGAGTTACACAGTGTTACATAATACCTGGTAATCAAAAATATTAATTGATATAAAGCGAAAATGAATTGAACTTCTCAACCTGTCATGATATAAATAATCAGATATAAGAATAAAATGATGTATTAACAAATTTATTATGTATAAAATCTGAATATAACTATTACAATGCAATAAGCACTAGCAATAAGCAAGGACAAATGCAATGCAAGTATATGACAGACATAACTTTGTAATGCCATATAACTTGTTATCATACGACCTGTGTGTAAAATTGACGTATGATAAATCTCACATTTTATTAAAATTTGCATCTTTAAATTTTGATTTTTCCTTTCTTATGTATCGGCGATTTTCTGTGATGTAAAAAAATATATTTTTCATAAATTTCAACCAAATCGCATGCACTTTGTTCAAAAATATATATTTTTTTAAAAATTTTGTTTATTACAAACACACAAATACATTTTTCTTACACTTGATATATTTTCTAACCCGAAACTGTCTGTTATCTTCTTGTTTATTTAATAAATCTATATGAACTAATAATTTATTGGATAACTTATATTAACTAATTTATTGGATACATATCTATTTAATTAAACTATCAGGTTTGTGTGACTTGTTTATTAATTAAATCTACAAAGTGTATATGTGTATTTTTGCCCTACTTTGAGCCGGCCTCTACGTTTTAAAGTCGATTTATTGCTGGGTACCTGATGAGTAACGAAAATAAAGTCGAGACCACCCTTACCATTGGATACCCGTCATAAATCAAAATATATTCCAACAACTACTTACTTGAATCTTCTATGATAAAAGTTATCTTTGAGTTTGATATTATTGAGTTTGATTTTGCCCCTATTATTTAAAGATGGATTTAAATTTTTTTATTTAAAATTTTATTGGTAAATTGTATTTAAATTAAATAAATTATTTAAATTTAGACACTTTTTGATATAATTTTATTTATTTAAAATTTTATTGGTTAATTATATTTAAATTAAATATAAAATTTAAACAAAATCATTGTATTGTACAATGCACTGTTTAGAAAAGTATACAAAAGTATAAAAAGTCTTATTAAATATAAATTTTAAATTCAATTAAATTCAATCTGAAATAAAAACTACTACCTCCGTTCAAAAATGATTGTCCGTTTTGGTGAAAATTTTTGTTCAAAAATGATTGTCTCGTTAGTTTTATATACAATATATTAACTTTCTTATTTATTGAAAGAGTTTCTGTGTCTCTTGATTACCTTTTCCTTTGTTAAATTACATAGTGTACCCAAGGAAATTGCGGGTTTTTTATTTATTGTCCTTCTGTCACATTTTGGAAGTGCTAAAATTTTGTTTTGAGGTTCTTATTGACATAACTTCTTGCGACCAAAATTTCTTTTAATTCTGGAATTAAAGTTGGCAAATTTCATGCCCTGGAGTGCACACTGACCGGCTCTCACCCAAATTGTTGAAATTGTTTTTGGGGACTTTTTGAATTCTTCAAGAACATCTTTTATTGTTCCTTTTGTAAATTTATTATTGTTAGATCGCACCAGAAGTGTTTGCGGAATGGCATTTCTCTCTTCGTCATTTAAATTTTTGTACTTTACTCTAGGACGTTGGATTTCCATGATTTAAGGTTATTTGTACTGTAAAGAAAATAGCAGCGAGTTATTTTGGTACATATATAAAGTTACAAAATTCAGAAATTGCTAGTTATTTATGAAACTATTATAAACTGAACGTTTACTTACCAAAAACTTATTTTATGATTCTATTGTTCATACACAAATGAAATATTGCCATCTAATATTGTTAAGTGGGCAACAAATGTCAAATGAGAAAATCATTTTTGAATGGAGGTAGTATTAGTAAGATAAATGGTATATGCATTTTGAGCAGTTTTATTAGTGTATGCAAATAAAAAAAAAGATTCAGCCTATGGTCTCGTATATGATAAAACCGCCACTGTCCACAGTTCATAGATCTTTATTTCAAATTTAGGTTTCTTGAGTGGAATATATCGTCTAAACAGTTATCATCTTTGCCATTACAGTAAGCATTCGTCTAAATATAAGTGTTTTTCGGAATAATAAACTTTTTAAATATTTGTGACTAGATGATTTAACACCTGATCTATTTTATGTATGCATTTGGTTTTATCAGAAATTTCATCATTAAATCGTAGACTACGAAGTATACTTTTGAATCGATTTCTACACATACTTTGTCCAAATAAAGGATGATTATAGAGTATAGCAGTGTTTACCAAACTTTTTCAGCGACAGAACATTTGGAAAATCCGAAAACTTTGGCGGAACACCTAGCTTATTTTTTAGGTTGGGTAATTCATACTAGTATAAATAAAAATAAAAAATGTTATTAAAGAAATATCATTTATTTAATAAACAATTACAAATAAATAAAACTATTAATGACTTTGATGATTTTGGGTTCTTAAAAAACAAATCTTTTTTATATCAGGCACAATATTGGTGAGTTGTATTCTCATATCTGCCGTCTCGTCGAGCCTATTTCTGTATTTTGTTTTTGTTGCAAAATATTTAGAAAATTCCACTTCACAGAAATACGTCTTGGAAAACGGAAGTAAACAAAGCACAGCTTGTTTTGAGACATCGGGGAACTCTTCAGTCAGACTCGCCCAGAAATCATTTAATGGCTGATCTTTATATTTTTCTTTCAAATCAGAGTCATTAATTATGTCAATCATATGCTCATAATCCCATGTGCTTAAGCCCACTGGTTTAACTGTCACGGAAAATGGATTCCGAACCAAGGAATCGTCCTTACTTGTTTTCGGAAAATATTCCGAAATAGCTGTTTTCAAGTTATATAGGTGTTCTAAAAATACTTTTGAAATTTCTATATCAACTTGAAAGTTCAACGCATTCAAACATTCATCTAAGACAGGAAAACAATCAAAATTATTAGACTCAACTGATGAAATCCAAAAATGTATTTTTCTATCAAAAGATTCAATTTTATCTCTCATATTAGAAATTGTAATACTTTTTCCTTGTAATGATAAGCTAACATCATTGAATTTTAAAAAAATATTCGCTAGATATACAAGATATATCAACCAGGAAGGATTTGTTAAAAAAAATTGATAAAATGATGCTGCAAATCATTTTGTTCCTTCGAGAAGACTAATAATTCATTTCGAAGTTCACAAAGTCTTAATAGTGCTTTTCCTCTGGATAACCATCTCACTTCAGTATGTAATAAAAGTGCTTTATGTTCACTCCCCATTTTATCGCACAAAATTTTAAATAATCTGCATTGAAGTGGCCTAGATTTTACATAATTTATAATTTTCACGGCTTCATCCACAAAATTTCTTAAATTTGTGGGAATTTTTTTAGTCAACAGTACATGCAAATGCAAAATACAGTGACTGCTAATAGCTCTTGTAGCTACTTTCAGGATACGTGATACAACACCTTTCATTTTTCATACCATTGCACGAGCACCATCTGTACAAATATCAATACACTTTTCATAGCCTATCTCTTGTGTTGTAATGTTATCATTAATACAGTTGAATATATATTCTCCTGTAGTTTTTCCATGCAGATATACACACATGAGTAAATCTTCTTCAATACTTTTATCATATGCAAAACGAACAAATACCAATAACATAGATGGTCCTGCGACATCTGTAGATTCATCCATTTGTAATGCATATTCACTGCAAAGTCCAAGTCGATGAATTAACTCTTTCTCTATGCTAGTAGAAATATCTTTAATGCATCGTGAAACTGCATTATTTGATAATTGTATTGCGTCAATGTTTTTAGTAGCCTGCTCATTAAGAGTACATGACACCATGTCTTTCGCACATGGCTCAATGAGTGTCTCTCCCATTGTATCAGTTTCACTATTAAGTGCAATACGATAACTCACGCGATAAGACGCTTCTGTTGCATTTTCATTTTCAGTTTTAGTCATTATAATCTTTTGAAATTTGGACTTTCTAGTGAGTCACGTTGTCTCTTAAAAAATTGCATATCTTTTCCTTTGTAATCAGAGTGTGTCGTTTCGAAGTGCCTGCGAAGTTTAGCTGGAGCTAAAGAACTGTTTACGAGTATTTTTGACACAAAACATACATTGCATCAGGAGCATATGATTTGCCATTATACGTAAATAAAAAATTTAAATTACTTTCGTCTTACAGCCGTTTTGGTCTGTTCATAGATGACATTTGTTTTTTAATTTTCGATTTTGAAGAAATCAGTTTTTGGATTATTTTCTTCTTCGATGATAGATGTATCAGTAGAAGTATTTGGCCTTTCTTCAAATTGCCTGTTTTCAACTATAGATCCATGGATAGTAATTAAATATTATGTAAATTCTGTAATAATTTTTTTTGTCAAAATGGAAAAAAATCTGCATTGTAAGCAACTCTATTAAATTAATGTAAAAGAAAACCGATTCATTTTATGCAAATTTTATTTAATACATTTACATTTTCAAAAGTATAGACTCAATCCTGTTTTAACGCAATAAATTAGTTTCAGGAATTAACATGTATAATAAAAACGCGTGAAAAATTGTCCGCAATAACCTTTTGTAAATTTGACAGATTGGATCCCAAGACTTAAAAATCTTGTATAAAATTCACTTACAAATGAATTTACGTGAATTAATTGTGCAAAAAGTGGCATTCGTGGCACCAAAAAAATTGAGTAAAAGTGAAATCACATAAATAAAATTCACATAATAAGCACAAATATCATGTGATTAATTAACAAAAAAAATATTTTTTAAATTCGATCAAATTTTAAAGTTAAAAAAATTGCCGAATTATGACACATTTCCCTCCAGAATTTATATAAATATTGAATATTTAACACATGCATACATATTTTCAAGCTTTTTTATTAGATATATAAACAATTTTATGTGTTAGCAAGACTAACCGTTTTGTTTCTCTTGGCGTTTACTGTTGACGACACGTTTGTAGTAATTCATGTACATACCCAAAGTACGACAACTGCCTGCAAATGGTGTAGTGAACGTCTTTGGAATGATTGCCATTGGTTTGGTTAGCTATAAAGATGTTGAGGGTGGTGTGAGTTGTGCCTCTGGACAGGATTCCGTGAGGCTAGCTTCCACGCGATGTGTAAACACGAAAAAGCGAACTGTCCTTTCGCGCATCGAAGATCATACTAACAAGACTTCAGCGAATCAGGTAGAAACAATCCCATCTACCACATCTTTTTCATGTTCACATGATGAGAGATAGTCTTTCTTCGTCATTAAAAAATATTGGCACTTGTTAAAGACTTTTATTGCTGTACCCAACTTCTAGGTACTAAAAATCTTCGCCTTCTCTTGTCGTCATAAAACCAATGAAGTTTAACCGTCATTCGAATTTATAACACGCCTTTTCTTCATTGGAAGTTCCTTACAAAGGTTTGACATGATGAAAATGCAATATATATATATATATATATATATATATATATATATATATATATATTCTATGGAGAGATATACATTTAAAAATATTTAACTAAACCTCATATTTATCTACTTATGGAAATTAAAATGTTTAAAAAATATACTGACTTATTGAATTTTGCGTTAATACTTGTAATACCAAACTGATAAACTCAACTACAGGCCATTATAACTGTTTCGGATAAAAATAAGTGTAAGGATTGTTATTAACTGAAAAAAATAATAACGCCGAAGTGGCAGATTAAGCTTGCACGAGGCCCCTGACTGCAAGTCAAACTGGGGCACGGTCCAGTACAATATCCATTTAAATAAAATGATTGCTAGCAACAAATGTAAGACTGTAACTTGTAATTTATAATGATATAGATTACATGAATCTACAATTCATTAAAATATTTATTATAAATTTTAACCTAGAACCTACGTTTGTGAACTTTACTCATGGCGAAGTTAACAATTAAGTAAAGCTAAGTGAGCTTACGATTTCACTTTCAATGCTCATTAGAGGGAACAGACTCAGTCTTTGTTGTCTCAATCAACTTCTAACTTCAGTTTTTATTCTTTTTATGTACTTTTACATACAGTTATAGTATTTCACACCATTCGACATTTTCTCGTGATAAATAGGAGATTTTATATATATATATATATATATATTGGGGGCCCTTGGCTTTAGCTTGATCAGCGCCACCACATTAATTCGCTACTGACTCACTGCAAATTTTCGGCGCTGGTAGCGAACGTGTAAGATAATGTAAAATTCAATCAATATGTTTGTTAGAAAAATACAAACAATTGTCTTTTTCAAGAAGAACTATAACAGATATAAATGTAACAGAATAAATTTGTAATATTTAAAAAATGAAGAGGCTTATTTTTCAATAGATTTGGATGAAAGAACTGATAAAACTGATTCGACGCAAATCTTATGTTTTATCGACATAAAACTCAACATTTTCAGTGTTTTGAAGAACCTCCTGCTCTGTGTTCCCTAACTGAAATAACTCGAGGAGTTTACATTTCAGAAAACTTAACAGAAGTATGTCATCGATTACAATTAAATGTCAGTAATTTAGTCAACGATTGTGCTCTTTCCATGAGAGGTAAAAAAAGATGGAAAAATTAAACTTTATATTATTTTTCCAATATAATCTTTGTTCAAAATCCACTATTTTGCAAGATACTCTGAATAGAACTGTTCCTTTTGTCAACTCTATTAGTGTAAATACAACGCGTCTCGTTTTTGTGGATTCTTCGGTTGCGTTAATACTTAAAAATGAATATTCTAAATCTTTTCGTAGGTGTATGACAAAAGAAACTGGATAAATTCGTGTTGAATTCTCATGATCATTGTACTGGTTTGTATGGAGGTAATGTTCTTATTGGCTCTGAAATTAGTTAGTTGTCAAGTTTGGAAGGTGAACACATTTGATCTAATCACACGGAGTCGAAGTATGTGTTGGAATTGTCTTATTCCGAAGGTTTTAGAGAACTTAAGCATGATATTTTCAGACGTGTAGATAAAACTCAGTTTAGGATTGTTTCAACTTCTTGTAGAGTTAGTAGTATGTTCACTGATAAGTCTCATTTATCAATTTTCATGTAGATGGTGTATTACACATAAATTGTAGAGACTGTCCATTCTTTCTGCACTGGAATTATTAAGCATTGTCGACTGAATTGATTGACTCACATTAGTGATCCTCTTAGGAAATATTTGATTTGGTTTTAATGTAATTGCGAAAAATCTGAGTAATTATTGAGAACGAATAACTTATAAAGCGTTGTTGATAAGATCTTTAAATCTTATAATTAATGATCAAAATGCTCAGTCTATAGGTATTTTGAATGTATTTAAATAATTGAAAATGTTTTGTGTATATTATGTGATTGGTGTAGTTTTAAAATTTTATTGTTTTATAAAAACTTAATTTTAAGAGAAATAATTCTGTGTTTTTTTTTAAAAAATTAATTTATAATTTTATTTTCTTAAAATTAAAATAATTTTATATTTTTGTAACAATTTGATTGTCATTATTATTGGTTAATTTGTTTAAATATTTTTTGTTTCATTTAGTTATTGTTAATGTGATTTCTAGCCCAAGGATGACTGATAAACGGTCGAAGTGAAATGTTATTTAGAATATATAGTTAGTGTTTAAAATTATTAAAACTTTGCCTTCTTTTTTAGATTAAATATATATCCCACAATTATATATCGAAATTATTTCAAATTATGCTTTGATTATTATTAGATCAAGTGAGAACATCGATTGATTAAAATTATTTATTACAATAACAAATATCTGAGTTTTGAAAATCTGATCTCAGGATATGGAGACAACTTTATTTTGAGGATTCGGCATCATTAATATAATTATTTATAAATTAGATTTTCAATATTTACCCCACAATTGAAATTTAAATTCCAAAACAAAATCAGAAAAATTAATTATTTGTTTAAGGATTTTTTAAGGGTTGGTTAAAATTTGCCTGAATAGGAAGTTTAAAATCTAAAAAGATTTATCTATCCTATCTGATACTTACCCAATTTATTGAATATATCCATTTTATACAATTGTGAAAATAGGCTAAATTTTGTGGTAAAATCTTTGGAAATAGTTGCGACAAATTAAATCAATTAGAAAATATATTAAATAATTTCACTTGTTCCTATAATTTTCCCCTAAACTTTTCCCTGTTGTGAGAGTTAGTGGAATTATCATGTGAATAATATTCCCGAAATTTCATATTTGCCGAGAAAGTTCAGTGAAAGTCAAAAATTAAATGGAGAAATTATCGTGACAAATCACTAGGATCTCTCCGACTAACATCGATATGAGCAGCTGATTTTTAGATTTATATTTCCATTCTATTATCAACAATAGCCCAATTGCATGTATTAGTTCCGTTCTGCTATGAGTGCTAGTTCCATGAATGCCTCGTAGAATTATCAGCTGGCTTCACAGATGAATTATCGTTGATTGGTGTAACTGGGAACTATTGGATTCAACAGCCAGAAAAAAACCAAAACCTGTTTAAACATATTTTTACTATTAAAAAAAAATTAATGAATTATTACCATTTGCAGATGTATGAATATCGCGTTCGTATTATATTTTCCGCTTTTGTAATATAATAATCCAAAATTTTATTCCACATTTAATTTTTTATAAAATCAATAATAATAATATTAATAATAATAATAATAATAATATAGTAATAATAATAATAATAATAATAATAATAATATAGTAATAATAATATTAATAATAATAATAATAATAATAATAATAATAATAATAATAATAATTTACTTTAACATTCTCCGATTATATTTAGTCAGTCGGTAGAGTTATTAAATTAATAAAAATCAAAAGATAATCCTCAAAAATATGAATAAAATGTTTACATAGAAATAAAATTGGACTTCCCGTGTAATATAGTTCAATTGTTGTATTGTCATTATATTGTTACTTGGGACAAGGGGAATGAGTTTTATCCACTTTCAATAATTCGTGACTTTTTAAAATTTAAATTTGTTATTGTTGTACTTTTAGTTACTTACATTGATAACTATTTCTTTACAACGTGATAGGGGGATCAACTAAATTTGGCGCCGCATTAAAAAAGTACGAAATTGCAACATTTATTTTAGTATTGTAGCGTTTATACGTATAACTTGACTGACATTACATCATTCTACTTTAGACTTTTTTAACATTTCTTCATATTTTTGGGATTTCTTTGGCGCCCCTATACTCCTTCATTACTTCCGTGCTTAGGGTGACCTCCGTGCTCTCCAGCACTAGCAATGTCATATTTCCATTTTTTACAGTTATTAATATTTATAGAATAATCAAGTAAACTTTCACCAAAATTAAGAAATTTTACAAAATCTCCCTTCCAAACAATAAAGGAAAATTAAGTTTCTGTGAACAAAAAATGCTTTTGGTAAAAGGTTTAATATCGCATTATTTATTTTTCGATTGATTTTACTTTTTAATTATATTTTTTATGGAATATTCACTAAAACATAAAATAAAAAAAATGAAAACTGCTTTGCGATTAATTAAAAATTTTAATTACAATTCAATTTTGTCTTTATTTCCCAAGACTTGCCATGTAATGAATCGTTTTGCAATGACCTAGCCGGGTACAAAATTTATTTTAGGATTAAATCACTTTTTATCCAAAGAACTTCCGATTGTGCTGATTTGGTGAATGTTGAAACCGTTTTATGTATAATCTTAAAACGTAAATCGATGAATTTCGTATTTTGAATCAAATGCACCTTAAACCTTATGGTAAGTAGCACAGGTTCTTGTTGAACTCAAGTGACAGTGTTTTTTGATATTATACAACGTATGTATGTATTCTTTGCCGTGTCTCCACATCTATGGGATATACTGAAACGTCATATACCATATTTAGCTATAAAACCTCTGAGTGAAACTCGGTAGTCAAGTAGGATCGATGCTGTAACTTTAATAAAGTTACCGCATGTGTATGATGTGTTGTTAAAAATTATAGAATATTCAACTCTCAAAGGCTCTTTTTGTTCCATGAGTAAGGTTGAAGCATATGGTCTTTTAATTAGCATATCGTCATTTAGGTATTGGAGGCAGTTTTAACATGGTAAGATATTATTTGATCAGTAAACTGATGCAAGAGAAGCACTTTACTCTAGACAAATCATTAAAGGAACTTAAAAATCCAGAGAAGTATTTAAAAAACATGAGGAGTAGCATTAAATTTTAAAGAGTTTTGGTCGATGCTTGAGAGCTAGATGAAAAAATCAACATTGCACCAAATTTTCAGCCAAAGATAAGAAGTAGAAAATGGAAATTGTTCGCTTATGAATCAAAAGACGAGTCTAGCGCTGACCCCAAAGAGAAGTTCAAAGTGAATTACTATTTTGCAATATTATTCATGGCAATTATTTCTGTAAAGAAACCATTCACACAGTTGAATGAAATTTCAAGATTTTTGTGGTTTTCTAAGCATTATGAGTGAAATTTGGGAGTTGTTTACTAAATTGCAAACTGTTCTAACCAGACATAGGTCTGCTCAGAACTTTCAGTAATAAATCAAAGCGCTTTTGAGTTTAAAAAGAGAAATTTAAGAATGAAATAAAATATCAAGTACATTCCTTATTTAGTTATTTAATGTTTGATGTGTATAATTGCTGAGTGTTGAATACAAATTTTTTTATATCTAAAGTATGAATTCTTTTAGTCTGGATGACAAGAAGAGGTAGTGATGATAGTAAAAGGAGGAGCAGCATTACAGCTATCGTTACGGCGAGCATTCTACCACTGAAACACCGATATCAGGGATAAAATTATTTCTTATCCCAATTTCCTAAAACATTTACCTTCAAATATTTTCAAAAATTTATTTATAAAATAATAATAAATATTCCCCAATCAGTAATTGATTCCGGGACTTCTATGTGACAGATGGAGATACTGACCACTTAAAAGTTTATATTTTTTCTCCATTAAGGCGGCAAAACACCATGAAATGGCTACACACAAAAGAACGCTATGAAAAGTGTTAAATAAAATAAAGAAAACTCCTCAAAACTTTTATTAAAATCTTCTTTATTTGCTTGTCCACTATTTCTATTTATATGGAAATTATTTATTAGATAGCTTGCTACATCGTAGTATTTCTGCATCAGTAGTCTTTATTGACTTTGATATTCTTTCTTATTATAGAAGACTAAACATAGAAACCGATGGAAATCTGTAGGATTCTTTGCAAGAATGATATAAGAACATCTTTACTAAAATCCTTACATCTTAATACTACGGTATTTCTCAAAAAAATAATACCTAACCAAAAAAAAAGCCTTAACAAGATTTGAAAATAAAATCACAAAAATTCAGGCTTGAATTCAGGTTTTGGAGAGTCATGGCGATTTTTCTAAAAAAAGATTCTATGGCTGCATTTGAATAAATAAGTTTTTTTATCAGAAATTATAAGATATCTCCTAAAAATAATGTAAGACCCCAGAAATACGATAATAGTGGGTCTATAAGCTTTTAAAGATCAGTCTAACATTTAGTAAATTTGTATACTTCATAATTATCAACTATTCATCTTAGTTCTTAGGACGTCGTTCAACGGATGAAAGATGAAAAAGAAAGTTTAAATTTTGCTAAATTTATTCCACAACTTAATACGACAAAAAGCCTTCTTGCACCGAAAATTCAATACAATTTTTGAAAAAAATGTCTAACACTTAAGTTATCAATTTTAAAAACAAATTCGCAACGCAGAATAACTTGATGAACAATCAAAATTTTTTAAAAATAACTAAAATTCATTAAATGATTAGAAAAATTAGAATTCTCAATAATCTGTAAAAATATATTAAAATAAGAAATCACTTTTCTTACAAGTTGATAATTTTTATTGCTACCCGATTGTGATTCGCTGTTTAGATTCGCATAATCTTCCAACGGTGATTGGCGGAATTTTCCATATAAAATAGAATTGCTTTAGAATGACTCAGATTTGAAATTAATTGACAATATACCGATGCCATTCTGTGAAGCATGTGGAAATCCTATTATTGATAAACATGTCTTACTGATCAGTGATCGATTCTGGCATGAAAACTGTGTAATTTGCAATTGTTGTGGCATTCCATTGATTGATATTTGTTATGAATTCAAGGCTGACAAACAATACATTTTTTGCCGGACCGATTTTATCAAGTCAGTTTATTGATTTTTTGTCAATATCTTATAATGATAATAATAATGATGATGATGATAATAATAATAATAATAATAATAATAATAATAATAATAATAATAATAATAATAATAATAATAATAATAATAATAATAATAATAATAATAATAATAATAATAACAATAATAATAATAATAATAATAATAATAATAATAATAAATGAATATAATAATTATAATTATAATAATAATAGTAATATTAAAAATAATAATATTATAATTATAATAATTTTCTACTTTAAATGGCGGGCCGTTATAAATGTCATATTAAATACATTGATAAATGACATATCATTGATAATATTATGGCGTTTAATGCGGATGTAGTTGTCAGATTCGGTGGTAATTTTTGATTTTCCAATCATCCTTGGAGTTATTATGAAAAGATAAATCTGATTTTCTTTTCTTGGTTCCTTTGGAAATATTTATTATTCGTAATCATTTGCTTGTTCAAATAATTTCACAGAACAAAAAAACGATTTACCAGTTGATTAAATGTTTGACAAACACATGGCATACGGTTTTACTGTTGTTTGCTTAAACTGTTTATGAAATATTATCATTATAAACTACAAGAAATACCAATCGCAAACATTTCCAAACATAAACAACTAAAACTTGTCGAAATGTTTAAATTGTTTTTAAAAGTTACCCTTTAAAAAGAAATTTCACGACGAAAATAATCTCAATGGTTAGGAAGGACAGGGATAAGCCAATTTTTGAAGACAAATATTTCAGTTGAACATTAAATTTCTAATTGTTGTTTTATTGACTTGTATTAGTGTTTCTCTTTATATTCTGATCCAACTAATGACTTCCTGTGCCATAAATTTATTACAATCATAGAACCGACGTAAACATTATGTCACACTTTTGGTTACCCATATTTTATATGATTGAATTTTACAAAATATATCTCAATCTTAAGAAAGAAGCTTTCTTTCATATTTGGACTTTGACAATTTTAAAATTACTGCTAATAAATAGTAATAATAATAATAATAATAATAATAATAATAATAATAATAATAATAATAATAATAATAATAATAATAATAATAATAATAATAATAATAATAATAATAATAATAATAATAATAATAATAATAATAATAATAATAATAATAGTAAAATAATAATAATAATAATAATAATAATAATCATAATAATAATAGTAAAATAATAATAATAATAATAATAATAATAATAATAATAATAGTAAAATAATAATAATAATAATAATAATAATAATAATAATAATAATAATAATAATAATAATAATTTATAAACTTCATTTACAAGTGTAAATTTTACAGTTAAATAAGAATTATCTTCCAATGAAAAATAAATAATGATAAATTATTTTGTTATATTCCAAAATTAACAATATTTAGTGAAATTGCTTATGGTTGTTTGAGAAAAGCCGCAAATTAAATGACCGCTCGTTCGAGTGTTAAAACTGGTCTTATTTCATTTTTTAATGCTTTATATTTATTTTAGTCTATTTTCTCGGGCTTCTGTAATGAAAAAATAATAATATAACTAAAAAATATTATCATATTAATAAATGGTGTATTTTAGAAAGAAGCAGTCGAGTAAATGTCAAAGTTGTCAAATGTTAATCCAACCTTCCGATTTGGTGATCAAGTTGCATTTGGATCTGATTTTTCATTATTCTTGTTTCAAATGCTCTCAATGTGGCATAAAACTGAGATCGGGTGACCGATATGTGTTGACTAAAGATTATGTCATAGTCTGCGTGGCATTCTGCTATCACGCAACAGGCTCAAGCTCAATCAATTCCACCAACTCCAATGTGCTGCTGTATATCGAACAGAATCATAAAATCAACAGAGCGGGAAATATTGATAATTCCATAAATGTCACATCTGGTGCAATAATTGATGATAATTACATGATGAAGTCACATTTGAGCCCCAATTCGAGATGTAACCAATTTTCAGATTTCACCACTTCATTTCTAAACAGTCTCAACAACGGAATGTGCCCAGGAGGAGGTTTAAAACGGCCTAGAACCATTCTCAATCCCAGCCAAAGGCGGAAATTTAAAGCTGCATTCGATAGTAATCCTAAGCCATCGAGAAAGGTATAAATAAATGAACATATATATATATATATATATATATATATATATATATATATATATATATATATATATATATATATATATATATATATATATGTAATGTACATTTTATTACATAAACGAAATGAACGTATAAATAATTCATAACTATTATGAATGTATATTTTTATTTATTGGAAACCGGCTGTCATACTACTGCCATACTAGATATTAAATAAACAATAACAACTTTAATGTAGGACCACACATAAACAATCACACAACAAAGTCCCAGCATGCATACGTACATGAGGACTCACAAAGGTATATTTAAACTAGAACATGAAACATTTATTTTTTAGTAATATGAAAAAATATGATATAAACACTTAAATGTTATATATTTTATTGTACACAACACCTTTGGTAAAGCAGACGGATCAGTTAGTAAACAGTTTCCTCTTGATTAGACCATCCGCTACATGGACATTTATATTTGCTGACTTGTGTACACATGAGAATACAATATATAATTGTCTGTGACTAAAGGAATGTTGTTGTAGGTAGAGGCTGAACTTGTCTAATGTTTGTCCCGAAGATTTGTTGGTTGCCATATTTCGAAAAAATCATGCCGGGAGTAACGAAAAATTTTAAATTCAAAATATTAAGTGATGCCAATTGCTAGGAAAACCTAATTTAGAAAACGGTAGCAGCAATCGAGAGCTTTTGCTATACATATCGGGAGTCTGGAAAAATACTTTTTTAACGAGAGACTCGCAACGAAATTGGGAGATCTGGCAACCCTGGTTGACGGTCATAGGAAAAGCTAGCTTCACTGGAAATTGTCTTCTGAGAACTAAAATAAATTCGGTAGTTATAGGTGCCAGACCTACTAGTGAAATGAAGACAGGACGATCTTTTCCACTTCCTGATAAAAGTTCTACAGTGACGACATTTGCTTTCAAGACCTTAATATCTGAACCGTTATCTCTCGTTATCTCTCATTGCATAACTCTCGTTTGGTGTTCAAGTTTCGAAGAAGAATTACCAGTACACAAAAATTAAACTAAACTTCCTCAACAATGGCAGCGCAACTTGCATGTAATGTTAATAAATAGATAAATGGAATTATACTTAAATTTTAAAATATTATGATTAATAAAATTTTTAAATGTAATAATTTAAAATAATATTTATTTTATTTTATTAATAAATATTTAAATCTTTAAAATAATTCTTTGCCAAATTTTGCTTTTGGAAATTTATGTTTTCAACTTTGCACGGTAAAATAATTTATTTGTAATTAAATATAATTTTAATTTAAAACTGTCTCGACTAATATTTATTACTACTTAAACTGAATAAACAACTCAAATATTCGAAAGATTTATTAAAATATCATCTTAAAACCTAATTTATATAAAACCCAAATATATATGTTACAGTTAAAGCATTAACTTAGACAAAGCATAGAATCATTAGTAAATGCATATATTAAAAGTGATGCTAGTCTTGTTGGTGTCAAAATGCCTACTTTAGATTTGCTACCTCGAACAATTAATGGACCCTACTTATCATTTTTGCTAAGTTAAACTCAGGGCCTGATAGGGTTGCCAACCGTTCTTTTATTCAAAGGACATAAAAACAGAGGTTCTGTTAATCTTATAAAGAATGAGGTATTTATTTATTTTAATATAAAGGATAGTTACGGTGATTTTTCGGAAAAAATTCTAAAAGACAAAAATTTCTTGAAAAATGCTACATCAACTTTGAAATATTCATTTAAAAAGAAAAATTAATGTTGGTTTTAAATTTTTTAAAAATAATACATTTTTTATTTTTATAGGATCGATGAGGCAAAAAAATGGTAACAGAAATGTCTTTTTTTAAAAATTGGATTTATGGATAAAAGTTGGCAACCCTAGGGCCTGGGAATGATTTACCATTTATTAAGTAATTGTAGAAATATTAAATTGTTTACTGTTTTAGTTTTTTACCAGAAATACAATCACGCCTGGAAATTACTAAACTAATACAAGAGAACATTGGGAATGTCTAGGATTAAGTATATTTTACTGTTAATATATATTTAAAGAAAAAAATAAGACAAATTCAATTTTCAAATATACAAAATATAATAGCATTCTTCCAATTTTAGGGTTTGATTTTCACCTTTGATATTTTTTTCTTTCCGGGATTTTAATTAATTTTATTTCTATATTAAGCAATTTAATTCTTAATCTTGAGCAGTGGAACACAAACCATGTGTAACAAGAAAAATAAAAATCTGCTGCTACAAGGTGCAAAAAGATTTTCTATTCAAATTTGCTTTGAGTTTTTTTCAAATTTCAGACTTTTTTTTATTTGTGGCCTGGCATATATTTCAATATTTTATGTGCTGTGAACTATAGCGTTGAGTATCACCATTATGGAGCATTAAGTTTTCAAATTTTAATCCAAATCCATTTTTTTTATTTTAACCCAAAAACTAAGTATAAAAAAAATAAAAACACTCATTATAAAAACAATCATAATTATAAAAATTCCAATAGTTATATATAAATAGTAATATTAACATTCTTTTTTTACTTAAGTTGAGAGAAAATCTCGCCTCGGAAACTGGACTGTCGGTTCGTGTGGTTCAGGTCTGGTTTCAGAATCAAAGAGCAAAAGTTTGAAAAGAAAAATTGATAAAAAAACTAACTTTTTCATGATTTTCCAGGAGAAAAAAAATAGCAAAAAATCATCAATTCGGTCCAAAATGACAAACAGGCTATCTGGAAAATCAGTCATGGATGATAGAAGCAGCAATGATCTTGATGATTCGGTGGATGACGCCGAAGATGGCGATGAATATAGTGAAATATTAACTGATATAGTTGATGGTTCACAATGTGAGATGGTTTTGTCGTTATCCCCATCTAGTAAAGATACTTCATCTCAAAGTAGGTTTATAATAATTATAATTATAACTATAAATAAGTTATTTATGTATTATTATAAATGTTATTAATATGTTATTATAATAATATGTTATTATTATTATTATTATTATTTTTTTATTACTATTATTATTTTTATTATCATTATTTTAATAAATATTATCATTATTATTAATAATTTTAATTAGATTCTGCATCGAAAGTCCCAAATCGAGAACATGAAAACTTACCGAATCTTTCAACAATGTTGTTTACGACATCACAATCACAAAATGATATAATATCTTGTCAGTCTTCACCAATCTGTGCTCCATTATATTCTTATTTATATTTCCCAAATTCTCAAAACAAGACTCCTATTAGTTTTTATAATTGATATATTATTATGAACTGAAAATCGTATATACCACTGATATAAATTTGTCGGATTTATGTAAATAATCTTTCATTTTATAATTCATTTTCAAGCTACTCAAATTATAAATAATGAAATATTTATACACCATAGGAACTTTCTTCGGTATAATTTATTTACTGTGTAAATAAAGGTTTTTACTCAAACCAATTCGAAAATAATGGATAAATAAATATTACATTAAATTTTTTAATTATATATATATATATATATATATTTATTTATTTATACACTGTACTTTCGAGTATACAAGTGCAAGAAAATTTCAATATATTTTTTTATTAATTTTAAAAAAATATCTCGCTCCATTTTATTTATGTAAATTTTATATATTTTATGGTTGTACTTATGGTTTTTGATTATTGATAGATTAGAAACATTATTTTTCTCATCGTATGTATATTTATTTATTGTATTTTCTTTCCTGTAAATTTATAATCGCCTTTTGAAATATTTAAAATTTCTAGAATTTTAACCTGTATAAATGTTTAATAAGTGCAACAAAATGGTGCATGCAATAAAACAAAAAAATATGTTAATTGAGGGATATAAAAATATTGAATTTACAACAACGCTTGATGAAAATTATCAACTCGGGTGTGGTGGCGAACTGGTAATTATCGTCACAGTCTTTCGAACACACCTGGGATCGATCCCCACAATGTGCACATTTATTTCAGCTGATTGTTTTCGAACCTCTTTCGAATTCGCTTTCGAATTCATTTGTACTTTCGAGCAGCACGCTTAAAACACCGACGAAATCGTATTCGAGCAAAAAGCGACTAATAAGCCGTGTTGCTATTACCAAATTGGTTCTGATGTGCAAGTCTGACCAGCTTGTATATTGGAATTGATTTGATAGCCGAAAGAGGTTAAAAAAATGATCCGGATCATAAAAAAAGCATTTAAACAAAAGAAATTTGGAGAAATTTATAAGAATTCTTAATAGTAATTCAGGCGATTCACAATGAAAAAGTATGAAAATTTCACCATACGAATATTTAGATTCAATAGGGATAAAATATGTTTTATCAAAGTCATAGAGAAAGAATACTGACCACCAGTTTATTCAGTAAAAATTATTTCCTTTAAACATTTTTGGTTATTTGAATGTGTACGCGGATTTAAGTAATGCAAGGAAAACGCCTTGGAAGACGTGTTGAAACCTCCAATAAATTACGTATCGAATTTCAAGAATTTTTGCTATTGAAAAAACGAAACACCGAAGAGACCTCTAAGAAATTTCCTGTAAAAATAAACACCTACCTTATCAAGAGAAAGTTTCTCTCCAGAATGAATTATCCAAGGAACGAATTAAGGTCATGTATATGCGGGAACGCATCTGAAATTTAAAAATAAAACTTTAGGTCATTTGAAAAGAATCAAAGCCAAAGACATTCAAGTGAAATGACATTAATAATTATCCTAAATCCTGACTTGACAGGCATGATTGCTATCAAGCGGTGGTAAAATATTTTTTTGTTTATTCAGAAGGAAATATTAGGAAGATAATGATACAAACTTCAAATAGATTTGACTAATGTTGGGTTGTCACTATCAAAGCAAATATTGTCAAATTTACCGCTGTTAGTCGAAGAAAAGATTTTCAAAAATTTACAAAGAGTGCTTAATCCATGTTTAGTCTTGAATACCACATATGCAACATAAGTTTCCAACATTTATTAAAATATGAACTTAACAAAATTTTCAGTGAAATTTTCTGTGTCTAAGTACTTTATACAAGGGCATGGCTCGATTAATCTATTAATCGTTTTTTTTGTTTTTTGTTTTTTTAAATTTGTATTTGTCATATGTATTTATTTCGTTTCTTACCAAAAATATGCATTATCCCCAGGAAAGGTACTTGCTAAATTAATTGCTCGGATACCGTTTGCTACTCTAGCAAATATCGAAAAAATCAAAAATGGATGTAAAACCCAAGGTTTAAGTATTCTTGTAACAGAAAAGGGTATCAAGGCAAAGGTGGTTGATTACGCAGATACGATTCAAAAAACTCTGAAAGTCAAACTTAAATTGAAAATCGAAGATTGGGAACGATTTTCTTGGTCTTTAGATGACTTAAAAGCGCGATTGTCGATAAATGTCTCTAAATATTCACACCAAGGATAAGGAGGTTTTTGGGCTTGGCATGTTAAGAATAAAAGACTCCATGCCAGTAGCCAAAGCAGTTAAAATTATAGAAAAAAAATTAAGTGAATATGACATTATCCTGAAAAGCACATAGTTGTGACAGATGGTGAATATGATTCTGATCCGAATGAAAGTGAAACAGAAAGTGAACTTCAATTTTGGATGAAAGAAAATCCTTCCAAACACATAAACTGTGCTCTAGCTGATAATTTTTCAACGGTTATTCAACAAGTAAGAAAAATAGCTCCAATGTTTCGTAAATCTTCCGTTAAAAATAATGTGCTGCAAAAGCTTATACAAATAAAATTGATAAGGAGTTAAATTTGATAATTGATACCTCCTCAAGATGAAATTCATTGCTGTAATTTTACATCCATTTTCAACTCAACCACTTAGGAACGTAAATATACATTTGTGAAGTTTTATGTCAATCGTATTACAATTTTGTTTGGAACTTTAATCACATCAAGCAAGCATATTCTCAGTGTTGGCTTCAGTAACTTGTTTAATTTGTTCAACTTTGGTGACAATTTCATTAAGTATATTTGAATCGGATTCGCCAACTTGGTAAATTTTGGCTTGGTAATTTCGAGTTAAGTGTATAAGATTAAATAAACAAAAATATATTCATTTAAGTTGAATTAATTCCAAAACCTTTTTCACCTGTTGAGGTTCTCAGAATCTCAACCTGGTATCTTATTTAAATAAATAAGATGGCACTGGTTAACAAATTTCATTTAACATAACAAGTACAAATTCACAATATATATATATATAAATGCGTAATCGAATGCTTTTTCTGAACTCGATGTACTGTGTACTCTATTTTATTATTTCAATAGTCAATATCAACTATGAAATTTTTCTTAGGCTAAGAATTTTTGGGTGATTTGACTGAGAATTCTATCAGTTTATTTACTGAATTTTTGTTTTTTGTTGACACTTAAAGTGTCTTTTTTACACACTAAATGATGCCTCGTGTCGATTATAATTATTTTCACCTATGGTGTGTTTTTAGACATTTGAGTACTACAGTCTAATCAATTGGCCGTTATTGGTGGCAGCTACAATTATTGACAGTACGTCAATAAACAAAATGGTTATTAAATTAATTGACCCTTGGTGGGCCTAAATATAATTTATTTATAATAAATAATTGATTATTTGTAATATATTTTGGGGGGAATTTTGTGAGGTGGCACACTGTATAATTAAATCCTTAAATCATAAATAATACATTAAAAAAATAAAACAAATTTATAATCAATCAATAAACATCATATTATTGTTCAAAAATAAAATTAATATAATACAGTCAACTTATCTTTATAATATGTAATCAAATTGTTATATTAAATATAAAATCAGATTGTCTATATAATTAGATATTTCATAATCCAATATCACAGCAGAATCCAGTTTATTGTTTGCTGATATCGTTTTCTACATTTACATTTATTTTGTATTTATTGCACCCTTTTGTGTAATATTTCAATTTAATTTTGGGAAATATTCGTACATCTTCCAACAGATCGAAGTCCGTATATATTATGTCACTCTGATTAAAAAATGTGTCAGCATCATTGATTTTCGATGAAATTCGTTATAAATTTCATCTTCTTGCAACTCTTTTTTCCAAGGAATTTCCATTAGCTGGACTCACAATTTGTTTCAGGAACATCAAGGGATAAATGAGTTTAATCCGCAGTAATGATAGTTAACATATTCATCAAAAATAAGAAGAATTGCTTGGTTTTCACATATCTCATAGGAAAGAAAACGTTGGACAAACCTCGATGGAACGCACACCTCCGGTAGTCACATTCAACCAATGCGAGATATATTTGATAGTGATTCGATGTCTTTCCTTCACAATTTGCAATCACCTTCTTCTTTCAGATCAGATATTTCTTAAGCACGAAAAACTTTCTCACTACAGCTACTGACTAGCGACCATGCATGAACTGGCTAATCCAATAGTAAAATATTGTACGAGGGAGCCATATATTGCAACAGGTGGTCTGCAAATGATCCAGTAATTTATGTTTGTTATCACCACCAAAAACAAAGAATTTATTCGCCTTACAAATAAATTTAAAATGTGCTTTTCCACGCTGTTATCAATATGCATATTAAAAAAAACTAAGTTTTTGTAACCATAGATAATATATTATGATTTCACTAGAATATTGACAAAGTCCCATTATTTTTTATGTGATAGTTAGGGT
Organism: Schmidtea mediterranea; assembly: GCA_022537955.1. Taxonomy (NCBI): domain Eukaryota; kingdom Metazoa; phylum Platyhelminthes; order Tricladida; family Dugesiidae; genus Schmidtea; species Schmidtea mediterranea. The sequence goes on along the minus strand of CM039680.1, from coordinate 54,810,366 downwards.
ACTTATTGAACGCATTACGTATTGAGAGTGTCCACTCGTCCTCCTTTGTGAGAGATGAC